>ML778111.1:1436647-1464375 GCA_009831015.1 Picea engelmannii | reverse complement strand
AAAAAAAAAAAAAAATATATATATATTCTAAAAACAAAATGTAAATGAAAACAAATAACAAAAGAATAAAAACAAAATTTTAAAATAAACTTTTAATAAAATAGAATTTTTTTTTTTTAAATTAAAAACAATTTTAAAATATAATACTTACATATATAAAAAAAAATCATAAACTAAATCTTTAAAATTAAAATAAACAACAAAAAAATTCTAAAATATATATTCTAAAAACAAAATAGAAATGAAAACAAAACAATTTTAATAAAAACAATAACAAAAGAATGAAAACAAAATTTTAAAATAAACTTCTAAGTAAATTAGAAAATCATTTTTTTAAAATTAAAAACAATTTTAAAATATAATACCTGTCAATTTTAATTAAAAATAAAGTTAAAAAATAAATTAAACAAATTAAAAAAAAAATTATAACCTTTAAAACAATGATATTATAGAGCAAACATCGGCCCCCAAGTCTACCTATGAATTTAATTTACTCGATTTGAAATTTATTTTTAAAAATCTTGTTATATATATATATATATATGTTTGTTTTAAAATGAAATATTTTAAAAACATGTTATGTTATTTTAATGATTTTCATTTTTTTATTTTTATTTTTTGATTGTTTTTAAATTTTTTGGTTGTTTTTTTATGATTTGTTTTTTTAATTTATTATTTTTTTTTTTGTTTGTTAATGTGGCCGAATTTGTTGGTATCGGGATTGACTTGTGGCTTGAGAAACCGTAATTCAGGGGTATCTAAGCTGTCAAAATCATTCAGGGATCGCACCTGACCTGAGCCACACCAACCCTTAACATGGTTGGATTTTTTGTCCCCACAGGTTTCGAACCGGTGACTTTTCAACATGGAGTGGCTTAACAGCACACTCTGTCACCGATTGTCCTACACCTCGGGGACAATTTTTTATTAAATTATTTATCTCATTTAATTTTTTAAAATAAATTGGTTTTTTTTTCCCAAAATTATCTATCTATCTATCTATATATGTATTCATTTTTTTGGTTTTTTATGACTTGTTAAAAAAAAAAACTCGGTTACAGTTTTTGTTACAAGAATTGTTGTTTTATGTTTTACTTTTTAAAAAGGCAACTCTTGGATATATATATATCTTTTATTTCTTTATTTTTTTAATGTAAATTTAAAAAATTATAAAAATAATTTTTAAGCATTGATTTAGGAGTCAATTTTTAGTTTTTTATCAACAATGGTACTCATTGTCGAAGTCACGGTTTCAATTAAGTTATAATTTTGACTTAAAAAAAAAACTTAGTGCTACTGGTAGCAACAGTTTTAGATTCAAGTGTCAATTTTAAAGTCTTTGTCAACAATGACATCAATTGTACATGCAATGGGTCTGAATGAGTTGATTTTTAACCATAGTAAAAAAAAGGTGCTACTCATAACTCATAATATGACTTTTGTATTTAAAAGTAAAAATAGACAGACTAAAAAAACGAAAAACTCTAAAAAATTATTGTTATATTAGTAACTATGTTTAGAGATATTAATACTCAATGGAAGTGGAACAACACCATTCCATTTTAAATTCCATTTTATGAGATAACATATGGAAAATATTTTAAAACCTTTCATCTATAAAACTTAGAGATTATGGATTCTAAAAGTAATATTGAGTAAAGTTTTTTAATTATATTAATCTATTCAATAATTGGTTTGGTTCAATTAATAAATGAATCATGTTGGGGAACAATGCTATTCTAGACTTGGTACTTGAACAAAGATTTGTGGGACTCAATGTTAAATTTGAGGTGCTTCTGAAAGTAAATGGTTGATTTTCTCTCAGAAACAATAACTCATTTGAACAAATTCATAGTTTTTCATAGTCTAATAAATTGGTAAAACCCCTTATAAATTTTCAAATCCATCCTTTTCAAAATTATCCTCATTTTTCCTATACCTTATTAAATCTCTATCTTGACGAACGCTTGATAGAAGATTACATGATTGTTTTTTATTGAATGCATGCTTGATTTTTTTTCCTCATGCTAATATTTTAAATTTACTTTATAAAGTTAGTTTATAGCTCAGATTTGTTGATTTTTCATTCATCACATTCCATGTAACATAAAAATTTATGTCTTGTGTCCCTTGATTCGAATGGATTTGACCTATTTTGGAGAAATAATAACTTTGTTCATCCTTATTAAATCACTTTGCGTCACTTTCTAGTTTAGAACTATTTTTCCGAAGTTAAATGGTTGAATTTCTCTTATAATATCTAAAGGGAAAAATAATTCATTTGTAGAGATTCATGGCTTAACCTAGTGTGTCATCGATTTTTAAGGCTTCAATATCCTAAGTCTACTAACTTTGGAATTCCTCTTTTAAATTTTGAAATCCATTCTTTTCAAAATCATGCTTTGTTTTCTTAGACCCTATTCTTTCTAGCTTTAGCTTTATTAATGATTGCTATATGATGACATTATTGATTTGTTATTGAATGAATGATTGTTTTTTTTCCTCATACCAATATTTGATTTATCAAGTTAGTTTAGTTTGCAACTCAGATTTGGTAATTCCACATTCATCACATTCCATGCTGCAATTTTTTTTTTATCTCTTATGTGTTTTGATTTGAATGAATTTGAACTAGGTTTAATTAATAAAAAAAAAATCCATTCTTATTAAATCACATTTGCATCAATGGCTAGATTATAACTATTTTTCTAAATCAAGATCAACATTTTCATGAAGTGCCTAGTGGTAGGTATTCTAGATGATAGTTGGTACTTTTCATGGATTAAAATATTTTAGTGGGTTAGGGACTACACCAATTTTAGATAACACCTTGAAAACCTATACAAAAAATATGCATGACGACATGACATAATCCCATTTAGGTAGAATCTCATATTAAATGAAACCTAGAATTTTATTTTAAGAAAGGTTGGTATACATAATTTTGGGTACTAGCCAAGTTGACATTTGGACTCCAAGGAAAAGATATTTATATCTTTCTGGAGAGCACAACACAATTGTTAACAATTAATTTTCAGTTCTACAAGGATGAAAATGGATATTCAATGTCCCCCTACCAACATGATAGTCAACACATCATAGGTTATAAAATAGACAATGTTTGACCTGATGCTAAGAATGCGACCGTCTATTAGAAATCAATTCCACTCCCTTACACATGGAAAAATAAAAATGAAAAAGTGTTCACTAATCAAAATATGGATGGGAAATTTATAGGTTTGTAAATTTTTTAATGAACTCCACTCCACCTTAATCCAATGCACTAGTTTTTCTAACAAACCCTCATTATAAATATTTAGTTGAATCTATATTTTGCCAAGGATTAATCCCTAATATAATCCAATGCCTTAAAAATGATAAAATGTCAATGAATACAATCCACTTTGAGGGGATAACCTCATTTTATAATATATCCAATTCATAAGACAATATGTGATGAGATATGATGATATTAAGACTATCTCTCCTTAGTTTATGTTGATGATTAAAATCTCAACGAGGATTTTGCCCGCAAAGTATTGCTAAAGCCTATTATTATAAGCTAACAAGATATATAATACTAGTAGGTGGGACCCCCTTGTAGATTGAGAGATAAGATCTGGTTCTTATTTCATGTTTATGTTGTTGTTTGACACTGCTTACATGGTTCTACATGCTTGATGAAATCTTGGTTTTATTGGCAATGGATAAGGCTTATTATGTGTTGGTTCTAATTACGACAAATGAATGATGTGTAAGGCATGTTATGTGTTGTTTATGTTGCTCTAAGATCTAATTTCATGTTACGATGGCCTATTATTATCCATTTTTACCCTTGCTATCTGTTCTTGGATTCATTATTGTGACACCTACACAAGAGACATGTTAGTAACAACACAAAAGAGCAATTGAAAAGAGATAAAAAGAAATATAAACAAAATAAAAAAGGAAGAAACTATACTATACTAATATGCTACACTATATGCATTGGAATTAAAAGGATGGTTGTTAGTCCTAGCTAACGGGGTTAGTGGCTATACGATTTATTGAGTTATATGGAAACACATGTGATGTGTGTTATAGTATGGTTGGTAGTGGTTAATGTGACATAGGGTGGCGCTTTTGGCAAATAGTGGATGTTGGTTTCGACGCATGGTTTAATTGAATGAATTAATGGAATAGTGGGCTAGGGTGTACTAAGGAATTGAATGAATGGAGGATGGAGGTAACGTCCATTTACTACACTTCACTCCATACCCCTCCCACTGGCCATCACCCTGGCTTGGATATTGTTCAATTGTGTTCGTTGTGGTTAAGCTCTGATTTTCAAGCAGAGGAAGAATTGCTTGGCCAAGCTCATGTTTTTAAGGGTTTCTTCATTACTGGTATGTCTTTTCACCATTCATGAACCTGCTGTGGTTATGAAATAGATATTGGATCGGTGATGTATGGGTATGTGCTTATCTTAAGACTGAAATCTGTGTAAAATTGTGATATTTTTCTGGAATGAATGGTTAGTGTGTTTTTCATTGCAATAATGTTTGAAGTCATAGTTTCATTTTTTCATTTTGAGTGTTAGAAGCCATGAAGGCTCTATGTTATCCTTATTAGTCTTGGTTGAAGGGTTTCATTCAGTCCAGATTGGATGGTTGTCTCCACGCATTATTAACACCATACCCAGTCATTTTGTTGTTATGGGGTTGCTAGGTTTGAAACACCTTGTGTAAATGCATATCATTTCACTTAGGTATGGGTTCGTTCAGGTTAATGATGTTTGCGCAGTGGGTTATGATGGTTGTTATGCCAAAGGGATTGATTAAGGTTGATTTCTATTATTAGCTATGCTTATGTCATCATTCTTTGGTTGATTGGGATAGCCACGAGGATTATACCTTGTGTGTTCTAAGTGTTGTTACATGACCAAAATGAAGTCGTTTCTCCTCTGTTCATAGTTTCTCTTATCTTGTGAACTATCACCTTGTCTCCTAAGTTATTGGCATTATACCCTGTGTGTACACCGTTGGTCTTAGAGGTTCTCACCCAATGTTGGGGGTCGACTCTAGTCTCCCTGTGGGTCCACAAAGTGAACCCTTGATTTCTCAAGCCCGATTTTTGATAGAGGGAATTGTTA
The DNA here is from genome assembly GCA_009831015.1 of Picea engelmannii. NCBI lineage: Eukaryota > Viridiplantae > Streptophyta > Pinopsida > Pinales > Pinaceae > Picea > Picea engelmannii. Next base: position 1,459,244 of record ML778111.1, on the reverse strand, counting down.
TGTCATGTCAGGTATACTATTGATTATTATGAGTTGGTGGTGTATTATTGACAATGTTTAATTACTGGCTCTTCTTTGTTGATTATGTTGACAGTGGTGTTGGTTTTGGTATTTAGTCACTACATTGGTTATTATGACAATCGAATTGATAATCTTAGCATGGTTAATTGGTTGATTGGAGAAATGGGATTGAATACACGGTCAATGTCTCTTACATTGTAATTATTGAATTGTTAACCCAACATTAGTTTATAATTGATTAAGTCACAACGATGCTTCATGCGTGATGCATTGGTTTGTGTGGGCTTCCTATAATTGTTATGTTGAGTTGATGGTTGTTGTGACTGTGTGTTTTAAATTGACAAATGGGGGTATTGCAATCATAATAGTTGTGGCATGGTTGTCCACTATGTATGTTATGGATATTGGCTGATTACACCATCATAGATGGGCACAGGTTTTATAATAGTATGGTTTTGTTGTAGTCTGATTAAATTGAGAAATGGATTTAGGCATACTGTCATTGTTTCCTTGTATTGGATTGATAACTCAATGTCATTTGATGTTTAGATATAGATTAAATAGACATTTATATTCATAGTAACTCTCTTTCGTTTTGTTGATTGGTCTATGTATCATACAACATCATATAAGTCGAAGTAGTGATTGTTGTGCATTTAAATGGAATGTCAAGGTTATTGCAATTTGATATATTGATGATTGTTTGTTGACTGTCCACTGTGTATAGTTGATATCAAAGATGAGCACAGATTCTGTGATAGTATGGTCTCATTACAACTTAATTGTTAAATGGAGTTGAGGAATAAAATGGCACGATTTTTGTGTATGGTTTGATGAATGCAATAATTCATGGATAGTGGTTGATGTTTTAGTGTTGAACAGAGTGGAATTAAATGATTGCTTATTCATTTGGGAATTGTTTTAAAAGATTAAATGGACAAATGAGAAGAAATAAAAATCTTCTATAGGTTGTTGTGGAATGCATATTGTCTTGTTTGGTGACACTGTGTTAAAGATTTGATTGTGAACAATGAGCATGTTAATGAACATAATTGATTGAATTATACACAATAGTTGTTCATTTGATCACAATTATTATTGGGTTGGTTTTGGATCTTTTATGTTTCACATAGAATGATTTTATGGATTACTTAATTAATTTTATGAACAATATATTCTCTCTTTCCCTACCATTATTTCAATTTTTTCTAATTACAACCCCCTCGCCTTCCCACATTCATTTTTCACTACTTTATCTTAAAATTTAATTAGAGTTAAGAGAATTTTGTATTGAAACAGTTTGAAATCTCAGTTTCTTGGTTGGAACACAGTGATATATTCTTCGGTTTTCATTACAGTTTATTTTTTGTTGTCTTTGAGAAATAACCATGATTCTTTTCCCCCTCATTTTTACATTTTTTTCGCTCAATACAACCCCTCGCATATCCCATAACCTTTGTTCACCCCCTTCTCATTGAAAATAGTTAAGCAATTTGTATGGATTGGATTGCATGAGCCTGATATGTTGTTGAGCCAAAATTTATTTCATATTTTTAAGGAGCTATCATGTATGGTTGTTAAAAGAATTATTTCTAATCAATCATGCATGCAGGAATGAGTTTTTTTAGCCGAGGTAGCCATGGAAGAGGTAACCAAGGAAGGGGTAATTGGAACAGGGGCCCTAGAAGGCTACATTCTCCATTCACTTTGATGTTAACTCATAAGAGTTAGAACATTTACTTCCGGCTGGATTTTTCAATTGGATTGGGAAAGAAGTGGTCCAACCTAGTCCTAAAAGGCCTCCTTTCCAAGTTCCACAAGCCCCTAGTATTCATGTTCCCCCTCATGTCTCATTGCAACTCGAGGTCCCAAAAAATGATGACTAGAAAGAGATTTTCCACGCGACAGTCTCCCAACATCATGACTGGCCCAATTTGTCCTTACCTGCTCCCCCGCCTATCAATCAGATTGTCCAATATGCACTTGTCTACTCACCAGTTCAGTCTTCTCATGCTAGAAAAAGGTTGAAAATCGAGGCCCACCATGCCCTTGACAAAGGAAAATCCACTGATTCCCCTTCCTCACCCTCCAATGGCTCTGATAAATCTATGTCTTCCCATATGAATTTGAGGGACAATTGTTCTCATGTGATCAACGAGATTAGGCCTAAGGGCTTAGCGTAGCCAAAGGAAAATTCAGAGAAGTTAAAGGGTGACAACAACAACCAAGGAAAGATTGCATCTCAGAGTGGAAAATATGGTTTTTGAGTTTTATTTTATTTATTGTTGATGACAATTGACTTCAAAATTTTTGGACAACATGTTTTCTTTGGATATATGAGTAATATATTTTTGAAAATAATTTCAAATACCAGTGAGATAAATTGTCAAATATGAATGTGATGATGGGATTCACAAGGAGGGGTGTTTTTTTTAATTAACTAGTTATGTTATGATTGTTAAGAGATAAAGGGAGTCACAAGGGGTCCCACCTACTAGTTATTATTTATTTAAAACCCTTATTATGATTTATTACTTTTTCCCCCTAACTAAAATATTGGTTAAGTTTTTAGTTAATTTAACTAATGAAGTAGTTCAACTACTTCAACCAACTCTAATTTTCTTAAAGGAAAAAGGAAAGGGAGGAACAAGAGGAGGATAAAAGGAGAATCATACTAAGGTTTGTTTTTTGAGTTTGTGTTGATATAGTCCAGTTTTCATTCATTCATTAATTGATCATAAACCTAAGTGTTTCTTATGATAGTGTAGCAGCCATAAACAAATACAAAATTTAATTTGATTTAGCATATAATTCTTTCTCATACAAAATAATTCAATCACCAACATATGAGCATATGATATTAAAAAAAAATTAAAATTTTATCCACAGCATAAGAATTACTTAACTGAATAAAGAAATTACCTCTCCCTGATGCTAATTCTCCGGTTGATCTGGTTGTTCATTTCTGAAACTGTGTCAAACACTGTCCAAAACCGTGTTTCTAACCTGCCAACTAGGACAACTTCCCAACTCCAGGATACCATATGGATATCCTGGCCCCCGTGCCAAAAAACTCCAGCAAACTGGTGCTCCCTGTACTGATCCTTTCTGACTCCAGAACTCAAACTCCCCTCTACAAATCCAAGAGAACCCTCCAAAATATAATATCCCCCTTCCCGTAAGCCTCCTCCGCTCATATCCCTCCTTCACCACCCTTTCTCCTCATTTATTTCCTCACCTACACATTTATCATCTTATCCGATTATTAATGCTTTATCCTATTATTAATGCTCCTTATCCTTATTTATTAATGCTTTTTATCCCCTCTGTATACGTAATCTTTAATTTAAACAATATAACTTACTAACCCTATTAAATTTATTACCTTGTTCATTCAATGTGATAGGTAATTAATTTAATTAATTAATTAATCAAAATTATAACAATTAATTAACTAATAAATATTTAATTTATATTATTATGTCAATCTTTGTTTAGTTAAAACCATGTTAAGACAATTGATCGCCTAATTATTTTTTCTTAATAATCCCTAAGCATATTTTCAACTAGGGTTGTTACATACACCCACCCTTCAGGAAATTTCGTCCCGAAGTTAAGGTATCTTATGGTACAAAGGAAAAGAAACATGGTTCACACATTCATAACAATTAACCGACATTAACAATAAGTAAGTCAAGAAAACTCATACATACTAGTGTATATGTACAAGAAATGCATGTGTAGCTAGTACATACAAGTCACTTGCATGTACTAATAATCAAAACTATCATCCTTTTGTAATTTATGTATGCATCCAATCCAGTCGGCAAGACTAGTCTTTTATAAAAGACAACAAACCAATCAATTGTTTGAGAATTCCTTTAATTACTATTATCCAGTTCAACAATTTTTATTTAGACAACTATGGTTTAGTTACATAATTATGAATATTCATATATACACATTTCTTCTTTTTTTGAAGGGAAAACATTAAATTCCACCACAAGACAGATCTCCATACATTCTCAACTATTACTACTCATCCTTCCTCCCTAACCTACTTCCATCTCCATTCCTATCCTCCCTCTGCTAGACTATATTGGAGCGTCAACTATATTGACCTAACTCCAAATAGAACCCGTAAAAGGAAGTGTCACAATCTCAACCCAACTTCCCTAGCAGGCATCTAACAATCATCATCACACGTCTTGGGGAGAGTGAACTAACACCATCCTTCCATGACTTTAGGTTTCGGAGGATACACGGTGGGAAATACCTCCACTCCTCCTAATAATAACTAGGGTCCACACCCTACAATGGAATATATAGTGGCATCGTGTTGCTGGGGGTTTTGTCATTGTTTATTCGGTTTTTGGCAGTGTCATCACCTGAAATCATGCACTGATCCACATATCATAGCAATGCATCCAAACCAATATAAATTCCACATACAATATTCATACCATAATGTTTCTCGGTTAGTGGTGCTGATATCCACTTTCATCATCATTATCCCTTGGCTATTTCATAGCCCATAACCTGCAAATTAGTCTGTAACACAAACTCATACATTTCTATGCATTATCATCATGTAATTGCATACTATCATCATTTCAATTTGGTATCTCTGTACCGATAATTTAACATCAAAGTTTTCCCAGTTAGAAATAGATCTCGTAATATCCCATAATTCCATTTTGACACCCATTCATAAGATTATCATTTACCCAAAATAGATCGCATCATATCCAACATCATCCTAATAACATTTAAATATTCATTAAATTCTCATTCTCACAATATACAACATCATATACATCATCATTAATAACATTTAATCATACATGAAAGTTCATACATTTAAATTTTAGGTGTATCACTTAATAGTTTCATTGTGACTAGAAAATAAAGTATATAGGCCTCAGGTAATCCTGGTTCTCCAAGTCAAAAGGTGTTGTTACATACACCCAACGTTCGAGAAACATGTTCTCGAGGTGGTAAAAAAAGTGAGGGATAGTCTCGTCGTAGTGTCTCGGCGTCTTCCCAAGTAGCAGATCCTGGACTATACTTCTCCCACTTGACCTTAACTTGGTCTACCAGACGGTTCCTGAGTTGTCAGACTCTATGGTCCAATATGTGTAATGGTTCTACCATGAGGGTTCCCATGTCTGATACCTGCAATTCCTTCCAATTTAGTTTATGTGATTCATTAGCAACATAATGATGTAAAACAGATACATGAAATACATTATGAGTTTTATGTAAGTGTGGTGGTAGTACGAGACGATATGCAATGGGTCCAATTTTCTCTAGGATTCTGAATGGTCCTATAAATCGAGGTGACAACTTTGTCCCCTTCCCGAACCATATGGTACTCTTATTAGGCCTGATATGAATGAAAACCTGGTCTCGTACTTCATAACTTCGGTCGGTCCTGTGTGCATCCGCATAACTTTTCTGCCTATCCTGTGCTTCCTTTAGTCTATGCCTAATCTGAATCACCTATTCTTCCATCTCTTGAATCAATTATGTCGCAATTTTTACTCGATCTTCTAGTCTATCCCAACTCAATGGTGTTCTGCACGGCCTCCCATACAAAGCTTCGTAGGGTGGCATTCTGATGGAGCTATGGAAACTGCTATTGTAGGCAAAATCTACCAAAGGTAGGTACTTCTCCCACTGGGTTTGATTATCCATTGCATACATCCTAAGCATGTCTTCCATGACTTGATTTACTCTCTCTATTTGCCCATCTATTTCAAGATGATAAGTTGTGTGTAAGTTCAACTGAGTCCCCAATGCTGACTGTAAACTTGTCCAAAACCTAGAAGTGAATATTGAGTCCCTATCTGAAATGATCTTCTTAGGTATCTCGTGCAAATGGATAACCTCGCTTACAAACACATGTACCACATCAGTGACATCGTAAGTGTCTCTAAGCAGAATAAAATGAGCACTCTTGGTTAACTTATCCACTATCACAAGAATGGCATTGTGTCTATGGGATGTGAGCGGCAACCCCACAACAAAACCCATAGAGATGACTTCCCATTTGGACATAGGAACATCATGTGGTTGTAGGAGGCCTGTCGGGTGATGGTGGTCAACTTTCACTTGTTGAGATTCTAGGAACTTGGTGATGAAATGGACTAAATCGCTCTTCATGCCTACCCAAAAGAAGAGTTTCCTTATATCTACATACATCTTCTTCACACCCAGATGCGCAAAATAAAGTTCTCTATGGGCTTCCTTCAGTATGATGCTTAGAATATCCCCATTCTCAGGGATGTACATCCTTCCTCGATATCTTAACAGTCTGTCTGTTTCCAGACTATATCCTTCATACTTTGGATCTAACTGCCTCCCGCTCTAGAGGTTTTAAGTAACCTTTAAATACCAACTGTCTCGTTGGAGTTGTGCCAACACATGTTCCCTCAAATTTACCTTTAAGGTTACCAAGGAGAAGATATGTGGTCTCCTACTCAAGGCATCTACGACCACATTTTCCTTTCCCTTGATGTATGAAATACCAAAATCGTACTCACTCATAAACTCACTCCATCACCTTTGCTTGGAATTCAGATCTCTTTGAGTGGAGAGATGTTTTAAACTTTGATGGTCTGTTTTGAGCTCAAATTTTCGCCCAACAAGATAGTGCCTCCAAATTTTCATAGCTAGCATTACAGCTGCCAACTCTAAATCATGAGTCGCATATAAATCTTCGTGCTTATTCAACTTCCTTGACACATAGGCTATTACTCCTCCATCCTGCATTAGCACAGCCCCCAACCCTTGCTTCGAGGCATCCGTGCAGACTGTGAAGTCCTTTTCCATATCCGACACTTGTAGAATTGGTGCACTGGTTAGTAACCTCTTAAGCTCAATGAATGCACTATCACATTCTTCTTTCCATTCATACCTGACCCCCTTGCATTGCAAATTGGTGATGGGTTTCGCTATTTTTGAGAATCCTTCCACAAATCTTCGATAATAACCTACTAGTCCCATGAAGCTTCTCACCTCATGGGCATTTTTCGGCACTGGCCACTCCATAATGGCCTTTAATTTTTATGGGTCCATAGAGATTCCTTCACCAGAAATGATATGACCTAAATAGTGAATCTCTTTCTGGAAGAAGGAACACTTCGACATCTTCCCATACAATTTGTTCTCTCTAAGGCAAGACAACACTATTTGCAAGTGTTCCTAATGTTCTCTTTCATTCTTGGAATAGATGAGGATGTCATCTAGAAATACTTGTACAAAGCGATATAAGTACTTCTGGAATACGCCGTTCATGAGGCTCATGAATATAGCTGACGCATTGGTCAATCCGAAAGGTATAACAACAAACTCGTAATGTCCAAACCGAGTTCGAAAGGCAGTTTTTGGGATATCACCTTCCTTAATCCTTAACTAATGATACCGTGATCGCAAATTGATCTTTGAGAATACCACTACTACTTTCATCTGATCGAAAAGGTCATCTATTCACGGCATCGGGTACCTATTTTTCACTGTAGCACGGTTCAAGTCCCTGTAGTTTATACAGAGTCGTAAGGATCCATCCTTCTTCTTTACAAAAATTATTGGTGCGCCCCAAGGTGAGACACTGGGCCTTATTATCCCTAATTCCAGTAACTCTTTCAACTGCATTTGCAATTCGCAAAGTTCTGGCGCTGTCATCCAATATAGAGTCTTGGAGATTGGTTCTGCACCAGGTTTTAGCTCAATAGTAAAATCAAGCTCCCTCTCATGAGGTAACCCTGGTAACTCGTTCAGAAAAACATCTTTAAATTCTGACAATACCAGGTACTGATCCAATGAGGGTCCCTTTCTTTCATTCACTGCTTCCACTACATACAATCGACACCCTTGTCTCAAGCATTGTTTAACCTTCATAGTTGATATAAAGCATAATGAAAATTTTCTCCGTACACTCTGGATCTCTACTGGCCTTCCTTCATCGTTGATACAAAGCACCCTCTTTGCGAAACAATCTACCATGGCTCGGTGAGCTGCTAACCAATCCATTCCAATGATTAGGTCATACGCCCTGAGAGAAGTGACATATACCTTCAACCTAGTAGTACACACTCCCAGGTCTACTATACACTTATCAACACTAGGTCCTATCGCTTGTTTTTCCCTCGAAGCCATCTCGACTTGTTTAAAGTCATCATGCTCATAGGCTGCCAATCCACTCTTTTCTAATGCAGATGGTGAAATGAAACTATCTGTTGCACCAGAATCAAACAAAATCTTAACATTGATATGATTTAGTGTACCTGATGACTCCACCACCGCGGATTGATGTTCGGCCTAGTGATTATTAACCGTTGTGTAAATCTGGTGGCTGCTACTTGCTCTCCCCATCGGTGCCTTTCCTTCTCTATGCACGAACCCTGATTATAACTCTGGGCAGTCACACTGGTAATGCGTTCCTCCACACCCCCAATAGGTAACACGATATTGAACCTATGCACTATTATGTGATTGTCTTTGAAATGAGTTCCTTCCCCTCGAACCCCTACCCCTACTAGTTGTTCCCTGAGATGGTCGTGGACCTATCTGCTCAGTTGGCGATGAACGAGATGTTGCACTCGTTGCCATTGAAATCCCTGTGGCTATTGTCCTTGGAGCAACTCTGTTACTATATGGCGGTGGCCTTGAGCCCCCTCCCCTAGGAAATTTCCTCGGGGCATTTCCTATGAATCCAGGATGATGCGGAAATGTCAGTCTTGTACCCCCGGTTAAGTTCATATTTTCCTCCGCATAACGTGCATTTTCCACCACTTCCGCTATTGAAGATGGTTTCCACATCCGCACCATAGATATTATCTTAGGTTTCAATCCATAGATGAAGTGCTTTGCTTGTCTTTGGTCATTATCCATATACAAAACTTATTTGACCAGTTCCATAAATCTGATCTCATATTCTTCTACAGTTCTGTTTCCATGTACTAAGGCATGAAATTCCCCTACCTATTGTTCCTCGTAGTATGCTGGTAGATATTTCCTTCAGAACCTCTCCTCAAAAATTTCCCAAGATACTGTGTCTGGGGTAAGGTGCAGTTGTCTTTCCAGGTTGCCCCACCAGTTCAAGGTGTTGTCTCTTAATTGAAAAATTGTGATCTTTGCCTTTGAGTTGGATGCATAGTCCCTTAAGGCAAAACACCTTGTCATGCCTTCTAACCATGCTTCCACGCGTTCACTGGCGCGACCCTCGACAAACTATGGAAGTTTGATCTTCTGCAATTCTCGTGTGATGTCTTCGGGTGGAGGTCCTCCCTCTGAATCCCTTGACGCTTCTAGAGTACCTGTTCTAGATGGTGGGGATTCCACTTCAGTCCCTGCTGGTTGTCGCCCCTTTAAAGTTTCATTAATGGCTTCCAACGAGTGCAATATGAGAGCTAGTTCGGACGATGGTGGTGGTGGCACTGGTGGTGTTGGAGGTGCTTACGATGACGCTCCCCTGCCTCGAATCCCTCAAGTCTTGACCATCCTGTATGATTTAACCTGCATCAACCAAAGTTGTCAGGGTGAGTTCAAGGATGTTTCAAATTGGTGCTACTTAAACTAGAAACAGGGTTAGGCATAAGTTTTCTTTACTTGTCGGTAAACAGACATTACTCATTTAGGGGATTGACTAGGTTAGGGTTAGGATTAAGTGTCTAAGCTTGATTTCTTCGCCCCTATAAAAAAAATACTGGTTCCCTTACCCTATAGCTACGCTAGCCTTGCGCCATACTTTCCAATTCCTATGGTTACTCTCCTAGTGCATATGTCGCCTCCTTCCCGCTTGTCCTAGTCTAAGTCCTTTTTAACTTTTCTCTTACAACTAAATATCCTTCGATACTTGACTCGTGAGCTTTTCCCTGGTGCCTAGTGTTGGCGTTGTTGAATGTTTCATTGAGATTTAGCATTGACTTTGACTGGTGGAATGGAGTGGAGGGACTTGGCGCTTGGCTTGTTCGAATTACCAGTTTTTTTTTTCTTTTTTCTTTTTTGTTTTGTAGTGCATGCCCTTTGATCCCGCTTGTGATATCCTCCTCTCTGTGTCTTGATTCCTGGCACTTGGGCGCTCGATCATGGTTAACTCATGTTGTATTGTAGGTTCTTGATCTCCCTTCGTGAGCTCCTCCTCCAGGTGACTTGATGCATGGTTCTTATGCGCTCAGTCTCCACTGACTTGCATTGTATTGCAGGTTCTTAGCTTGATGTTTTTAGTTAAAGTGATTAATCAGTTTGAAATCTAGCATGAATCATAAATTTTAAATACAATTAATTAATTAATCATAATAGTTAAAACTATAGTTGAATTATATTTTAAAATTTAAAACATAACATAACAAAAAAAAAAACTATATTTAAATTATATTTAAAATTAAACATAACATAACTAATTAAAAAAAACTATATTTAAATTACATTTAAAATTATTAAATTTTATTATTATTATAATTTAAATTATATTTAAATTTAAACTAAAATAATTTAAACCATTATTTGAATTATACGACATTAAGATTTAACCCTAAATAAAATAAATAAATAAACAAAAAAAAAAAATTAACCTGGGCAGTGGGTCCTCGCATGAGGCCCACGTGCCCCTCCCAAACCTATGCTCATTCCCAACCCTACACGTCTCTTAAAAAAACCCTAAGCTTTCCTCAAACCTAACACTCATTCATCGTCGCCTATCTCTCTAAGCAATTGCGCCCTCGGCTTCTCCCTCTCTGCTACAGTGGCGGTGCTCTGGTAATGGTCGCGGGTTACAACTATGCCCTCACGAGCTCCTCATTCTTGGTTTAGTATCTAGCGCACCAGTTCTCGGTCTTGGATGACTTGTGTAGTGGAAGAGTTTTCTTTCTCATGGGTTTGGGGTTTGGGAACTATCATGCTTGGCACTTTAGGCGCTAGGCTTTTTATTTGTGTGTTGTGGCTCTGTGTTGGCGATGCATGGAGCATAGTGATGCCCCCTCGTGGATCCTCCTCCATTCTGCATTGTGCCTAGTGCTTGGGTGCTCTATGATGGCCCTTGATTTGTTTGTTGTGTGGTGTATTAGTTCGCTAACCTGTGTGCTTGCAGATGGGATACCTGGAAAGGAAAGGGAAGGGCTCGGAGCTATATTTTGTTGGCCTAAATCCTCTATTTTTTTTTGTTTTTTCATTTCTCGAAGAATTTATTGGCCTAGATCTATGTGAATTCATCGTCATCATCTACTTTCATGAAAGCCATGCTTCCTAGGAGTCAATCCTGTCACACGGACCTTAACTTTTGTGGGACCGCCTTCTTCCTGCAAGAGATTGACAACACCCTCGACCTACAAAGTCCCCTTGAGCATGACGATGGCCTTCTTGGTCTCTACAACAACCATCAGTGCTCGGGCTGTGGGCACAAAGGAAAATTCCCTCTGTGGGATTCGAACCAGAGACCCCTTGAAATCGGACTGAAATGGATGGTGGCGATTTGATACTGTTAAAGGAGATGCCATAGAGGCAGCGATGATAGTCTACACCACCATTTCTGCTGCCAGAGCTTGTTTCCATCTACAGGTGCATGTTATTCTCCACATAGTCATATCCATCTTTATATTTCTAGAAATAATCGCCTTTACCTCTTTCTCTATTAATAATTCTTGAAAATCCTTAAGTTTTTTTTTTTTTCATCCTCGACACCTAATCCACAACTCTGACAAATACATTGCCTTTGTGTTTCTTATATCTTTAGAGGTTACAATCATGCATCAAATTCTTTTAAACTAATGTCCAATTCACAAAATCACTCACTTAGGTTTTTAACAGATACATTCATGAAGCTGCATCGGGAGATTTCGGTAAGAATCCCTTGTTATTTCCCCACGTTAACTTCATGTCTCGATGCCTCTTTCCCAGGTGAAAGACCCCCTATTGTTGGATCCACTTTTAACTTATTAATGAGGGTTATGGCTTCTGAGACAGGTAAGGTGAGAAACCTTGAGGTTACATGTGATCTTTACCTAGTTTCTCTTAGCTTGAATCTGATGATTTACTCTTTGGCCACCGCGCCAATCTAGATCAGCTTAAAATGTCAAGGGTGGAGAGTATAATTTCCAACATTTTGTTGTTGCATGCATCTGACCTGGATGGCTTTCACCTGAATGGCTTTCATTCGCAGGCTTCCAGAATTTAAATTCTGGTTTCTTCACATTTCCAGGTCATTTTCTTTTCTTTTGGAGGAAGAATTATATATATATATATATATATATATATATATATATATATATATATTATTCTTTATTGTTTAATTGCAGTTTAATAACAGTTTATTATTCTTCATATTTTAACTTTATTGCAGTTTAAATTTATATTTTTAATGACTAAATGACTTAGGAATATAAAGTTAAAACTAAAAGGAAGGAAGCTTCAATTTCAGTTTAATTTCTCCCTGTACGATATGGTTACTGTACGATATAGTTACTGGGTTAATCTACAGGAAGCTTGTTATTATTATTATTATTTTTTTTAAATGCAAATTGTTTATATATATATATATATATATATGTATATATCTATAATAATAATAAAAATTGTGTGCTTGTCTTGCAAGTTAGGTGGAGTTGGAGCTCGGGTTTTCATCAATTAAGGGTTTCAGGGTTTCACCATAGCTAAATAAAAGTGTTTAAATTCTGGGTGGGTAGGTAGGCCCTTGGCTCCAGATTTTGAACCAGGGCTCTGATACCATGTGTAACAGCCGTAAAAAAAATACAAAATTTAATTTGATTTAGCATATAATTTTTTCTCATACAAAATAATTCAATCACCAACATATGAGCATATGATATTCGACAAAAAATAAAATTTTATCCACAGCATAAGAATTACTTAACGGAATAAAGAAATTACCTCTCCCTGATGCTAATTCCCCCATCGATCTGGTTGTTCATTGTTGAAACTGTGTCAAACACTTCCCAAAACCGTGTTTCCACCCTGTCAACTAGGAAAACTTCCTAGCTCCAGGATACCATATGGATATCTTGGCCCCCATGCCCAAAACCTCCAGCAAACCAGTGCCCCCTGTATTGATCCTTTCCAACTCTAGAACTCAAACTCCCCTTTGCAAATCCAAGAGAACCCTCCAAAATATAAGATCCCCCGCTACGTAAGCCTCCTCCGCTCATATCCCTCCTTCACCTCCCTTTCTCCTCATTTATTTCCTCACCTACACATTTATCATCTTATCTGATTATTAATGTTTTATCCTATTATTAATGCTCCTTATCCTTATTTATTAATGCTCCTTATGCTTATTTATTAATGCTCCTTATCCCCTTCGTATACGTAATCTTTAATTTAAATAATATAATTTATTAACCCTATTAAATTTATTACCCTGTTCATTCAATGTGATAGGTAATTAATTTAATTAATTAATTAATCAAAATTATAACAATTAATTAACTAATAAATATTTAATTAATATTATTATGCCAATCTTTGTTTAGTTAAAACCATGTTAAGACAATTAATCACCTAATTAATTTTTCTTAATAATCCCTAAGCATATTTTCAACTAGGGTTGTTATAGATAGTAGGGTCTTATTTTAGACAACAAGATTCATGGCTGAATTACATCATTCAGACACTTGTTTTTCAGAGGTGTTAATCTATCTTTCATAGTCTGTGTAGACTTGTTTGTTTGTGAATTAGTTTTCATGATTGACAAAGGATATTGTGAAGAGTTGAGTGGGAAGCAATTTGTGGCAAGTTGATCCAACTTTTAGAGTTCATTTTATTATTTTCTGTCAGAGGTCCTTTTGTATGTTTCATCGGGGACGTCTAAGTTTGACTTTGGTACAAAACTTCTTCACGAAATTTTGTAAAGAGAATGACTCTTTGATGAATTGGACTGAAATAAGGGATTGATTTATGTCTCATTTGTCTTGATTATCATCTTGGTGTCTTTACTTTTGTCTCTACATCTATTTCAACAATTGTTATATTCAGAAAATTACATAAATAATGAATTTTCCAGAAAGATTTTATTTAAGAAAAGACTATCCTAAGCACTTGCAATCAATGCTTGTGAGTTAGGATATTATTTTTTATGGCTATAAACATAGGGTGACATTCTAGTCTATTTTTCTTTAGCCAAGCAGAATTTGAAAATGCCTGAGTAAGATCATCTCATATATTTTCCTCAACATTTATTTGGCGACCATACTGGGGAGATGTTCAATATCTCTTTGGTTAATTTTTATACTCAATTATCATCGAATACATCTATTTTTTTATATTGATTCTTTGACTATTTTTATTTCTTAATGATTGTGCCTATTGCAAGGCAACCCAATATTGAGCCCGGTCTTCAAGATCATACCAACATTGCTTTGAACCTATTTAACGCCATTTTAGACACTGGCAATACTCATGCTTAGCTTAATAATTCATGAGCAGAAATTGAAAGGGATATTAGTGCCCAAGAACGTTGTGAAGCTAGACGTAGACAACCTAGAAATCAGTAGTAACCTTGTTGTTCCTTCAGTTTTGGCCTTTCTTTCATGTCCTTAGACTCTCGTGTCTCTAAAATAAGAAGATTCTGATCACCCAAAATTAATCCTATTGTTGAAATAGGAATGAGAAACGTTGTGTTGTCAACCCAACAAAGTGATCTAAGGAGAACTTTGTCTGATACATCCAACCCTTCTTTTTACCTCTCACATATCATCCACAAGATGGCATCTAGTGGTGGCTCGGGTGGCACTATAAGTGCTTCCTCTTCTTCTTCTTCATCTTCGTCAATGATTGGTAGATTATATAGCCACCATATCCCTATCCAATATACCATAAATCCCACCAAAGTCATGAAAAAGTATGGTCTCTTTCAATTTGAATAAGACACCACAACCACACCATGGCATGTGTCCTCTTCTCTTAACCTAGCACCTACTACTCATCCACTTTCTAAATTCAAAGAACATCTTCCTAGGTTTTTAGGAAATAACACTGTCACTACAAACAAACACCTGGTGGCATTTTCTAATTCTTTTCACAACATAGGAGCCAATGACAATGATACTTGCATGTACTTATTCGTCAATTCCTTGGAGGGAAAGGTTGTGGTCGATTTCTTTGACCTTCCTCCTAAGATTCTGTCCACTTGGGAGGAGTTAATCTATTGGTTCATATCCACTTATGGAAAATCAAAAAGCCTAGCCGAGAAGTTACAGGAATACAATAACAACACCTATAAGGATGGTGAGACCATCAATTCCTTCAACTTGTGTTTCACTAAGTTATACAATCAGATCCTTAAACTCATTCGATCTTAGAACTAAGTTTCTTTCATGCATTACGACAATGCATTACCTTCCCCCTACCTTCATAGGCTCGAGGAAAAATCCATCGATAATCTCAGTTACGCTCTGCATACCTGTTTAGAGTATGAATAATAGGTTGAAAAAATAGTTCTTCCTCAAGGAGAATCGATTAAACAGAAAGACATGTCCACCCTCTTACAACTAGTATAAGATATGAAAAATCATATGATAGCGTATGAGAGAAAAGGGATTGTGTCCCCTCTCACCCCTGGAGATTTATCCTCTTCTTCACCTCCCTTTAGAAACCCAGTTGAAAATAATTTTCAGCCTAAATCCATCTTGCCTCGAAGTTGGTGTAACTTTTGCGAGGAAAACCATGAGAAAGACACATGTGAAGTAAGTAAGAGTGCCAAAGATAATATCTTTGGTAAACGACCAGAAACTACTATCGTTGTCCTAGATTTTGAAAAGCTAAAAGATGTCATGATCATCAATACTAATAACAAATCCCATGCTCCCAAGGGAAAATTTAATCCTCCCCGTAATTCTTCTATCCCGAGCTCACCCTCACCCGACGAAACTATCCAGGTTCCTAAGGTTCCTCACAGTCAAGGAACAACTTCCCCTCTCCCCTCTTCCAAAGAAAATATCTTGAATCATTTGGCCAACATCAAAGAAGATGAAACCCTTCTGGACACGGTTGTCATCCCTGAAAAACAAATGCATCTAAAAACATTTATGGAAGGAAAATATTCCATTGTAGCCAATCTGTCTAAAGAGGTGAATGAAGAGGATTCGTCTGTAAATAAATTAGGTGTACATAAATTTAGATACCTTGTAAAAACATCTCCCCTTTCATATTTCTGTAAAGATTATGGATAAGATTGCCCATTGTTTCCTCATTGATGGTAGTTCAGGCCCAAATGTGACATCAAAGATTATTATGGAAGATCTAGGCTTTCCCTGTACAAATGAAAATGCCAAAAGCATGCTCTACTATAATAGTCTACAACAAACAACCATAGGTGAGATTAAATATGTGACCTTAGTTTTGTGCACACACCCTGAAATAAGGACAACCCTTAGTATTTAGGTAATTGATGTGCCAGTAAGAAATTACTCAATCAGCTTGGGAAGAGATTGACAAGCTTTGATGGGTGGATACCTCTCACTCAATGGGACAAACTTATCTGTTCCCCGGAATGGTAAAAACATTATAGTCCTTAGAGAAGGAAGGACCTCACCTTACATAGAGAGTGTCCCATAGCCTAATGTAAACTATATCGAAGAGGACCTAGGGATGTATTCCATCTTTGCTGAGAAGGATACCATTCCCGTGGAAAAATTTGATTTAGATGATGGTATGTGGCATATGCACTTTGATGGTTCATGCTCTAATGAAGGTAACAGAGCTAGCATTATCTTGATTGTTCTTGTAGGAAAAATCCATAACTTTTCTCATAGGTTGGAGTTTGCTTGCTCAAACAATGTCACCAAATGCGAAGCTTTGTTATTGGGAATTGAGAATTCTTATAATCTTGGTTGTGTCCATCTTTTAGTTTTTTGGGATTCCAATATTGTCATGAACCTTGTACGTAAAATTTACTCTCCTAGCAACAGGTTGATGAAACAATACACCCAAACTGTTTGGGCACTTATCTCGAACATTTTATCTTTCAACATAACTCATGTTAAGAGGGATTTAAACTCAATTGTTGATCAGTTAGTTGTCTTTGCAGCTTCTCCTAATCGAAATTTTTTTCCTCACAGACCTGATTGTACTTTTTGACCTCTATATTGTCCGCATATCCTTGACAATATATAATCCTGGCAGGTTTTCCCTAACAGTGAGAGAATTTGTGATTTCATTCAAAATGAACCTCTTAAGCCTAAGGGAATTATATCCATAGAAGACAACAAGATTCCTAAGGGCCTGACTCCTCGAGAGAGTTCATTTTAATTGAATGATGTAGGCAATAAAGAGAAACAAAAAGAAGAGGTGTCAAGAAGGAAGGTGGGTGAAACCATATCCTTGAACATTGGTGCACCCAAATCTTCAAGGAATGTTAAAATATGTTCCCAATGTTATGATAAAGAAGAAATGAAGTTGGCCAAGCTACTTGGTGGATTTCAAGATGTTTTTTCTTGGTCTTATGAGGATATTAGTGGTTTTGATCATGGTCTTATACAACATGCTATACCCATCAAGGAAGGCATGAAACCAGTTAGGTAGAAACAAAGACCTATTAACTCTACATTTAAAGAAACTTTTCAAAGGGGGTTGGAAAATTTCTTAAGGGTTGGGATCATTTTTGCAGTCAAGTACCCTGAATGGGTTTCCAATTGGGGACCTGTTCTGAAGGCCACTGATTATATTAGAACCTGTATTAATTTTCTCACAGTCATTCGGGCTATTACGGAAAATCCTTTCCCTCCTCTTAATATGGAAATGTTTCTACAATAGGTTGTAAGGTCACAGATGAGGCCCTTACTTGACAGTTTTTTGGGTTACAGTCAAATCAAGGAAAAAGGGGCAGGTGCTCACAAAACCACTCTTATCACAAATTGGGGTACCGTGACTTATAAATGTCGTCTTTATGGCTTACATTATGCAAGTACCTCTTTTAAAATACCTATATGAACAACTCTTGGCGAATTGATCTGTATCCATATCTATCTTGATGATCTAGTTGTATACGTTAAAGGCCTGATAATTACCTTAGAGTTCCAAGTGTTATTTTTGGGTCCTTTTAAAATTCCTTTTGTCCTGGATACAAACTCTTACATTCTAAAGGATTTACAGAAGCAATTGTTTTCCTACAACACTAACGATTCTCACTTGAAACGTTATGTGGGACTAGCATGAAAAGTTCTAACACTATTTGGATTTTCTGTATACTAGTAACCTAGCTCTGCTTTCAATTTTGCATTATTTTCTTTTATGCTTTACAATATTTTGACTTCTTCTTTCTGTTTTAAAACGTTTCCTATTTCTTTTACATTTCTTTCATTTTATTGTTGTTGTTTAATTTTTGCAATTTTACTTCTGTCATGATTTTGTTGCTTACCATATTTTAGTTAATTTGGTCAAAATAAGATGTTGGATTAGTTCTTCCACAGTGTCACTCCTACGATATGTTGTTTTTCAATAGAAATCAAGATTACACAGCTATCACGATGTTTCCCCTAAAAAACACACTTGAAATTGTTATTTGTTTCCACTATTGTCTAATTTTTTTTCTTTGAATTATCTCCTACTTCTACTTTCCTTTTCTTCATCCATTTGAGAATTTAAGAGAGCAAGTCCATGAATTGTATCCTTGAAGTTAATATCTGATCCCATTTGAACGATTATGCACACAGTGGTAAAACCCCTCATACTTAACAATTTTCATGAGTTATTCCCAAATTTCCGGTCATTTTTCCATTAAATTCGCTCATTCCCGCTGTTGCATAATTTTCCTAGTTATATATTCTTGACCTATGAAACTATGAGTTATGATTTCTAATATGTTGAAAACAAATTTCCCTGTGGAGTCGCTAGTTTTTTGACGATTAAAATAGCAACAAGGATTTTTCCTGCAAAGTATTTCTAAAGCCTATTATTATAAGCTAACAAGATATATAATACTAGTAGGTGGGAACCCCATGCAGATTGGGAGATCAGATCAGGTTCTTATTTCATGTTTATGTCATTGTTCAACACTACTTACATGTTTCTACATGATTGATGAAATCTTGGTTTTATTGGCAATGGATAAGGACTATTATGTGTTGGTTCTAATTGTGACAAATGAATGATGGGTAAGGCATGTTATGTGTAGTTTTTATTGCTCTAAGATCTAATTTCATGTTATGATGGCCTATGATTATCCATTGTTACCCTTTCTATCTATTCCTGGATTCATTACTATGACACCTTCACAAGAGACATATTAGTAACAACACATAACAATAGTTGAAAAAAGATAAAAAGCAATATAAACAAAATACAAAAGGAAGAAACTATACTATACTAATATGCTACACTATATGTTGGAAATTTTTTAACAGGTAGAGTATGCTTGTCATTGATGGCAAGTACAACAGTGAAGATGGCAGGATCAGAGTGTGTATCGATGGAAAAATAGGAACAACGTAAGCTCAGGAGGAATTAGCGCAGAGTCGAATGCAGTGCATTTAACAGGTAGAAGGATAAAATTAAGGGCATCCATATTTCTCCATCTGCAGGAGAAAGGAAGAAGAATAAAATCCATTAGGGATATGAGCGTGTGATAATCTCAGGAGAGACAACACTAAGTATGCATGTGAAGACACTGTAGAGGCGCAGAAGTCCAAGAATCCCTTGGGGATTCGGAAGTGAAAGTTCAAGAGGAACAATGTCGAGGAGAACGAGCGTAGCAAAGGTAAAGATACAAGAGTTCACAGAGGATAAGGAAGACAAAGGTCGAGGCCATTGAGAACTTGTAATTCTCCCAAGGTTGGGAGGAAAGTGTGAAAATCTCAGGAGGGAGCACAGCCGCCGTCAGATCAGCTGAAGAAGAAGATCTGGACCATTGGTTTCTACGTCCAGGAGGATCTCAAGAGAATCCTACAGAAGGGAGAGATCGAGAGTCATTGGATTGCATTCAGAAATCCCGTCAGCCATCAGATCGGATAGGAGCTGCATGAGGTTTACCATCAGGAAAAGCCAAGGTGAAATCCTAAAAGGAGGGTTGACTCATCGTGGTTTCACATATCGGGAATCCCGTGAGCCAATGCATTGCAGCATTGAAAATCTCGAAACCCTGATGAGTGGTAAGACTGCGGTCACGTGGATAATGGTCATATGGGCCAGGAGCCTAGCCAGGAGAGCTAGTGCGTAAAGAGAACGTCGGGATTTTAGGGATCGCGAATCTTGAGGACATACATGTTTTGACATTGGAAATTCCAAAACCCTGATGAGGAGGTTTGGCTGCGGTCATATAGGGGGAGGTCATGTGGACCACAAGCTCAGCCGGAGGGCTAATTGAAGTTAGAGGCATCAGATTAGAGCGTAGGGTCTGACCACCGTTGGATCGAGGAAAACTTGCACGATCTTTAAAAAGTCCAAGGAGTAGAGGGCTCACAAATTCCGGAAGCAGGAGGATCATCCATCTCAGGGGGTTATGTGGACCGTTGATCTGACTCCCTGTCGGGGTTTCGAGGATCGAGAGTTGGAGATGTCAAAGAATATTGACATCAAGAATCCTGAAATGGCGATGTGTGAAATCCCGACTGAACCTGAACCGTCATATCAAGATGTGATCTAGACCATTGACCCGACTCACGTCAGTAGACCACGTCAGCTAGGAACACATGGCACAACCAGGTAATGACAAGTGTCAGACTGATTCAACATTTCAGGCACATGTAAGTCATGAATCAGAGTGACATGTGGTAGTATTGAACATGTGTCAATCCACGTGTGATGTCATCATATGGACACCACGTCGGAGTTTCAAGGATCGCATTTTGAAAATGTAAAATAAACATTGCAACAGGAATCCCGATTTCTCGATATGCAAAATCGTGACTCAAATCGCAGCCGTTGAATCAAGATCAAATATGGACCATTGATTCCAGTCAATGGAGAGGCATTGGGGATCGAGAGTTAGACATGTCAAAGAAAATTGACATCAAGAATCCTGATATCGCGATAGGTGAAATCGTGATATAATCTGAACCATCAGATCAAGTGTTGATCGGAGGGCTACTGATGCATGACATAGTGAAACTACCAGAAACCATTGATGGCGTTTGCTAGAGAATTCAAAGATACCCCTGTGTGATCACCAGAGGAGATGAAGAGTCTCCAAGCTACGTCCAAGTGAAGGAAGAATATTTTTAGAAGGGATTGACATATGGATGAGTGTGGAAGCCTGTAACTAAA
The DNA here is from genome assembly GCA_009831015.1 of Picea engelmannii. NCBI lineage: Eukaryota > Viridiplantae > Streptophyta > Pinopsida > Pinales > Pinaceae > Picea > Picea engelmannii. The sequence continues at coordinate 1,438,010 of ML778111.1, read as the reverse complement.
ACAGAGAAGGTGAGATCGACTATCACAGAGAAGACGAAGAGTCCCAACTGCTAGAGAGGCTGAGGAATCTCAACATAACATCCAGTGATGTTGAATGCATGGGAAAACAGCCAGGGAAGCTGAAGAGTTACGATGATGATCACGCAGAGAATTCAAGAGGTGGAGGAGATTGGTGTGGTATGAGCATGCATAGGAATGGAAAATATTGCATGCACAAGATGCACAGAAGCTATATATACACGGTACAAATTAGAGATGAGGTTGTTGTTGTTGGTGGTGGTTGCTATGGTTGTTTTTGGTGAAGGTGATTCATGTGTGATGAAAGAGCAGAGTGCATCAGTTGAATAGAACAGAAGAGGAATTGTGCAGTGAATGGACATAGAGCATAGAACATAAAAAGTGGAAGAACATACAGTGCAAGTGATGTGTGCAGAAAGGCAATGAGGCAGACAGAGCAACGAAATGCAGTGGAACAATGATAAGTATGGTAAGCCATTGTTGAACATCATATCACTGTAATAAGTTTCAGTAGCAAATATTTATATTTTAGGGTGGTTGGGAGGAGCTAGGGAGGACTGGTGTCCTCAAAGGTTCAAGTGGGTGCTCAAATATAGGGAGATGGTGCTTCCTTCTAGTTGGTGCTAGAGAAACCAGGGATTTGGTGGTTCCTTCTAGTTGGTGCTAGAGAAACCAGGGAGTTGGTGCTTCCTTCTAGTGGGTGCTAGAGAAAACAAAGAGTTGGTGCTCTCAACACGTTGCAACTTGAAAAACTGAGGTTGTAGCCTCATTATGAGTTGGTGCTCATATGTATGATACTGTAAAGAATTTAACCATTACTTATCATACAAAGGAAAAGAGGTTTTTACCCTGCATGGGTTTCCTCTGGAAATATCTGTCTCTGTGTTTCTCATATATGTGAATGATGCTGAAAGTGCCATTTTTTATTTCCCTGCATTATTTTGATCATCATTCAGTGTCTCTACAAAGAGTTCAAAAGAACCATAATTGTTTAATCACGGTAACAACTGATTCACCCCCCTCTCGGTTTTCTAACAATTGGTATCAGATCCGACCCATTTTATCTAAGGGTATATCCTAGAGCTTAAACATGTCAAGCCATGAATGAAATTCAACCCATAAGGCCCCTCTGTTCAATGGAACAAAGTTTTCCTTCTGGAAAGTTAGAATGAGAACCTACATAATGGCTTTAGATGCAGATGTCTGGGATGTGGTAGAGACTGGTTATGTAAAGCCAGTTGTTCTAGCTATTAAGGATGACAAACTAGAATTTATCTTCAATGCTAAGGCTATGAATGTTATCTTGAGTGGGCTTGCAGAAGCAGAATTCGTAAAAGTTATGCAC
>ML778111.1:1411281-1422987 GCA_009831015.1 Picea engelmannii | reverse complement strand
ATGTGCTTAATGAACAATGTACTCAGTAAATTTCTAGATAAATTTGTACTAGTTTTTATTGATGATATCTTAATCTACTCTAAGAATAGAGAAGAACATGAAGAGCATCTTAGACTTGTGATGCAAGTGCTAAGAGAGCATCATCTCTATGCTAAATTCAACAAGTGTGACTTCTTTCAGAAGAAAATACACTACTTGGGACATGTTCTGTCCAAAGAAGGGGTAGCAGTAGACTCTGACAAGATCAGATCTATCATGGAATGGCCTACCCCAAAGGATTTCTTAGACATTAGATCCTTTATGGGATTGGCAGGATACTATAGGAGATTTATAAAAGATTTCTCCAAGATTGGTTGTCCAATCACTGCCCTCTAGAGGAAGGGAACAAAATTTCTGTGGATGCAGCAATGTGAAGAAAGATTTCAAACCTTGAAACATCTACTAACCCATGCACCTGTGTTGAAAATTGATGACCCAGAAGCTGACTTCCTTGTGTGCATAGATGCCTGTAAGGAAGGGCTCGGAGGAGTCCTTATGCAGGAAGGAAAGGTGATCTGCTATGAATCCCAAAAATTAAATGAGCACGAGGTCAACCATGTGACTCATGATCTAGAATTGACTGCCATAGTGCATGGCTTAAAAACATGGAGGCATTACCTCCTGGGAAGGATATTTGTGCTTATGACAGATCACTGTGGATTACGGTATTTGTTTGATCAACCCAAGCTCAATACTAGACAAGCTAGATGGATGGCCCTCCTTAGCGAATTTGATTTTGAAATCAAACACATCAAAGGGAAGGAGAATAGGGTGGCCGATGCCCTTAGTAGAAGCATGAGAAAAATTCACCTGGCAGCAGTAAGTACCTGCGAGACAGATGTCAAAAACAGAGTCAAAGAGGCACAAGAAACAGATCCCTTCGTCCGAAATGTGACCCTGTACCTACAACAAGAACCCGCTGGAGTAAAATACGAAGGCTATCAGATGACCGAAGGAGATCTACTCACCTACAAAGATAGACTGTACATTCCCAATTGCGATGACTTGAAGAGGTTCATCATGGATGAACTACATAAAAGACCCTACACTGGTCACCCAGGATACCATAAAATGATTACTGCCGCCCGAAAACAATTTTACTGATCGTGATTGAAGAAGGATGTAGCCAAATATTTGGCCCAATGCATAGAATGCCAACAAGTTAAAGTAGAACATCAACACCCAGGAGGACTATTACACCCTCTACCCACCCCAGAATGGAAATGGGAAACCGTCTCCATTGATTTTATCACTGGATTACCAACTTCAACCAAACAGAATGATGCCATTATGGTGGTGGTGGATAAACTGATCAAGTCTTCTCATTTCTTTCCCATCAAATCGACCTGCAAGGCGATAGATATCGCACATGTATTCATGAAAGAGGTGTTCCGACTGCACGGCATGCCGAAAGAGATAGTATTTGACAGAGACACAAAATTCACTTCCAAATTATGGAAATCACTGATGACGAGTTTAGAGACCAAATTGTTCTTTAGTACTCCCTATCACCCTCAAACCGATGGATAGATAGAAAGAGTGAATCAGATATTAGAGGATATGTTAAGGATGCATGTAATGCATCAACCTAGGAAATGGGAATATTACCTACCATTGGTAGAATTCACCCATAACAACGGCTATCAAGCATCCTTAAAGATGAGTCCCTTCAAGGTCCTCTATGGTAGACAGTCTAATACTCCAGTCAGCTGGAGTAATCCTGTAAATAGGATTTCTATTGGACCCGATATGTTGAAAGAAATGGAACAACAAGTGACTCAGATAAAACAAAATCTGAAGGTCGCTCAGAACCGACAGAAAAGCTATGCTGATTAAAAGAGAACTCCAAGAGAGTTCCAGACAGGAGATCATGTATATCTCAGAATTAAGCCCAGAAGGAATTCCCTAAAAATGGGAGCTTGTGCCAAATTGGCACCCCGGTATTGTGGACCCTTTGAGGTTCTACACAGAGTGGGACTTGTATCCTATCGGATAACACTTCCTCCCACAGTAAAGGCACATAATGTTTTCCATGTTTCATTATTGAAGAAATATGTACTTGATGATAATCATATAATTGATTGGTCTATGATCCAGGTGGAACCGGAGGGAGAATTTCTACCAGAACCCCAATGCATATTGGACAGAAAGGAAACCCAACTCCAGAACAGAACCATTGCATAGGTCAAGGTGCAGTGGAAACATTTTGGCCCAGATGAGGCTACATGGGAAATGGAGGATGCCATGAGACAGGCATATCCAATTTTGTTTACTTCTATACATGTAATTCATGTTAGTAGCTAAGAACATCGAGGACGATGTTCCTTTTAAGGGGGAGGGAATTGTAACACCTTGTTTCCCCCAGATTGTACATATAACTAGACTGGCCAAGGACTATGGAAAAATCATAAGTATGAATATGTGATGTAAATGGACCTGCAGGAAGAGGTCAATGAATGTGAATAATATCTTGAATTTATTGCAGGACTGCTGAGAGGGATGTGCAGAAAAGAGACCACGATGGCAGTGGAAGGCTCCTGAAAATGTGGCATTAACTTCCACCCTGAATGAATACATTATTTGGACTCCACTGGACCGGAGAACTGAAAGAGGCTCACTGGCCCCCAAATTTAATGTCTCGTAGGCTGGTAGGCAGGTGGCTTGATGAGGGATGGGATGGTGAACCACCCATCCGTAGAGCCATCAGGCCTGATCGGTGCGAGGGTAATCATGCCACACACAACCTTGCGAGAGGATAAGGTGTATGGCAGAGATGATTGAGGGGGCAGACGTGAGGGGAACTCTGGCATTACACAAAGTGAGTGATAGCAGAGAGGAAGGATTGCAACCTTCGCTCCTGGTCACTGGCAGACAGAGAGATGCAGTCTCCGAGCATCGTGGTCTCAGCTTGGGGGTGGCTAGTGGTAAATCCATTGGGAGTCGCTGAGCCTACGGTTGGGTGGAAAAGAGCACCCCTCTCAGCTGTTGCACCATTTCTGGTGTTATTTCGGATAAGTGTTTATACATATTTGTATCTTGAAATTTATAGAATGATATATATATATATATATATATATATATATATGTATATGTCCTAGAACTGTGAAATTATGTATGATCTCTGTGTAAGAACATTTGTGCAGTGTTTGATAATAAATAATGGACATATGCTTGTAATAGAGGAAGCCATGCATGACTTACATCGATAAAAATGAATCTAATCATGCCCAGGTTGAACTAAGTCAGGTATCCAGCCCGTTCTCGGGAATTTCTCTCCCTTATCTGTATCTAGGAAAGGCCCAAAATAGACCTCTTCACAGAGATTCCCTCCTTAGAAAGGCTTACCAAGAACCTGGGAAGAAGGACTTGGATGCACAAGTCTTAGCAACCCTGTATGAAGAGGAATGATCCTCTTCAAAATCCCAAAGTAGCAGCGTAAGGATAGGTATTGATTAACGGATGAGATCCTGTCGGGAAACCTGTTGTCATTCACGATCGTTAAATCGAAGGAATGAGCGAGGGCATTAATTTCCTTAACCCTTTTTCCCTCTATCTTCGTGAATAGTGAGGAAATCTGAATCATAGATCTCCAGGCGCCATGAGAACTTTTGGATCGTTGGTTTTCCACGTCCAAAGAACATTAGGAAAGGGCGCGGCATTGGGGCCGATCTGAACCATCAGATCTTAGCTAGGAAACTCGACAGTCGTTAGATCTATCGGGAGATAGAAGAGGGTTAAGCCTCGTGAACTCGGAGGTTCACGAGGTAGGAGTCCAAAAGTTGGATACTCCAAGTCACAAGTGGCGAGGCCACGATTGGATTTGAATCGTCCATCTGAGGAGGAAAGGTGGTAGAAGTCCAGGGATCTTGTGAGCTCAGGGCTCGCGGGGTAGAAGCCCAACAGTTGGATTCTCTAATTCGCGAGTGGCGAAGCCACGAGAGGATCTGAGCCGTCCATCTGAGGAGGACAGGTGGCATAGATCCAGGGACCTCGCTACCTCGGAGGTTCGCGAGGTAAGAGCCCAAAGTTTGGATGTTCTAAGTCGTGAAGCGGAGAAGTGGTGAGAGGTTGTGAGTCGTCCATCCGAGAAGGATAGGTGGCAGAGATCGGGAAGATCTCGTGAACTCGGGAGTTCGCAGGGTGAATGCCCAATTATTTGGCGTTAAAAGTTGCGAGACACGAGGTCGTGAGGCAGTGAAGTGGCGAGAGGATCCAGGCCGTCCATCCGAGAAGGACAGGTGGCAGAGATCCAGGGATCTCGCTACCTCGGAGGATCGCGAGGTAAAAGTCCAAAAGTTGGACGCTCCAAGTCGTGAGTGGCAAGGCCATGAGAGGAATCGAGTTGTCCATCTGAGAAGGACAGGTGGCTGAGATCTAGGGATATCGCTACCTCAGAGGTTCATGAGGTAAAAGTCCAAAGTTGGATGCTCCAAGTCGCGAATGGCAAAGCCACGAGAGGATCAGAGCCATCCATAGTTGAGGGCGCGTGTCAGGAGATCCAAGAGATCTTGTGAACTTGGAGGTTCACGAGGTAAGAGCCCAAAGGTTGGTTTCTCCAAGTTGTGAGTAGCGAGGTGTCGAGAGCTGAGCACGAGAGAACACCTAGAAACCTTCAAGGTAGGGCCCGCATGACTAACGGGTGGACACGTATCGCCTAGAGAATGGAGCCAATGCTTCGTTGACTGATCGTGTCTTGGGAGATCGCAATAGGAGAGCATGAGAGTTTGAATCACAAACGCACGAGGGTGCGAGTTGTGAGAGGCGCTTACGTCTAAAGCCTACGGTTACAGGTGGGGAGGGTGCTAACTAAGAAAGGAGATATACCCATTTCGTGACCTCGGGTATCGGTGATTTGTGAAGAAAATTCGAGGGCCTTTGACTCATGACTCGCGAGGTTGTGAGTTGTGAAAGGCGCCTGGTTTGTTTGACCTGCGGTCCTAACCCACGATCACAGGGAGGTGAACGGGGAAGAACTAGCTTGCACTAGACCCCTGTAGGACTCCAGGAATTCTTGTTATTGAGACTTCAACCAAAAATTTTGATTTTAGGTAGTGGGTGTGTTACATATGGGGTTGTTGGGTTTGAAACACCTTGTGTCACTGCGTATCATTTCACTTGGGTATGGGTTCATTCATGTTACTGATGTTTGCATAGTGGGTTATGATGGTTGTTATGATAAAGGGATTGCTTAAGGTTGATTTCTATTCTCATCTCTGTTTATCTCAGCATTCTTCGGTTGATTGAGAAAACCACAAGGGTTATACCTTATTTGTTCTAAGTATTGTTACAGGACCAAAATGGAGCATTTTCTCCTCTGTTCATAGTCTCTCTTATCTTGTGAACTGTCACCATGTCTGTGAAGTTATTGGTGGTATACCATGTGTGTACATTGTTGGTCTCGAAGGTTCTCACCGAATGTTGGGGGTCGACTCCAGTATCCCTATGGGTCCACAAAAAGAACCCTTGATTTCTCAAGCCTAGTTTTTTATAGAGGGAACTATTCTGTCCTGTCGGGTATAATGTTGATTGTTGTGAGTTGGTGGTGTATTGTCGCCAGTGTTCAAGTACTGGCTTGTCCCTGTTAATTATGTTGACAATGGTGTTGGTTTTGGTATTTAGTCACTACATTAGTTATTATGAAAATCAAATTGATAAGTTCAACATGGTTGATTGGTTGATTGGAGAAATGGGATTGAATACATAGTCATTGTCTCTTACATTGTAATTATTGAATTGTTGACTCAACATTAGTTTATAATTGATTAAGTCACAACAATTCTTCACACGTGATGCATTGGTTTGTATGGGCTTCCTACAACATGTTATGTTGATTTGATGGTTGATGTGACTGGGTGTTTTAAATTGACAAATGGGGGTATGAAAATCATAATAGTTGTGGTATGGCCTTCCATTGTGTATGTTATGGATATTGGTTGTTTACGCCATCAGATATGGGAATAGGTTTTATAAAAGTATGGTTTTGTTGCAATCTGATTGAATTGAGAAATGGATTTAGGCATACTATCATTGTTTCCTTTGATTTTTAGATCCAGAATAAATAGACATTTACAGCCACAGTAACTCTCTTGCATTTTTTTGACTGGTTTGTGTATCATACAACATCATATAAGTCTAACTAGTGATTGATGTCCATTTAAATAGCAAGTCAAGGTTATTGCAACTTGATATATTGATGATTGTTTGTTGATTGTCCACTGTGTATAGTTGATATTAGAGATGAGCATAGATTCTGTGACAGTATGATCTCATTACAACTTAATTGATGCAGGAGCATCCCTCATGAAAAGCAAAAACAATGTGGAAACAAGAAGTCAGTTGGAAGACGTCCAGCGCAAGTTTTTGGATTTTAAATTATCTCTTGAAGTTGATGCACTAAATATAAATGAGATCATTTAATTTAGGCTCCTTGGTAAAAATGCACTCAGACCTCGAGCCATACGCTCTCATATGGTATAGACAGAGGCATTTATAGTAGTAGTTGCAGGTAGATAGAATTGAATTCTTAGATTAGATAGTTCTCGAAGGAAGAGGGAAAACCGAATATAGACACCCTCATTTGTATCATTGTAAGTTAGTCTAATTAGCAACAGGAAAAAAAAGAGTCTAGAGCATAGGAGAATAGCAGAGAGTTGTAGAAAACACCCATGTACATATCTTGAATTAATAGAATAAGTTGCTTCAGATTCATGGTTGTTGTGTTATTCTATGTGTATGTGTGTTGAATGCTCTAAGAATTTCTTCCTGTTATGCATTTGTTATCATGTGTGTGTATGATTTCGTGTGTTAAAGATCAAAATCTGAGAAGAGAGGTGAGATACAATTGTTTCTCTTTGAGCAAGGATTCCTGCAAGGAGTGCAGTTGAGTCGTCCGCAAGGAGTGCGTTGACAGAAGGCTCGGGAGTTAACTCTTGTTCTCAATTCACTCAGAAATGAAAGTGAGTTGTTAGAGCCGTGCAAGGAGTGCGCAGGCTAAAGGAGGGAGCCTCAGTCGTGAACTGAGCAGAAGTATTGAAGGACTGCTGCTAGGGTATATGCAGAGTCAAACGAAGCTCGAACAGTTGAAGTGTTTGCAGGCTTGCCGCAAGGAGTGCGTGCAGAGAACCTTGTTGAGGTTGAAGTTGTGGAAAGATCAAGAAGGGATAGACCTATGAGTCGCTGAAGATTCAGTGTAGACAAGTGTGACTTGAAGTCATGGAGAAACGTTGCAGGTTGGCGAAACGACGAAGGAATCTCGTGGAGAGATACTCCTTTTCGTCTCGGGGATTAACCAAGGAAGAATAGACGGTCGAAATCTTCTGAAGAGATTCCGTGAAATTTTGAGGATCGTCAAATCTCGCAGAGGTGCAAGCGGGTTACGGCGAGAAGATTCCGAAGAGATTCGAAGCTCAGGAGAGGTAGAGCCATCGATTTAGAGTCACAGGGGTTGTCAGATCTACACGTGGTATCGTGTATCGGGGACTTGGGAGATGAAGCCCCAAAGGTTGTGCAGTTAGAGCAGAGATATCACGAGACGTGATATCCCTACAAGATCAGAGTCGTTTGTTGTGGAGGACGCGTGTCAGGAGATTCTCATCTCGCAGACTCGGACATTGGAGGACCAAAGGGGAATTCCTTCAGCTTCACGAGTGGAAAAGTGGCGAGAAGGCTGAGAACCGTCCATCTGAGGAGGACAGGTGTCAATAGATCATAGATCTCGCGAACTCGGGAGTTCACAGGTTGAAAACCCAAGTATTGGGTGTTCAAAGTTGCGAGGCGCGAGGACGCGAAGTGACGAGAGATTTGTAGCCGTCTATCTGAGGGGACAGGTGGCAGAGATCAGAGATCTCGCAAACTTGGAGCTCATAGGATAAAGACCCAAGTATTGGGTGTGCAAATTCGCGAGGCGCGAGGACACGAGGTGACGAAGGAGTGAGAATATCGTAGTCGTCCATCTGAGGATGACAGGTGTCGAGAGATCGACGGATCTCGCGAACTCGGGAGCTCGCAGGTCGAGAGTCCAACATTTGGATACTCCAAGTCGCGAGGTGGCGAGGTGGCGAGAGAAGGACAGTCGTTGGATCCGGAGTACAAGAGGGCCTTTAGATATGAGCGAGGGATCGTGTCTCGGGACCTCGCAAGAAAAGGTTCGAGAACTTGAGCACGGGGATTGCGAGGTTGCGAGATAGAGGTTGCGAGATAGCGATATCCCGACAGCTGGATCAGTGTGGGCCATAGCGGAGCTCGAGTGGAGTACAGTTGGCACGAAGTCTCGGGATATCACTGCGAGAAGTCCCGAGGTATTGGTGAAAGGATTTGCGAGTCGCGAAGTGCCTAGGATCCAAGATTCTTGTGGACGCGTGGCTGAGTATAAGGTGGGACCACGCATCTCAGGGAATCATGGACTAGAAGGGTGAAACCGCGACGGTTCAACCGGCGAGGTCGCGAGGTCGCGAGGTCACCATGTCGCGAGAGGCGCTAACATTAAGTCTAGTCCATGGTTGCATGTTGAAGGAGCTATACCCATATCGTTAGATTGGGTATCGCAAGATTTGAAAGGAAAGTTTGGAGGTTTTAAGTCTCGAACTCGCGAGATAGCGAGATTTAGCGGATCTCCCGGTGGTAAAGGGGAGACCTCGGAACAGATTACTGTGGGTGCAGATCTTCCGATAAGGAGATAGAAGAACCTTCGAGTTCTTCGGGCCGAGAAGAAGAAGGTCCTGTGAGAGCGGAGGTGCCCTGGGTGGCGCGCCCCTGCGTCATTAATTGTTAAATGGAATTGAGGAATAAAATTGGGCATGATTTTTGTGTCTGATTTGCTTAATGGAATAATTCATGGATAGTGGTTGATGTTTTAGTGCTAAACATAGTGGAATTAAGTGATTGTTTATTCATTTGGGATTTTTTTTAAAACATGAAATGGACAAATCAGAAGAAACATAACTCTTATATAGGTTGTTGTGGAATGCATATTGTCTTGCTTGGTGACACTGTGTTAAATATTTGATTGCGAACAATGACCAAGTTAATGCACAAAATTGATTGAATTATACATTGTAGTAGTTCATTTGATCACAGTGATTATTGGGTTGGTGTTGGATCTTTTACGTTTGATATAGAATGATTTTATGGATTACTTAATTACTTTTATGAACATTATCCTCTCTCTTTCCCTACCATTATTTCTCTTTCCGCTAATTACAACCCCCTCGCCTTCCCACATTCATTTTTCACTCCGTATTCTTAAAATTTAATTACAATTAAGAGAACTATGTATTGAAACAGTTTGAAATCTCAGTTTCTTGGTTGGAACACAATGATATATTCTTTGGTTTCCATTACAGCTGATTTTTTGTTTTCTTTGAGAAGTAACCATGATTCTTTTCCCCCTCATTTTAAAATTTGTTTCGCTCAATACAAGCCCTTGCATATCCCAGAACCTTTTCACACCCCCTGCTCATTGACAATAGTTAAGCAATTTGTATGGATTGGATTGCATGAGCCTGACATGTTGCTGAGCCAAAATTTATTTCATATTTATAAGGAGTTGTCATGTATGGTTGTTAAAAGAATTATTTTCTAATAAATCATTCTTGCAGGAATGAGTTTTGTCAGTCGAGGTAACCGAGGAAGGGGTAATTGGAACAGGGGCCCTAGAAGGCCTAGATTCTCCATTCACTTTGATGTTGACTCACAAGATTTAGGCAGTTTATTTTAGGATGGATTTTTCAATTGGATTGTGTAAGGAGTGGTCCAACCTAGGCATAAAAGGCCTCCCTTCCAAGTTCCACAAGCCCCCAGTATTAATGTGCCCTCTCATGTCACACACATGAAATATATAGAGACAAATATTTCCTGAGGAAACCCATAAAGGGAAAAACCTCTTCTTCTTGATATGATAAGTAATCTTTATTTTATTTACATTATCATTCTTATGAGCTCCAATTCCTCTTGAGGTTACAACCTCTATTTTACAATCAACAACTTTTTGAGAGCACCAACTCTCTGTTTTCTCTATCACCCACTAGAAGGAAGCATCAAATCCCTGAGTGTTCCAACACCAACTGGATGGAAGCACCAACTTCCAGTCACACGGGAACCAACCTGTATAATAGAGAACAATAGTTATCCCTTGCACCACCCTACCACCCTGGTTTTTCTGGTTGCAACCATATGGAAGCTACAACTCCCTATGTTCAAGCACCCACTTGAAACTTTGATGACACCAATCCTCCTAAGCACCTCCCTACCACCCTGTAATATAAATATTTTCTTTTTAAAACTTTATCAAAGTGATACAACACTTATCTATGGCTTACCAGTCTCATCACTATTCTTCTACACTGCTACGATCTACCTGCATCAATCTGTCTCTCCTCACATCTACTACACTTTTTGTTCTTCTCTCAGATATGCAGTTATGTTCCTTTCTTCTTCTGCACTTCGGCTCCTGCACACCGCATGCTTCTACCCGCATGAATCACACTCAATAGTTGTTCCCATCTCTTCTCTATTCTACATTTTTATACTCTATGTGCACCTTCTTCCTCCTTCATGCGCAATGCCTCTGCATGCTCTTATGGAATCACTATTATACCCTACAGGTTGTTCACTATAGCTTTTCCTCAATCATGCATAGCTCGACAACAGAATCATCTCACTTCTCAGTTTTGCATTATTTTCTCACATCGATTCATCTCCTGATCATCATGACAACTATTCATCTTATTTGGTAGTTCTGTTCCATGCCTTCATCATCAGTGGGTGTTATGTTGGATCATGTTGTCATTGATGCCAGTGGTTTGATTATTTGGGAGATTGTTGGATCATATGGCAGTGATGTAAATGGTTTGGTTTGATTGATGTCACTGATTGATGTTAATAAATTTATTGATTGATGATTGATGAACAATGAATATGCATTGATGAGAATGATAGATGTCCAAGTGGAAACCATTTGATAAAGATGGATCATTGATATGATGCCCTTATTGAGAATGATAGATGTTCAAGTGGAAACCAATTGATAAAGATGGATCATTGATATGATACCCTTGATGAGAATGATATATGTACAAGTGGAAACCAATTGATAAAGATGGATCATTGATATGATGCATTTATGAATATGGATCAATGAGTTGTCATTGATACATGATGCATAGTTGATATATATGATGCAGTGGTGAATTGATGCAAAGATGAATCATTATTGTCTTATCATGGTTGATAAGGTGCACAAATGGATGAACTCCAAAGTGGTCCCCTTATGGTGAAATCCCTCACGGGAAGACGCTTTGCGGATTGAGTTATCCTAGAAGAGTGATTGGAGGACCCATGCTTGCATGTGAATTAATGAGATGAATATCAATGAAGTTGTTGGTGAAACTATCCTAGATGTTTAGTTCTTGACATGCCATTTTCGGTGGTATGTGGAATGTCACATAACTCCTCACGATTTGAGAGTGATGGCTCTATGAAGTTGAAGGACCCCCATATGATGGCTTGAAGCCCCAAAAGGTCAAATAAGTCAAAGTGCTTGAAAATAAGAAATCATTATTTAAATGATAAAGTAAAGTGACAAAATCAAGAAAGATTATTTAAAAGATAAAATGAAGTGACAAAATCAAGAAGGAATATTTAAATGATAAAGTATTGGAGAACTTTCTA
>ML778111.1:1393433-1411231 GCA_009831015.1 Picea engelmannii | reverse complement strand
AGTGACAAAATCAAGAAGGAATATTTAAATGATAAAGTATTGGAGAACTTTCTATTCATGGAAAGTGGTTAACCCTAAAATAAGGAAAATAGGTTAAGTGACCTAGAAATGGGTTAAGCGACCTAAAATGGGTTAAGCGACCTAGAAGATGAAAGTAAAAATAAGAAGCTAGGATCTCTTGTAAAATGTACATTTGGTGAGAATCCTTTTTGTGGATCAATGGAGAGCTTCTTGTGAATATCTTTTGGAGTATTGATGGAGAGCCTCTTGTGAGAGCATATTATTGGTGTGGATCTCTTGAGAAAGATTGAAGATCTATTCTGAAGAAGAGAGCAAGAGGAGGATCTCATGAATGCATCAAAGTTTCGGCAATGTCGGAGATCTTGACGGAAAAATTCTTGGATTCATAGAAAACCCTATTTTCTGATGTCCACACGGGTTGTCTATGTATAGGGTGCATGTACATGTGATATGGTTGTGTATAGGGTGAGTGTAGATGTGGGATAACTGTGTACAAAGAGCGTGGAGTGGATAAAATCATGAAGATTTGTGTTTGAGCTGGTGCCAATCTCTTGGATGAAGAGGCAGGTTCCAGATATGCATTCTATGGCCTCAGATCTGTCACTGAGACACTGGTATGGTTACATTATTGTCTTGATGGATACTATTGTTTGATGTGTTGTGAATGCTTAGGGAATTCTTGGTATGGTTTCTATGATGTGGCTCAGTTTGGTTGATTTTCTTGATGGAGTGAGCAATACTCTTGTGATTCAGTAGTGACATGATTGCTATGGTATACTAGTTATTTATACATGATTGCGATAACATTCATATTGATTTGTTGCGGAGCATGAGCAAGCTATTGGAGATCTTGGATGTGTTGTGACTGGATGTGGGTCAGTTTGGACAGTAGAAGACAGAAGAGAAAGTGATTGCAGGTTGCAGAGGATCTGAGCATGTGAAGAAAAGAAAAACCCTAGTTGCTTAGAAACATACGCTTGTTGCATTATACACTGGCCGCGTTCACACGTGGGCTGTAGTGAGCCAGGGTGCATGCACACACGGGATGCACTACTAAAAGGTCGTGTACCTGTTGACAGATTGATATCTTTTGAGGATTGTTGTCTCATTTCAGTTGGTGCTGAGAATGTAAGTTGAGTCTTGCATATAGAGATGGTGCTCTTGTAGAGTTGTAATCTATTCAGTTGTTGCTGATAAACCCCAAGGATTGTAGTCTGTAATAAAAAGAAAATTGTACATACATCTTGTGTTCTTTGTGTTCATTGTGTTGATGACTTGTTGATGATATATTGCTGATATATGTTTTTGATATGTGCTCACATCTAACTGGTTATAAATGACAACAATGGGTAATGAATAAATGGTGAATGCTAATTGATGAGTTTTTGTGCAAGAGGGAATTTTTGGGAAAAAGAGCCCCACACTCATTCACCCCCCCTCTAAGTGTGGTAGGTGTGTCCAACACGTTATGTTGATATTCCTTAGCTTATTTGGAAGTCAAGACTCTTCATATTATTTGTCAGTTACAGCTAGTCAACTATGGCTTCTTCGGCTTCTAATCCCCTTCCCTCAGATGGCCACTGGCGGTGACCAAGTGCTTATTCAAAAGGAGATTCTCGATATATGTTTAGTGAGTGCTAGATTATTCTCATGATATGACCTTGGGCTATGATATTTATGTGACCATGCAATTGCGAGCATGTCCAAAGGTGGTTTAGACCAAACTGCTTTTCACCCCGCAATTTACCACGAGCCTCCACACATCCTTTCTCCAAAACCATGGTTTCAATTGCGGCCTGCTCATGAAAAATCAAGGCCCAAGCATGTTTTGGCCCCGCAATGGAGCATGACCATTGATCTCATGATCTTGAGAGTTCTCTTGAATAGATGGTTTAGATATGTCCTCTCAAGTCTGAGGCTCTGCCTTCTTTCATTTTTCTAAGCACAATCCTTGGTCTTAGCGATCAAATGACACATGTCTCTCCAAACCAACGGACGAGATCGATTTTGCAATCTGGGCTCCAGGTGTTTCAAAACTCAAATTCTCATTTGGTCTTGGATAATTTCACCAAAAGTCCATGATCCAACTACGTGTGTCCCTCTCAGATCAATGGTCGATATCTCCCTCATGTCTCTGGACTTCAGAGATTTCAATTATCAAACTCTCATTCATTGTTCCTTTTTTTTTTCTCGGAGTTGACATTCCACTGACGCGTGTCCTCTTAAATTCAATGACTATCCTCTACTCAGGAGTTCAAAATTTGGGACTTCGGTTCTTTGGGTAGGTATTGGTGGTAAAAATCCCAAAGAAAAACTCTCGGAGTGACGTAACTCTTGCGTCACTCGATGACATGTCATGAGATGAGAAGCTACCATGTGTCACTTGGATTTGTGATTTCCACGTACCTCAAATGCCAAATCAACTTAACACTTTTCATTGTTTGATTGTGCCATGTGTCCTTGCTAACATAGTCTACCATGTGTCCCTCTTGAATCAATGGTCCTCATTCTCCTTTCGATCGAAGGTTGTGATCACATCGTGACTTCATGTGTTGGATCTTTGAACATGAGACAACCCTGACTCTTCCAACTCCCGATATCTGAAATACTCTATATCAACAACCCACAACCCTCTATGATCCAACATTCCAGATCTTATCGGGACTTTGTGTTTCGCAAAGTTGGAGGACTACTCACCTCCCTTCTCCCGACTCACAATTTTTGAAACTTTCTCCATATCAAAGGCCCATATCCCTCTGTGATCCAACCGTATAGATCTTATCGGGATTTTGTGTTTTGCGAAGTTGGAGGACTACTCACCTTTCACTTTTTCAGTTCGTGAGTCAGTGAAATGTTGATCTCTCGCCACATGTACTCTAGATCCAACGGTTCAGATCTCATCACTATTTTGAATTTCACAGAGTTGGAGGATGGCTCTCATCCATTATCATCTTCCCAATTATAATGGATTCGACGAATGTTGGTCCTCAAAACTGAGATCCAACAGATCAGATCTGTACTTCTCCTTTGTGCTTCCTTTGGTCACTGGACTCTGATCTAACGGACATTGGGTATTCAAGATTGGTGATCCAACGACCATTGTCACTCCTCCTTCTGAGATTTGGATTTCTCAAATATATAAGTGTCAAAGGCCACAACCTCTGATCCTTCTGCATTCTACGAGCCTTGATGTATGGGATCTTGTTTTCACATCTCAGAATGATATCTCTCCTAAACTTCGATCTCTACATATTTATTGCTTCTTCACTGAGATTTGATCTCTGTTCCCAATTTTCCATTGATGCACACTCTGATCTTTCCATCAATGACAAGAAAACTCTTCCTATAAACATGCCAACAATATCTCCCTTTGGCATTTATGGAAACCCTAAAAGGTTGTGCTATTCTCCAACTATAGCATCCAGACCACACCTTTTCTTTCCCTTTGAAATCAATGTCAAAGAAAACATGCTCCCCCTGAGTTGTTGCAGTACTTTTCAGAGGTATTATATATTCAACCAATACATACTCCCCCTGAAAGGATGGACCCTCTTAGGTTGATAATGGGGTCATGCCCAACTTCTGGCGTAGGTACTCAAACTGATATTTTGCAAGCGGTTTAGTGAAGATATCAACAATTTGATCTTTGGATGGAATAGAATGCAAAGAAACAATAGTGTTGGTCACATGTTCCCTCAATAAGTGATATTTGATGGGTATATGCTTGGTCTTGGAGTGAAATACAGGGTTCTTTGACAGACTGTTTGCACTGGTATTATCACAATGAATTGGGATCGGTGCAGTATATTTTACCACCAGGTTTACAAGTGTTGAATCATCCACAACACTTGGGTATAACATGTGGCATCTACAATGTATTCAAATTATGTAGTTCATAAGGAAATGGAACCTTTCTTCTTGCTCAACCATGATACAAGGGAATCTCCTAAGAAGAATGTACCTCCACTTGTTCGTTTCCGTTCATCCACACGGTTATCCCAATCAACATTTGAATAGACTGATAGTTGAAAATTATGATTTCTAGGATACCATAGGACATAGTCCATCATTCCTTTCAAGTATATGAATATTCTTTTGACAGCTAACAAATGACTCTGTTTAGGTGAAACCTCATACCTTCCTACCATTCCAACAACATGCATTATGTCTGGACGGGATGTTGTGATGTACAATTGGATGCCTATCATAGACCTATATGAACTCTGATCAAGATCATGTGAATCGTGATCCTTGCTTAACATATATCCAGTGACCATAGGTGTGCTCATAGGTTTAGAATCTTCCATTTGAAACCTTTTCAAAATTTCTCTTAGATATTTTTCTTGAGAAAGAAATTTTCCTTTAGACCTTTGAGTAATTTGTAGGCCAAGAAAAAATGGTAGTTCCCCTATCATAGACATGTCAAATTCAGACTACATGGCAGAAGCAAACCATTTTACCAATGAAGCATTATTACTATTGAATATGATGTCATCTACATAGACAAACACAATGAGTAGATCATTACCCTCTGTTTTGATATATAGATTGTTGTCAATTGTTCCTCTCTTGAACCCTTTGTCTTGTAGATACGTATCCAGTCTGTGATACCAGGCACAAGGAGCTTGTTTCATCCCATATAATGCTTTCTTCAACTTCTAGACAAATTCAGGGTTATCTGGCAGTTGGAAACCCTATGGTTGTTCCATACAGACTTCTTCTTTTACATATCTATTTATAAAAAATGACTTGACATCCATTTGGTAGACTTTAAACTATTTATGACAAGCATGGGCAAGAAACATTCTAATAGCTTCTAATATTGCTACAGGCGCAAATGTTTCATCAAAGTAAAATCCTTCTATTTGAGCATATCCTTTGCACACCAATCTAGCCTTATTTATTACAGTATTTCCTTGCTCATTCATCTTATTTTTGTAGACCCATTTAGAACCTATTACATTTTTATTTGTTGGCCTAGGAATGAGTTCCCAAGTGTCATTATTTTCAATCTGGTCCAGTTCCTCATTCATTGATTTTAACCAATTTACATCTTCACTGGCTTCATTGAATTTCTTGGGTTCCACCATGGATATGAAGGCCATATGTGATTGCTCGGTGTCTTTGATTATCCTTCTCATAGTTTTTACACATTTTTCTTTCTCACCAATTATCTAACTTTCAGGATGATTCTTTTGAGTAATTCTAGAGGAAGGATTTGATGTTGATTGTTGTCCTAAATATTCTTGTCTGGGTGTCTCTTCTCCATTTGATTCTTGGATCTGTTCATCCTTCGTTTCAACTGTGTCCTTTGTAGTAGGCTCAATATTTCTCACCTCTCTTTTTGGGATTCCTTCATCAACCTTTAAATCAATGCAATCAACTAATTTATGCAATCGTTTATTAAATCATCTATATCCTTTACTATTGGTAGCATATCCTAAGAATATCCCTTCATCAGCCCTGTCATCATACTTGACAAGGGTTTCATTATTATTATTTATGTAGCACTTACTCCCAAAGACTTTGAAGTGTTTGATTGAAGCAGGTATTCCATACCATAGTTCATAAGGTGTATTGTCACTATGTGGTCTAAGGTGGGCCTTGTTAAGAATATGGACTATTGTGTGTATTGATTCTACCTAGTAATTTTGACCAATGTTCTTCTCATTAATCATTAACCTAGCCATTTGTTGAACTGTTCTATTTTACCTCTCAACTACTCCATTTTGTTATGGAGTTTCTGGGATTGTGTATTCTCTCTTGATCCCATGTTTATCATAGAATTACTTGAAATCACTTGACATAAATTATCCTCCTCTATCTGATCTTACTGCCTTTAACCTCTTTCCTATTTGATTCTCAGTTAAAGACTTAAATATTTTGAATTTCTCAAATTCTTCATCTTTTTCTTTGAGAAAAGAAACCCAAGTAAGTCTGGAGTAATCATCAATGATCAACATAAAGTATTTTTCCTTCCCTGTGCCTTGTTGTCTTGATGGTCCACATAAATCCATATGAACTAATTGGAGTGGTTTCTCTGTTGAAGTAGAGCTCTTGTATTTAAATTGTGTCCTGGTTAGCTTTCCTACTTGGTAGGGTTTACACATAGAGTCTTGTGGCTTTGATATTCTTGGAATATCTTTTACTTCCTCAAGATTTTTGAGCTTGATTAAGTGGTAAAATTTTAGATGTCCAAGTATCCTATGCCATAACCATATTTCATCATGTTTTATTAGACGACACTCTTCTTTATCTTCTTTAAGCACATACACATTATTTTATGTCCTTATGCCTTTAGCCACCACTTGTCTCGAGTTTACAGACTTTATCTTAAAATCCTTGGAAGTGAACACCACTTCACATCCTCTATCACACATTTGAATTACACTGAGAAAATTATGTTTCAGCCCATCTACAAGCATAACATCCTGGGTGTTTCCTTTACCATTGCTCAAACTCACCATCCCTTTACCCTAGATTTTACCTGGTTCATCATTTCCAAAGGTTAGATTTCATGTTTTTCTTTTACTTATAGACAAAAACTTATCCTTGTCTCCAGTCATGGGCTTGGAACATCCATTGTCTATATACCGGGGGTCTTTTTGTTTTTGAGCTGAAAGTAATAGACCACATTTTTCAATGTCTTTCTTTTTCCATGTGCTGGCATTTATAGCTAAAGGATTTATCCTTGGATTTGTCTTGTACTTGTTCAAATGGTAGTTTGCAGCTTTGTGGCTGAAGTTATGATAGTTATAACATTTGAGCTCATTGTTCATTAGGTCAAAGTGATTGGTGCTACGTTGTCTATTCATTGGCTTCTTAGTTATATGTTGTAAAGATTGTCTATTTATTGACCTCCTCAGTTGCGTGTCTCTAAACTTAAATTGATAGTTTACAATCTTATGACCAAAATTAGAATTGTAAAAATAGTATCCATGAAAGAAATTTTGGTACCTGAAGGATGGCCTTCTTCTTGTCATTTGTTGCTCCATATACAGATCTCTTTGTTTTTTATCAGGGATCATCTTTTCTTTATTATATTTAGGTGACAGAGTACTCTCATGGTCCGATTGTCTACTGACTTGGAACTTGATCATCTTTACTGGTTCCTTTCTTTCTAGTTGTTTGCTGCCTGGACCATTTACATAAACTAAACTAGTTTTCAACAATGGAGATCTTTGTTTTCTCAGCATGTCATTTAGTTTTGTTGTGGCTTTAATTCTTGGAGGGTTTTGAAGATACAATGTTTTAAACCTCTCCATCTCTTTTCTAGTTTTTACTACCTCTTCTTCCAAGGATTCACATATTTCCTTCTTTTTTGATAATTGTTGTTTCAGAATGTCCTCTATTTTCTTTGCCTCTTCTAATTCCACTTTTAGAAAGGAAAAGTATTCATTAGGTTATGTATTGTCTTTCTCAAACTGTATCAACAATTGTTTTTTCTTTTTCTTCTTATATCTGAGTCTAGCAATTTCTTCTAGAGCACTGATCATTTCTCCTTCCATGTCAACCACAACTTTTGCATCGTCAAAATTACTTATTGTGATTTTATTATCATAATCCTCTTGGGACATAAGAATAAAGTCATTAACCTTATCTTCACATGAGGAGTCACTATCTATGTCTTCTGAAGAGTCATCATTGTTTACACATAAACCTTTCTTTTTACCAAATCTCTTGGGTTTGAACTTCTTTTCTCCTTCAGAATTATGATCCTGCTTCTTGTGTGGACACTTAGATGAAAAGTGACCTATCTTTCCATAGTTAAAACATTTGAAGGGAAATTTTCCTTGGTACTTGCCTGATCCTTTGTTAGTCTTCTCACAAATTTTTATTCAGTTTCGTTTGGCTCAGAATCCTCATTCTTATCAGCTTTAAATGATGCTTCTCTAGAAGTGGATTTATCTTTACCTATACTCATTTCATATGTAGTCAACGTTCCTAGAAGTTGATCAAAAGGAATATTTTTAATATCATTAAGTTCTTCTATAGAAGATACCTTTGGGTTGAACCTATCTGGCAAATATCTTAATAACTTTTGGACTAAAACTACGTCTTCAAACTTCTCACCAAGACTCTTCATGGAATTCACAAGTTCTTCAACTCTTAGAAAGTACTTCCCAATAGTTTCGCCATCTTTCATATTTATTTGTTCAAACTGTAGTCTGTAGGTTTGAAGCTTGGCATCCTTTACCTTCTCATTACCTTCATAACTGCTAATGAGTTTATCCCACATTTCTTTTGCAGTTTCTAAGTGCATAACTTTTACAAATTCTTCTTTTTCTAGCCCACTCAGAATAACATTCATAGCCTTAGCATTGAAGCTAAATTCTAGATTATCATCCTTATTATCTAGTACAATTGGCTTTACATAACAAGTCTCTACCACATCCCATACATCTTCACCTAAATCCATTATGTAGGTTCTCATCCTAAATTTCTAGAAGGAAAAGCTTATTCCATTGAACAAAGGGGCCTTATTAGTTGAAGTTCCTTCCTGGCTTGACATGCTTAAGCTTATTGATCTACCTTTAAATACAAGGAACCTGTATCTGATACCAATTGTTGGAAAACTTAGAGGGGGGGGGGGTGAATCAGTTGTTACTGTGATTAAACAATTATGCCCATTTTAAATTGTTTATAGAACACTTAATGATGATCAAAATGATGTAAGGAAGTAAGAAATATAATATTAAACATCAATTACACACATGAAATATACAGAGATGGATATTTCTTGAGGAAATCCATAAAGGGAAAAACCTCTTCTTCTTGATATGATAAGTACTATTTATTTTATTTACATTTTCATTCTTATGAGCTCCAATTCCTCTTGAGGCTACAACCTTTGTTTTACAAGCAACAATTTGTTGAGAGCACTAACTCTCTAGTTTCTCTAGCAACCACCAACTCCATGAGTGTTACAACACCAACTGGATGGAAACACCAACTTCCAGTCACATAGACACCAAGTTGTATAAGAGAGAACAATAGTTCTCCATTGCACCACCCTGCCACCCTGGTTTTTCTGGCTACAACCAGATGGAAGCTACAACTCCATGTGTTCAAGCACCCACTTGAAAATCCGACGACACCAATCCTCCCAAGAACCTCCCTACAACCCTGAAATATAAATCTTTTTTTTTACAATTTTATTGTGGTGATACAACATTTATCTATGGATTATCGGTCTCATCACTGTTCTACTACACTGCTTTTCTCTGCCTACATCAGTATCTCTCTCCTCGTGTCTGCTATGCTTTTTTTTCTTCTCTCGGATATGCGTTTATTTTCCTTTATTATTCTTCACTTCAACTCCTTCAAACCACATGCTTCTACTCACATGAATCACACTCAACAGTCATGCCCATCTCTTCTCTGTTTTATTTTTTTATATTATCTATGCACCTTCTCCCTCCTTCATGCGAAATGCCTTTGCATTCTATTTACAATGTCATTGTTCTACCCTACAGGTTGTTCACTGTATCTCTTCCTCACTCCTACATAGATCGACAATAGAATCATCTCACTTCTCATTTCTGCATTCTTTTCTCACGTCGAGTCATCTCCTGATCATCATGGAAACTCTTCATCTTCTCTGGCAGTTTTATTCCATGCGTTCATCATCAATGGGCATTATGTTGAGATTCCTTAGCTTCTTTGGTAGTCGAGACTCTTCATCTTCTCTTTCAGCTACATCCAGTCAACTATGGCTTCTTTGGCTTTTAATCCCCTTCCTTCGCGTGACCACCGATGGTGACCAAGTGCTTATTCAAAAGGCACTTATCGATCTCCGTTTAGTGAGTTCTATATTATTCTCACAATATGACCTTGGGATATGAGCTTCATGTGACCACATGATTGCGGGTGCATCCAAAGGTGGTTTAGATAAAACTTCTTTTCACCCCGCAATTTACCACGAGCCTCCACACGTCCTTTATCCAAAACCATGGTTTAAATTGTGGCTCTCTCTTGAAAAATTAAGGCCCGAGCATGTTCTGGCCCCGCAATGGAGCATGACCGTCCATCTCACAATCTTGATGATGCTCTTGAATAGTCAGTTTAGATCTATCCTCTCAAGTCTGTGGCTCTTCCTTATTTCCTTTGTCCATGTACAATCCTTGGTCTCAACAATTAGATGACAAATGTCCCTCTAAACCAATGGACGAGATCGATTTTGCGATCCGGGCTTCGGGTGTTTCAAAACTCAAATTCTCATTTGCTCTTGGAGCATTTCACCTAGAGTCCATGATCCAACGATGTGTGTCCCTCTCGTGTCAATGGTCATGTTCTCCTTCGCGTCTCTAGACTTCGGATATTCCAATTCTAAAACTGTCGTTCATCCTGTTAGAACCCTATATAATAGGGGATCAATATTTTGGATAATATTTATCTGTTTTAAGGAATTATGTGTTTTCTCATGACGCATGGTGAATGCGGAAAAAAAAAATGACACTGTCCAAACATAATATGAGTATCTAGATTCTGAACGCGAGCTTCAAGGTGAATTCCGGTTCATTTTTAGCAAAAATTATGAATTGGTTCGACTGGGATGAGAGGAGAGGGTTTAGACCTGTGTGAGAGGTTCTGACCTAAATTTTTAATTTTCTTTGCTGTAGCTGATGGTTGTGCTTGGCCAGAAAACTTCTTTCTGTAATCATTAAAATACTGATCAGTAAAGGACAAGCTTTTCACATGATTCCTGTGTGGAGATATTGGTGGTGTTTTTCTTTGTTAAATGTTTTCCTATGATCATTATGCTTGTTTTCATTTTCTCATTGTGAGAAGAAAGTACACAGAGGAGAATTTATTGGCTAATACTCTGCATCTATTCTTTTGATAATCTTTATGTTATTCATCTAAAGAGCTTAGTTCAGGAATTCTTAGCTGCTCCTTTGCTTGGATTTTTCCTCCCCTATTTCTTCCTCAAATTGACATCATCAAAACTTATTTCGATCCAACATTTCCGCTACCTTGCCCTGCGTAAAATCTTTGTCTAGATCTGAGAAATCAATCACATTTCTAAGCGCAGACTCCATTTGCCCAATGGCCCTCCTTGTTGTCCCAAACTAACCATCTTAAAATAAAAAACTCCATATTTTCATTACTTTCATAGCTAGCCTAAAATCCATCCCTTATAAACCAAGTTAAATCTAAAAGAAAGAGCCCTCTCTGAGTCTTCGAGGGCTAGATCTAAGACTCGAAGTGGTTCGAGGTTACTTCTATGATTGCCTCTGCAGCCTTAGGCAAATTACAGAGTGCTAACATTTTTGGCGACCATACTGGAGACTTCTCCAGAGGTGCACTTCAAGTTCAGATTTGAATTCTGATGGTGAATAGAAAGCCAAACACAAGAAGGTTGTACCATTCACCTGGCGACTCCATTGTTCAAGATCCCGAGCCTCAAAGTTTACAAGAGACTCTACTGCTGAAGAATCCAGATTTCAAAGCCTTGATGATGCTTCAAGATGACAGGGTAGGTGGAAAATCCTACGTATTATGAAGCCATAGAAGAATGTACGGGTGAGTTAGCAGATTTACAAGTTGATGAAGTTTCGTTAACAACCGTGTTTCATTGTTGGAAATCGAAAAAATTTCCTCATAAAATTAAAATGTGTGTTCTCGAGCTAATTGCTGAAAAACTTGAAAAGGATATTGAGCTTTTGAATACTCGGATTCAGTCTTATAGTTTCCAACATCCAAAACAATTTTATGAGAATCTTACGTCTCCAAAACCAAAAGATATTGTATCATCTTTTGATTTTCTGATTGATGAATATTTTGTTTGCAAGCATAAGTCTGAAGTTGAACAGTTGCAATCATGGTCTAATATTGAGGACACGAATGGGAAACTTATCCATGTTAGAATGTTGAATGAATACCTGGAGAATCAACAAATAGATCGTATATTTATTGGCCCGGTTGAAAATTATATGGAGCTCCTTTTCAGTATACATGTTCAATCATGTTTTTTCTGCAAGGACCCGAGCCATCACCAGTTGCCAGTACATGTTTCAGCCTTGATTTTTGTCAAACATGATGAGGAAGCCCAATCATGGGATCAACTGCTGGGTTGGCTTCGTTGGCACTTTTTCATTACCTGATTGAAGCAATAACTGTTAGATTAGGGTAGGTAGGAATGTGCCAATAAGATCAACAGAATGAGCATCTTTTCTTTTTCGTTTCTTCATGGCTTTATTTTTAGTTTACAGTTTGGGAGCAGCCCAATGATCAGTTGGTCTGTGAAATTCAGATTTCTATGGATTCTAGACACCTCCTTCAGAGCTATCTTCCCCAGGTGGAGCCTATGTTAGAACCCTATATAATAGGGGATCAGTATTCTGAATAATATTTATATGTTTTCAGGCATTATTTGTTTTCTCATGACGCATGGTGAATGCGGCAAAAAAAAAAAAAACGACACTGTCCACACATAAGATGAGTATCTGGATTCTGAACACGAGCTTCAAGGCAAATTCCGGTGCATTTTTAGCAAAAATTATGAATTGGTTCGACTGGGCTGAGAGGAGAGGGTTTAGACCTGTGTGAGAGGTTTCGACCTAAATTTTTTATTTTCTTTGCTGTAGCTGATGGCTGTGCTTGGCCAAAAAACTTCTTTCTGTAATCATTAAAAGACTGATCAGTAAAGGACAATCTTTTCACAGGATTCCTGTGTGGAGATATTGGTGGTTTTTTTCTCTGTTAAATGTTTTCCTGTGATCATTATGCTTGTTTTCATTTTCTCATTGTCAGAAGAAAGTACACAGAGAAGAATTTATTGGCTAATACTCTGCATCTGTCCTTTTGATAATCTTTATTTTATTCATCTAAAGAGCTTAGTTCAGGAATTCTTAGCTGCTCCTTTGCTTGGCTTTTTCCTCCCCTATTTCTTCCTCAAATTGACATCATCAAAACTTATTTCGATCCAACATTTCTGCTACCTTTCCCTGTGCAAAAGCTTTGTCTAGATCTGAGAAATCAATCACATTTCTAATCGCAGACCCCATTTTCCCAATGGCCCTCCTTGTTGTCCCAAACTAACCATCTTAAAATCAAAAACTCCATATTTTCATTACTTTCATAGCTAGCCTAAAATCCATCCCTTATAAACCAAGTTAAATCTAAAAGAGAGAGCCCTCTCTGAGTCTTGGAGGGCTAGATCCAAGACTCGAAGTGGTCTGAGGTTACCTCTGTGATTGCCTCCGCAGCCTTAGGCAAATTACAGAGTGCTAACACATCCTTCCTTTTCTTTTTCCTGGAGTTGACAATCCACTGACGCATGTCCTCTTAAATCTAACGACTATCCTCCTCTCCAAGACTTCAGCCTTCAGGACTTCATGTCTTTGGGTGAGTACTGGTGTTAAAAATTGCAAGGAAAAACTTTCAGAGTGACGTAACTCTTGCGTCACTCGATGACATGTCATGAGCCAAGTAGTTGCCATGTTTCACTCGGATTTGTGATTTCCACGTACCTAAAATGACGAATCAACTTGACACTTTTCATTGTCTGATTGCACCACGTGTCCTTGTTGACATAGTCTGCCATGTGTCTTTCTTGAATCGACGGTCCTCATTCTCCCTTTGATCGACAGTTGTGATCACATCACAACTTCACGTGTCGGATGTTTGAACATGATCCAACCCTAACTCTTCCAACTCCCGATATCTGAAATACTCTATATCAACAACCCACAACCCTTTGTGATCCAATGGTCTAGATATTATCAGGACTTCAGGTTTCGCGAAGTTGGAGGACTACTCACCTCCCTTCTCCCGACTTCTGATTTTCAAAAATTTCTCCATATCAATGACCCACAACCGTATGTGATCCAACGGTCTAGATCTTATTTGGATTTCATGTTTCGCGAAGTTGAAGGACTACTCACCTTTGAATTTTCCAATTTGTGAGTCAAACAAATGTTGATCTCTTGCCACATGTCCTCTGGATCCAACGGTTCAGATATCATCGCGATTTATCATTTTACGGAGTTGGAGGATGGCTCTCATTCATTATCGTCTTCACAGTTATACTAGATCTGACGGATGTTGGTCCTTGACACTCAGATCCAACGGATCAGATCTGTACTTATCCTCTATGCTTCCTCTTGTCACTGGACTCTCATCTAATGGACATCGGGTATTTGGGATTTGTGATCCAACGACCACTGTCACTCCTCCTCCTAAGCTTTGGCTTTCTCAAATATAAAGGCCATGTCCTATGATCCTTCTGCATTATGCAAGTCTTGATGTATGGGATCTCGTCTGCACATCTCATAATGTTATCTCTCCTGAGATTTGATCTCTGCATATTGTTTTCTTCTTCACTGAGCTTTGATCTCTGTGTACTATTTTCTTCTTCACTAAGATTCGATCTTTGTTCTTGTTTTTCCATCAATGCACACTTTGATATTGTCATCAATGACAATAACACTCTTCCTGTAAAAATACCAACACAACCAACACTAATTTGATTAAAGGAAAAAGGAAAGGGAGGAACAAGAGGAGTATAGAAGGAGAAGCATACTAAGGTTTGATTTTTGAGTTTGTGTTGGGATAGTTCAGTTTTTATTCATTCTTTAATTGATCATAAGCCTAATTATTTTTTATGATAGCAAGGTATTATTGTAGACAACAAGATTCAGGGCTGAATTACATCATTCAGACACTTGTTTTTCAGAGGTGTTGATCTATCTTTGATAGTCTGTGTAGACTTGTCTGTTTTTTAATTAGTTTTCATGACTGATAAAGGTTATTGTGTAGAGTCGAGTGGGAAGCAATCTATGGCAAGAGGATCCAACTTTTAGAGTTCAGTTTTTTATTTTCTTTCAAAGGTCCTTTTGTATGTTTCATCAGGGACGTCTAAGTTTGACTTTGGTCCAAAACTTCTTCACAAAATTTTGTAAAGAGAATGAATCTTTGATGAATTGGAATGAAATAAAGGATTTCTTTATGTCTCATCTGTCTTGATTATCATCTTGGTGTATTTACTTTAGTCTCTACATTTATTTCAGCAACTGTTATATTAAAAAAATTACATAAATAATTAATTTTCCAACAAGATTTTATTTAAGAAAATACTAGACTAAGCACTTGTAATCAATACTTGTGAGTTAGGATATTGTTTTTGATTGCTATAAATATAGGGTGACATTCCTGTATATTTTTCTTTAGCCAAGTAGAATCTGAAAATGCTTGAGTAAGATCATTTCATATCTTTTCCTCAACAATGTATATATAGAAGCCAAAGGTTATACTTATAATGAAAAGGCTTAATGAAGGGTTCTATCCTACATACAAATATAACAATATAAATGTAATAATTCAATGGACTTAATAAGGGGTTTTATACATACCATCGGGATTTGTCTTGGGATTAACATGCCCCTCCACTTCAAACAAGTGTTGTCCCCAACAATTTACTAACCATGGGTGTTTCCTTATGAAGAACTCATCTTCCCATGTCACCTCTTCCACTAGTAGGTTCTTCAATTTGACAACATACTCTGTAATTTCTTGATTTATGAGTCGCTTGATCCTTATTTCAAGGATTGTTTATGGTTCTAGTATGATTTTCCCTTATTTATTAATCTTTGGTAAAATAGAACTTGGATGGGGATTTTTTTTCCAATTACCTTGTTTAAGAAAGAAACATAGAATATTGGATGTACATGTGAATATGGAGGAAAACTCAATTTGTAAGACATACTTTCAATCCTTTGCAAAACATTATAGTGGCCATAATATTTGGTTGCTAATTTATCATCCTTGTTTTTTTCCTTGAGGGACATCTGTTTATATGGTTATAGCCTAAAAAATACCCAATATCCCACTTCAGATCCCCTTTCATTTTAATGTTGATCTAGTTGTTGTTCCATCCTATTTTGTGTCGTAACCAAGTTTTCCTATAATAGTTTGAGAACCTATTGTTAGTTCCCTATGTGGTTGTCCACTGCTTCAACCTTTGTAGTCCATTCCAAGGGTGATTTGATGAATGGATGATGATATCCATAAAGTGATAGAAATGGGCAATTTTTTTATGAAGTATGGAAGGATGTGTTGTACCACCATTCCACCAAGGGAAACCACTTAACCAATTGTGTTTTTTTATCATATGCAAAGCAATGAATATATCCTTCTAGACATTTATTCATAGTCTCAATTTTCCAATCAGATTGAGGAAGGTAAGATGACTTGTAAGCCAATTGATTACCAAAACAAGAAAATAATTTAGTCCAAAATTTTTTAGTAAAAAAGGGATCTATGTGACTTACAACAATATTGGGGACTCCATGTATATTTTGAATAGTTTCCATGAATGCTATAGCTATTTTACTTTTTTTAAAGGATGAGAAAGAGATAAAAAAATGGGCATACTTTGTCGATCGATCCGCTACTACCATGATGACAATATTTCCTTAAGATTTGGGTAAATATGTAATGAAATCCATTGAAAATTCTTCCCAAATTTGGCTTGGTATAGCTAATGGTTGTAGGACACTTGGCATCTTGATTTTCTCTACAGACCACACATTCATACACAAAATTTTGATTAGTTTTAATATCTTTGCAAAACAAATCCTTCTTGATCATATGGTACAATTTCAAGAGTTCTAAATGTCCTTGTATATGAGAAGTGTGAAATTCTAGAAGGACCTTCTATTTGAGCTGGGAATTATTACATAAATATAGGAAATCATGATACCATATAAAATCATTATTCCATAAAAAAAAATCTAATGAATTAGGTTCCTCTTGTACTTATTGAATGATATTGCATACCTCTTAATATTGCTTCCATTTTATCCTTGTCTCTTTCAACCAATCAGATTGTGGAATAGAAATAACACTTAGTGAACCTTTTGTTTCTTCTTCTTTCCTTGAAAAGGAATCTATGACAACATTGAGTTTTATTTTTTTGTAGATAATTTAAAATTCATAACCTATAATCTTTGTAAACCATTTGTTATTCTCTTCTGAAGATAATCATTGCTCCAAGAAGTACTTCAAACTACCATGATTTGTTTTTACTTTGAAGTCCCTTCCTTTTAGGTAAGGGTTTCATTTCTTCAATGCAAGTAGTATGGCCAAGATTGTGTTTTCATAAATGGGTTTGAATAAGTTTTTTCCCTTAAGTTGGATACTTTCAAACAAAATGGGCCTTCTTTCTTGCATTAAAATTGCACCAATACCATGGCCTAAGGCATCACACTTCATAATAAATGGTTTTGTGAAGTGGGGTGTGGTTGAGATAGGAGTTGTACAGGTAGCCTCCTGATTTTTTTTTAAATCTTTGGTTGTTTCTTGATTCCAAGAAAATACTTCCTTGTTTAATAATGTTGTTAAAGATGCAGTTGTTTGACTACAATTGTTTATAAACTTGTAGTAAAATATTGTTAATCCTAAGAATCCTTTATGATTCTTTCATATGTTGGGAATTGGCCATTCCCTCGTGTTGGGACTCAGAAATGTCGTATTTTCATCCACCTTTCCCTTCACTATTCCTTACATTTCATCGCCCCATTAAACCTTGATCATACCATTTTCATAAATACATTTGGGTTTCACATTATTATTTTCCACTTTATTCATTTTAGTATTAAAAGTGAATTTATGATTAAATATTAGAAAATATACATGTTTTCATATATATCTCAATTATGTGTGAGCTTTGTAATGTGTAGGAATATGTGGATGATTAATTCAAAGGGACTTCTAGAATATCTCTTCCATCATTCCAAAGGAGATAATTATTCAAGCCTCTCTTCAAGGAGAAG
>ML778111.1:1378315-1393383 GCA_009831015.1 Picea engelmannii | reverse complement strand
TCTTCAAGGAGAAGATCATGGAGATTTGGTTAGAATATCTTATCTAAGATATATGAGAGATATGTGTGAGGATTTGAAGGGATCATATCTTGTAATAATGGGAAAGTAGTTGAGAGTGGTTGAGAGAATAGTGAATCTGCAATCATGAGATGGTTATCTTCTTCATGTATATAAGAGAGTGCTCTCTCTTCATGAGAATTCAATTAGACAATTAGAGAATTAGGATTCAATTAGAAGTTAGATTTCAATTAGGATGTCATTGTAATCAGGAGAAGGGAATTCTTAGCTTTGTTATTCTTTCATGTTTTGTCATTTGACTATTGTAATATGATTTGAGATTGATATATTGAATGAGCTCATTGTTGTTAACTCTTCACATGTTGTATTTCCCTTAGGCAATTTCATGCTTTCCTAGTTAGTGTTCAATGCTTTCTTAGATTAGTTTGATTCAGCAACATAGATTAGATTAGATTAGTTCTACTTCAGTCCTGCATATACAGTGTGTGTGCTTCGTCAGTCTACGTACCCCAGGTTGACAATTAAATGGTTGGGCAAGTACTACAACGTTATTATAACGACATATATTTCGCCTAACACCTCGTAGATTTAATTTTGTTAGGGTCGAATTTTCTTCCTTCATGAGATACTATATGACCCAAATAATCCACTTCTTGAACCCCAAAATAATACTTTGAAGGATTTTCATAAATTTGTTTCTCTTTATATAGCTATAATACTATGTGAACATGTTGTACATTCTCTTCCAAAGATTTGTTGTAGATTAGTTTTTCATCAAAAAATACTAACACAAATTTTATAAGGAAGGTCTTGAAAATAGAATTTATTAATATTTGATATGTTGAAGTTGCATCAGTAAGTCCAAATGGAATAACCAAATACTCATAATGAACTTCATGTTTTCTAAAATATATTTTGGGAAGGTCTTCCTGCCTCATTCTGATTTGATGATATCCTAAACAAATATCCAACTTAGCAGAGAGAATTGCTCAATGTAATTCATCTAATAATTCATAAATTATAGGAATAGGAAAATTACCTTTGATGGTCATTTTTTTGGGATATCTATAATATGAACAGATACGCCATGAACCATCCTTTTTCATAACCATCACCACTCGTGAAGTGAAATAAATTTGGCTAGGTTAAACGATGTCAATGTCTATCATTTCTTGGATCATATGCTCAATCTCATTCTTGCACATATGGATACATGTAATGCCTACTGGTAGGTGGAAAAATTATTGGTTGTAAATGAATAGCATGGTCATGATATCAAGCAGGTGGAATACCCTCATACATTTCTCCAAATACCTTGGATTGATTGTTGGTAACTATTTGGATATCCAATGGAGAAAAGGATCATGATTAAAAATTTAGTCACATTGATTTCCCGCTCTATGAATATAATATATAAAAACAAAAAATCAAAAGAATAAAATATAAATTATTATAAGTTCATTGTGTATCCCTCAGTCTCAACTTGGTTATGGATTTTTCGATTCAAACTATGAGTTCATATGCTCAACATATCCAAGTTTACATCTAAATCTTAAAAGAGCGCTTCCTCAAAATGTTCTTCTTTACTTG
Organism: Picea engelmannii; assembly: GCA_009831015.1. Classification (NCBI taxonomy): domain Eukaryota; kingdom Viridiplantae; phylum Streptophyta; class Pinopsida; order Pinales; family Pinaceae; genus Picea; species Picea engelmannii. The sequence continues at coordinate 1,391,775 of ML778111.1, read as the reverse complement.
GTGCGGATTGTACGCAACCCTCACGGTCCGACCCGCTCTCACCAGGACCTTCCTTCCCACTGGCTCGAAGAGTCAAAGACTCTTCCAACTCCCTCTCGGGAGTCTTCACTACCCACAGTAACTATTGCCATGGCTTCCTTTCGCTTGTCGGGAAATCAGGTTTCGCGATATCGCGAAACTCGTTACACAATCTCATGCAAATCGAAACTCCGAACCTCGAGCTCCGATGGTCAACGGTCAACGTTTCTGCTTCCGTCGGGGATTTCCCTATCGAGAAATCGACACTTACAATGCTTCGATTCACATACACGGTGAATGCCTGAATCCCGAATCCTGATGGCACGTGTGTTGCCTCCCTGCCATGTCACCTTCTCCTTCCACTTTATCGGGAATCATGGGATCGCGATGTCACCGGTCGCAATTCCTTTGCAACGAGAATTGTCAAATGCCGAACCCCGACCTCTCGTGATCTCGTGCCACCTGTCCCATGGGATCAACGGTTCCGATCAATTCGGGAAATCGCTACTCGCGATTTCGGCGAACATGGACTCTCACCTCATCAAATGTCGAAGACCGAATTCCGATGGACTTCTGGTTCCTCCTGCGCCAAAGGGTTAAACCCCTCGTAGCTTCACTGAGATCGAATGGTCCGCGGGATTTCGCGATTCTCCTCTACGAATCCTGTCCGTTGACTCTCTCCCTTGGATATTTCTTCCGCTTCAAAGCTTCTCCCGGTTCGAACCCCACCTGGGTCTGTTCTCACTGTGTTCACGAAGGAATTTTCCCTCCTGAGCTTGCCAACTCTGACTCCTTCAGAGATTCTGCGCACACCCTGATGCTCAACCTCAACAACTCTTGAATGTTGAGTCCTTCCAGACTCTGGGCACTCTCTGCAACTGTAGTCTCTTCCTTCCCATTCTCATACTAGCTACTGAGACTTCGGGTTCGACCTGCACTTCGTCTGCACGGCTCGAACAACCAATTCAACTTCTGGGCAGATGAGAATAAGAGTCTAACTGCTAAGCCTCATCAACGCACTCTATGCGGATGAATTCCACTACACTCTATGCAGGAATCTCCCGGCTCAAACAGAGAAACAATTAAAACTCATTCTCCACTTTCTCACAGATTTCTAATCAACTATGAAATCACATACGCAACATATCAAAGCAAACGCATGACAGAAAGCAAACATACATGAGAATAATATCAACACAGAGAAACAACACAAACCATATAGCTGAATTAAAGACTCTCTCCGATTAATTCAATCTGTACATGGGTGTTCTTCACAGGTTCTCTGCTCTGCTCTTCTCTTCTGAATGCTTGATAATCATACAATGATACAAAGGAGGGTGCCTATATTTCGTTTTCCCTCTCGAATTCTCTATCTATCAAATCTACAATTAATTCCTATCTAACAACATTAAATCTATTAAATTCCTTCCTATCTATAATACAATACAAGTGTGCTTCATTACGTTAACTCATTAATGCTTGGTGCAACAAATATCAAGGTAAAATTCAAAAATAAGTTTGTTGGCTTGTCCAGCTGTCTCTTTTGCTCGGTGTGCTGGCCCGTTTGATGAGTTGTGGATGCTCCTGCATCATACTCCTCGGCTCAAAGATTTTCATGGGCTCCTGTCCATGAGCTCCTGCACAGTCTGCCCATGCTTCTGTATCACTGCTTCTGTCTCCCAGCTGGCATCCTCCACTGGGTGGTTCTTCCACTTCACTAGCTATTCAAAATACTGCTTTCGCCTGGTCTTCTTTCCCAGTCGCTTGTCCAGTATGCACTCCATCTGTGGCTTCTCTGCAACTGGTAACTGTTTCTTCCACTGGGTCACTGGTTCTTCAGTTCCAGTGTCTTCTTATCCAGCCTTGTATGGGTATAAATCTGAAACATTGAAAATCGGAGATATCCCGATGCCATCCGACAACTCAAGCTCGTATGCATTTTCTCCGAATTTCTTCAGGACTTTGCATGGCCCAATCTTCTTCATATTGAGCTTGTGATATATTCCCCTTGGGAACCTTTCCATCCTCAAGTGCGCTAGAACAAGATCGCCAACTTCAAACTAAAGTTGTCTCTTCCGCTGATCATCTCTGCGCTTATACTCCTGATTTGATTTCTGCAGTCGCTGCTTCACCTACATGTGAAGTTCTTGCATCGCTTCAACGAACTCTTCAGCGCTCGCACTGCTAGTTTCAGCCTGTCTTGACTCCTTGAGCTCAGAAACTCCCCTTGGATGTGTCCCATACAAAATCTGGAACGAGATTTTTCCTGTACTCCGATTCACCGAATCGTTGTACGCGAACTCTGCCTATGGCAATATCTGGTCCCAACTGCTGTGGTGCTCTGTCACCAAGCTCCTCAATAAATCCCCCAGACTTCTATTGACCACCTCAGTCTACCCATCCATTTGCGGATGGTAAGCTGAACTAAATGCCAGATTAGTTCCCAGCTTCTTCCATAGTGTCCTCCAAAAATGACCTATGAATTTGGTATCCCGATCCGAGACTATGCTTCTCGGCAATCCATGCAATCTGACAATTTCTTTGAAAAACAAGTTTGCGATGTGTGTCGCATCGCTGGTCTTATGACAAGGAATAAAATGTTCCATCTTCGAGAACCTGTCTACCACCACGAAGATGGAATCAACTCCTCGCTGAGTCCTCGGAAAACCTAAAACAAAATCCATACTGATCGCCTCCCATGGCCTCTCAGGAATGGGCAATGGCTGATAAAAACCCGTATTCTGCTTTCGGCCCTTCGAATGTTGACATACCCGACACCTGTCAACAAACTTCTTAACATCAGTGCGCATCCCCGGCCAATAATATGATTCGCTCAGCTTGGCGAATGTCTTATCATGTCCAAAGTGACCTGCTAAGCCTCCGCTGTGTTTTTCCTTCACCAAATTCTCCCTCATGGAGCAATTCGGAGAGCACAGTTGATTGCTTCTAAACAACAATCCATCCTGGATCATGTAATCAATCCAGGGACTCCGATCTCTGAGAATTGGATTCTCATCTGCCTCGTACGCTTCTCCGAAGTCTGCATCACCTGCATACATATCCTTCAAACTTTCAAAACCCAATGTTTTGACTCTGAACTCCTGCAACAACAAACATTTCCTGCTCAAATCATCAACAAATTTGTTAGCAGTCCCTGAAATGTGTTTTATCACAAATGTGAAATTTTGCATGTACTCTACCCATTTTGCATGCTTCTGATTCAACTTATCCTGTTGACTCACAAACTGCAATGCATGGTTATCACTGTATAGTACAAATTCCTTGGGTATCAAGTAATGCCTCCACTTTTTCAATGCCTGTATAATGGCGTAGAATTCTTTATCATATGTGGAGTACTTCAGATTTGCATCATCCAACTTCTCGCTAAAATATGCCACTGGTCTGTCATCCTGACTCAAGACCCCTCCTACGGCATATCCGCTTGCATCACATTTCACTTGGAATGTCTTCTAGAAATCAGACAACACCAGAATTGGTTGCTCTGTTATCTTCCACTTCAACAGATTGAAGCTCCTCTCAGCCTCTGCTGTCCAGTGAAAAATTTTGTGTCGTTTTTTCACTGTGTCCATCATTGTTGCGCTAATTCCATTGAAATTTTGAATGAATTTTCTGTAGAAACTAGCCATTCCATGGAAACTTCTCACCTCGAAAACGTTCCTCGGTGATGGCCAATTCTTGACTACTTCCACCTTCTCTGGATCCATTTTCAACTCGTTAGCCGAAATTACAAAACCCAAATAAATGAGTTATGTCTGCATGAAGGAACACTTCTTCAAATTGATCAACAACTTCTCCTGGTGTAGTCTTCTCATCACAATGGCTAAATGCTTCAAATGCTCAGCCTTGGTCTTGCTGAAAATCAATATGTCATCCAGATATACGACAACAAACTTACCGATGAATTCCCTCAGGACTTCATTCATCAGTCTCATGAATGTGCTCAGCGCGTTTGTCAAACCAAACGGCATGACCAACCATTCGTACAAACCCTCATTTGTTTTGAATGTTGTCTTCCACTCATCACCCTCTCTCATGTGAATCTGATGATATCCGCTCTTGAGATCAATCTCCGAAAAAAAATTTGCTCCACTCAGGCAATCCATCAGGTCATCCATTCTCGGTAGCAGAAATCTGTACCTGATGGTGATTTTATTTATCGCCCTGGAGTCTGTACACATCCTCCAGCCTCCATCCTTTTTTGGACTTAGTACTTTCGAAACAACACACGGACTTAGACTTTCCCTCACCAGTCCTTTATCCAACAGATCCTGTACCTGCCTTTTGACCTCCTCATTCTCCTGAGGTGTCAACCTGTACGCTGCCTTATTCGACAAACTTGCTCCAGGTATGAGGTCTATATGGTGACTCACACTCCGCATCGGTGGCAACGAACGAGGTAGTTCGTCCACGATGATATCAACGAACTCTCCCAGTAGTTCATGAATCTCCTCTGGCAAGTCGTCCACTCTTGTTCTTGTCAGGACAACTCTCGGCTTCCTGATCACAAAGAATTGTGGATCTTCATTCTTCTCCATCTCTGTGAGGAGTTCCTTCCCACTCATGAGAAGTATTGTGTTGGTTACTTCCGACTTTACTTCTACATCCTTTTTCGAAAGCAATTTATGTGTCATCCCATCCTTTTCCAATGTATATGTGTTCATCTTCCCGTCATGAATCACATTTCGGTCATACTTCCATGGCCTTCCCAATAATACATGACAGACATCCATGGGAATGACATCACACAGGATCTTATCTTTATATTCACCCATTTTAAATTCAACCAAGCATTGTTTTGTAACACTTACCTGGTGTCCTTTCTGCAGCCATGACACTTTGTATGGACTTGGGTGATTGGTCATTTCCAGCTCCAGCTTTTCCACCATCTCGGTTGAAACGAGATTATCGGTGCTTCCACTGTCCACTATGACCTTGCATTTCCAGCCCTTGGTCTTGCAAGTCATTCTGAACAGTCTGGTTCTCTGAGCTGTGTCCTCCACCTCTTTCTCGGGTGTCAAAAGAAATTTGTGTACCATCAGTGATTTCCCACTTCCAGTGTCTTCATCCTCAACATCATGTCTCTACGCCTTTGTGATGTGAGCTTCTCCTCTGTCCATCTTCCTGTCTGGACAATCCACGGCTTTATGTCTGTCCTTTCCACATGTAAAACATGTGATAAGTCCTCCACGGCCTCTTCCTCTACCTCGGGTATGAGGAATAGCGTTGCCGTCAGCATATCCGCCACCCTGCTCTGTATGTTGCCTCCTCGGCTCAGCATATTGCTGCCGCGGTTGTGAGGTTCCACCTCTTTCAACCTTACCCTGAGGTCTCTGCCATTCCTCCTTGGGCTTCTGAGTTCTATCTTGGGCAATTTCCTTGCCTTTGGGCTGACTCCTACCTCTCCCTCGCTGTCCCTTCTTGCGGCTCAGCTTCTCTTCGGCTTTCAGAGCCATCTGGTACGCATCCTCAACTGGTCGGATGGTAACCATGCTCAATTCATCCTGAATGTCATACCTCGGACCATTCAGGTATCTTGCCACCTTCTCATCATCGCTCTCCCGATGAACTGCTCGGATATTGAGCCTATAAAATTCCTCGGTGTACTCCTTCACCGTCATCAACTTCTGTCTCAGGTTCTGCATTCGCCTGAACAGTGTGATATGATAATCCCTGGGGATGAATTTCGCTTTCATCTTAGCGATCATCCGATCCCAGCTCTTAATCTTTTGTTTACCTTTGCAGCGCCTATCAGCCTGCAACTCATCCCACCATAAGGTTGCATCTCCTTTCAACTTTGTGACAGCATGCCTTATCTTCTTGTCCTCTTCAATGTCTTCATAATCGAAGTAGGTGTCGAGCGCTCGGATCCAATCCAACAACTCTTCTGCATTTAGACTCCCCTCATAGATGGGAATGTCCATCTTTGTCTTTGAGCTCATCCTGGCGATAGCTCTTATCAGTCGCTTCGTTGATGCGTCCTCTGTTGAGACCTCTTCTACATCGTGTCCAGCTTCTTCTTCCACCTCGGAATCACTGAACTCTCTAGCACCAAATCTCTCATCTGGCATTCCATTTATGGGTTTCATACTGTCCTACCCCTTCTTCGGGCATCCCTGTCTTCTCAATCAGGTGACTGCCTTTCTCTTCTAGGCGGCATGATGAAATCCACTTCTCTCTGCTACCGGAACAAAGAGAACTCTTCTCCGTCTCTGATACCACTTGGTGCGGATTGTACACAACCCTCACGGTCCGACCCTCTCTCACCAGGACCTTCCTTCACACTGGCCCGAAGAGTCAAAGACTCTTCCAACTCCCTCTCGGGAGTCTTCACTACCCATAGTAACTATTTCCATGACTTCCCTTCGCTTTTCGGGAAATTGGGTTTTGCGATATCGCGAAACTCGTTACACAATCTCATGCAAATTGAAACTCCGAACCCCGAGCTCCGATGGTCAACGGTCAATGTTTCCGCTTCCGTCGGGGATTTCCCTATCGAGAAATCGACACTTACAATGCTGTGATTCACATACACGGTGAACGCCTGAATCCTGAATCCTGATGGCACGTGCGCTGCCTCCCTGCCACGTCACCTTCTCCTTCCGCTTTATCGGGAATCGCAGGATCACGATGTCACCGGTCGTAATTCCTTTGCAACGAGAATTGTCGAATGTCGAACCCCGACCTCTCGTGATCTCGTGCCACCTGTCCCGTGGGATCAACGGTTCCGATCAATTCAGGAAATCGCTACTCGCGATTTCGGCGAACATGGACTCTCACCTCATCAAATGTCGAAGACCGAATTCCGATGGACTTCTGGTTCCTCCTGTGCCAAAATGTTAAACCCCTCTCAGCTTCACTGAGATCGAACGGTCCGCGGGATTTCTTGATTCTCCTCTGCGAATCATGTCCATTGACTCTCTCCCTTGGAGATTTCTTCCGCTTCAAAGCTTCTCCCAGTTCGAACCCCACCTGGGTCTGTTCTCACCATGTTCACGAAGGAATTTTCCCTCCTGAGCTTGCCAACTCTGACTCCTTTAGAGATTCTTCCCACACCCTGATGCTCGACCTCAACAACTCTTGAATGTTGAGTCCTTCCAGAATCTGGGCACTCTCTACAACCGTAGTCTCTGCCTTCCCGTTCTCAGACTAGCTACTGAGACTTCGGGTTCGACCTGCACTTCGTCTGCACGGCTCGAACAACCCAATTCAACTTCTGGGCAGATTAGAATAAGAGTCTAACTGCTAAGGCTCATCAACGCACTCTATGCAGATGAATTCCACTGCACTCTATGCAGGAATCTCTCGTCTCAAACAGAGAAACAATTAAAACTCATTCTCCACTTTCTCACAGATTTCTAATCAACTATGAAATCACATACGCAACATATCAAAGCAAACGTATGACAGAAAGAAAACATACATGAGCATAATATCAACACAGAGAAACAACAGAAACCATATAGCTGAATTAAAGACTCTCTCCTATTAATTCAATCTGTACATGGGTGTTCTTCACAGGATCTCTGCTCTGCTCTTCTCTTCTGAATGCTTGATAATCATACAATGATACAAAGGAGGGTGCCTATATTCCGTTTTCCCTCTCGAATTCTCTATCTATCAAATCTACAATTAATTCCTATCTAACAACATTAAATCTATTAAATGCCTTCCTATCTATAATACAATACAAGTGTGCTTCATTACGTTAACTCATTAATGCTTGGCGCAATAAATATCAAGGTAAAATTCAAAAAGAAGTTTGTTGGCTTGTCCAGCTGTCTCTTTTGCTCGGTGTGCTGGCTCGTTTGATGAGTTGTGTATGCTCCTACATCATTACTCCACTCCCACCAAAGTGAACCAATGCTTAGATTATTATTAATTTATATTCTGGGATTGTACACATTGCTTTGTAATTTTAAACTTCCAGCATCATCAAAATTCATTACAATATTTCATTGTATCCATACTACACACACATTTAAGTTTATCTTATATTTTATTGATTCACTCTTGTACTTATCTCTACCATTCATTATCCCTCCACCTTATTCATCTCTCTTCCCTCCCTATTTCTCCACTCCCCTCCTACCTTTCATCATTATCACATCGGATTCATTACCTCCGCAAGTTGTTAACCCTTATCTCTCCACACCCCGCTCACCTCTAAACCCACCTCTCTCTCCTCCTTCCTTATGTATCCACTCCCCTCCTTCCTTTCCTCATTATTACCATGGGATCATTATCTTTGTGGGATGATAACCCTTATGTCTCCACACCAACCTCACATAAGAACATGTCTCTCTCTCCTCCCTCACAATCTCCTCTTCTCTCGTCCACTTCTTCTCAGACTTAAACAATTTACCCTGAGTTTCTAACATTATAGCATTAACCAATGATGTTACTCCAAGTGGAAACTAATTATTTGCAAGACATGGTAGCTAATTATGTTAAATACCAAATATCTACAAATACAATCACCACAAGAGATACCAAGAACAATATGAAAAATATCCTTTATTATTACCAAAACCCTTGAGCTAGGGAAACACCATATAATGGATACTATTATGGAAGGGATCCTCACCTATTCACTTGCCTCTTTGAGGGGGCATCCTCCTAATGATATACCATTCCAAATACAATAATTATTCTTGAAATCCCATTACATTTCTTAAACCCCTTTATATAGTTCTACCAACCAACTAAGAACATCCTAGAGGAGGAACCTTCTAGTTATTATTATTACATTTTTTATTTTTATAATAATATATATAACTACTATAGTGGGCATTAATTAATAATATACTTGAAATATTCCACCTTACATTCAATGGCCTCCACTATTATCACTAGGGGCCCTCTGAGCCCCCCACTACCTCTCTATCTACACTACATTCCATCCCTCTTATGAAAGTGTTGTCCTTGATGCTTGTTATGAGAGTGTACAACCATATACCAAGGTCCCATGGATAAGTGTGGACCATAGTGATGAAATAGACTAGAGAACTGTTGGCACAGGGGAAGACCTTGGGTTCATATCCAAGAGTGCACCAACAAGCCCTAGCTACTGGCCCTCTCGACAACACCTGCGAAGCAGATGCAGTCTCACCCGAAGTAGCTATGAGGGGGTTGCAAGACAAAGATGTCTACAACCAAGGTTAATATCAAGTGGATCTAACTCAGGAACAACACATCATTCATATATCACTTATTATTTTGATCTACTCCATGCATTTATCAGATCTACCTTAGCAATGCAATAACAATATAAAAATGACAAAGATCAAAGCATCAATCACACATTCGAGACAAGATATACGTGTTTCACCCTCTCTCTAGGGCTACGTCCACAGAAATGTGATATATTATATTGATGTAAAGCATACAATTCTTATCTGGGCTCTGAGCTAGCATATCTTCTCTTCTCCTATATTTCTCTCCCCTCCCTGTGCACCCAACAGGGTTGATCTTTGCACCTAGCTGAAGATCTTACAATCTAGAAGGCTCTTGTACCCAACACTTCTCTCTCTCACAATAGTCTTCTCTCGACAAACTCAATAGTAACAGTAACAACACATAAACCCAAAAGTACCAACCCAAAACACACCAACCCAACCTAGGCCCTTTAGACCTCTATTTATACATTACAATCACTCACTAATAGACTTAGCTTGAAACCTAAGTGTCCAAAACCCTATATACCAAAACCCTAGGTGTCTAAAACCCTAGGTCAACTTGACCCATGTTTTCAGGGCTTCACCAGCCGGTCTTTCCTTCCTTCTCGCGCGGTGCTCCAAAGAATATAATGGTGGATTTTTCCTCTTTCTGAGTCATCCACAATACTTCTTCCTTTCCTATCTACCATCCCTGATCTCCTCATCCAACGACTTTCTTTCTCTGGCTTCGCTCCATATTTTCTGCTCTTTTTCTCACTTCGACCTAATATCAATCAATGTGTCTTTTGTGAAGTTTGATTTTTACTGTTTCTTCCTTGTTATTCGCTTCCTTCCATAACCAATGGCCAACATGGCCCCAACACTTAACTTTTACTCATCCTAAGGCACTTTGATCTGATTATTCTGTTTTACTTTAACTTCATATTGCACAGTGTAGCCTTTTCTTTTTGCTTTATGACTCCTCTTCCTCCTTGTGAAAAGTGTCATTTTTTCTGTCTGGTACCCAATTTCAACTGCATCTGGTACCTAGACCCTTGATCTGTTTGATTTTATTGAGAGTTGCGAGGAAGTTGGTTGTCATAGAACAACTTCAGTCGACTCCCATTCACTAGTCATTCATTCCATTCTCCATTCAACATCTTCAGTTTCACAACTCCTCCTTTTGTAACATAGGATATCTCATATGGCCTTAGCTAATGCGTTTTGAACTTCCCAGGATGCTTGATGAACTTACTTTCATACACTAGTACTAGATATCCTTGTCTAAATGCCTTCTTCTTGATGTTCCTGTCATGATAGGCCTTCTCTCTTTCCTTATGTACTTGATGATGGAATCTTGCAATGAATCTATCTAGTTCCATCTTGATCAACTGTGAAATCCTCTCTTGAACAACTCCAGTATAATCCATACCCATAAAGGCATCAATTCTCAGGCTTGGTACCAAATACTCCATTGGAACAAAAGCTTCAAGACCATAGACCAACTTAAAAGGGGTCTACATTGTCAACTTCTTACACATGGTTCTATAGGCCCATAATACTGCTGGTACTCTCAAATCCCAAGCATCCCTATTCATGAAACATATCTTGGTTAATGTTGTTTCCAAAATCTTGTTGAATTCTTCAACTATCCCATTTTCTTGTGGATGGTACGGTGTGCTCTTTTGATGGTGGACTGTAAATTCTTCAATCAAGGCTTCAACTGTCTTATTGATGAAGTGAGTACCTTGATCACTCATAATGATATTTGGGCATCCAAAACTAGTTATGATGTCATCAAATATGAAGCACATATTTGTAGTTGCACTACAGTCCTTAATTGCTCGAGCTTTGTCCCATCTGGTCAAGTACTTTGTTGTTGTGATTATGTACCTTTCTCATGTGCATTTTCTTGGTGGATTTATAGGTCCAACAAAGTCAATGGCCCATTTCTTGAATGCTTGTAGGGTCATTTTTGGTGCTAACAACATTTCATCTCTTCTGGATGGTTTCCCAACCCTTTGGCATACATCCCAGGCTCTAGAATAGTCTTTAACATCTCTGTGTAAGGTAGGCCACTAAAGGCCATCTCTCAGGACCTTCTGCGCAGTTTCTTTCCCTGCATAATGTCCTCCTACGATGCCTTCATGAGATTCTGTGAGGATCAATGGGTGTTCTTCCTCCATAACACATATTCACAAGATCTCATCCAGTCCCATTGTTGAGTTCATTTTTATACCTTCATTTTGCCTTATAAACCATGATTTCATCCATCAAACCTTTTCATTTCACCTTATATTTCATCATATTTCTCATCGAAATATCTATGAAATGTACATTTAGCATTGTGTATCTTTTGAATTAATTTTTAGAATTGTTGGTATTAAAGTTGAAAATATCACAGAAATTACGAGATTTCACTAAATCCCGTAAATGCTCCTAGCTTTGTATATGTGCAGGTCAAATCAAGAAAAACTAAAAGTTGGGTTTTGATCACAAATGTCCAAGGATGGAAAAATACCTATTAGATTCGATTTTGGAGATTTCCAAGTGGTTGGTCAACTCGGGTCAAACTATTCCACTTGTGCAGAAAATCCCTTGATCTTCTAGAAAATCACAAGTAGTTTCATATTTCTTGCGATTTGTGCCTTAGATTGAGGATCTAAAGGAGGAATTCGACTTCCTACCTAGAAATGTGGATCTAATAACCATCTTGTGAATTATTTGTATCACTTTTAGTTTGAATCTTTTTGTATAAATACCCCTACTCTTGTAACTAGTTAAAAAGAAGACACATATTCATGATAATAGCTTTTTGGTGAATAGAAGAACTCTAGCATTTCAAGTTTGGGATCAAGTTGTTGTTCATATTTTCTGGTGTGATGATACTTTGATGTTGATACAAATAAACTTTTAAGTTGAAGTAATCCAAGTGTACCAGGGAAGCATTGGAGGTCCCCCTTTGCCGAACTAGTACACTCTTTCCTATTTTCTTTTCATGTAGATTCTAGTTTATGTATCTTAGATTATTTTTCTTTGTTTATGAATTTTCTGTAGTGAAATATATGTGATGCTTGATATTATAAAACAATTCTCATATTGTGAATGAACTTCTTGAATGAGAATTCAGTATGCAGATGGCCTTTGAGCATTGAAGAATTGCATATTAGATTAATTTGATCTTAGAAGTTCTGAAAAGTATTTTCATGTTGTGAATGAACTTCTTGAATGAGAATTCAATATCAAGATCCTCTTTGAACAATAATATGTTTATCATTGCTTCTTATATTTTCCATGCTTTCAGTTATTTTCATTTAACAAAGATTAGTGATAATTGCTAATGAATGAGAAAGAACAATGAATGAACTTCTTGAATAAGAATTTTGTTCTTTCGCATTAATAAGTATTTGATCTAGCTTTGCATGTCTTTTTCTTTATGCTTTTAGGAAAGACTAGTGATGATTATTAATGAGAAAAGACAATGAATGTATCTCTTGAATAAGAGTTTTGGTTTCTCTATTGATAACTTTATGATCTATCCTTAAATGAATCTTTATTGCCAATCAAATTTCTTTTTAGGAACAATTGTTGATTAATGCCATGAGATCCATGAACAAGACTTCTGAATAGAAGCTTAGTTTCTCTTTCATATCCAACTCTTTAGATACATTTTCATGCAATAATCAAATCTATCTTAAAGATCATATATTTTGAGTGCCCATCTAAGTCTTACAAACTCCGGGCTGACAATAAATGCACTCTAATTTACTTGAGTAGATTGGAGCCCAACATTTTGGCGTCGTTGCCGGGGATGCGCATTTAAGATAGATTTAGAAGCATTGAATATATATATATATATATATATATATATATATATATATATATATATATATAGAAAACAACAAAAACCCTTGCAAAAACATAGAATAGAATTTACGTTTTAGTTATATTTCTTTATGTCTAGAATAAACGTAGATTTTTGAAACAAAACGCCCAAATGTTAATAAAAACTCCTTAACTACTAATTCCATTTGCAAAACAAAGATCTACAAAACATGATGTTAAGAAAATCATTTAGAGAAGGAGGGTATGCCACCACAAGGATCTTCTTAAATCCTAACCAACAATTTAGAATGATCACTAGGGATGAATCTTCATTTCAAAAGTTAGAAGAAGTACAAAGCATCCATGAAGAGGATCCACAAGAAGAGAACTTAGAAGTTTCTTCTAGTTATCTTTGTGAGAAGGTAAATGAGTCATGGATCA
>ML778111.1:1329976-1373732 GCA_009831015.1 Picea engelmannii | reverse complement strand
ATCCATCAAACCTTTCATTTCACCTTATATTTCATCATATTTCTCATCCAAATAGCTATGAAAGGTACATTTAGCATTGTTTAGCTTTTGAATTAATTTTTAGAATTTTTGGTATTAAAGTTGAAAATATCACAAAAATTACGAGATTTCACTAAATCTCGTAAATGCTCCTAGCTTTGTATATGTGTAGGTCAAATAAAGAAAACCTAAATGCTGGGTTTTGATCACAAATGTCCAAGGATGGAAAAATACCTCTTAGATTCGATTTTGGAGCTTTCCAAGTGGTTGGTCAACTTTGTTCAAACTATGCCACTTGTGCAGAAAATCCCCTGATTTTCTAGAAAATCACAAGTAGTTTCATATTTCTTGGGATTTGTGCCTTAGACTGAGGATATAAAGGAGGAATTTGACTTCCTACCTAGAAATTTGGATCTAATAACCATCTTTTGGAGTATTTCTAGCACTTTTAGTTTGAATCTTTTTGTATAAATACCCCTACTCTTGTAACTAGTTAAAAAGAAGACACATATTCATGATGATAGCTTTTTGGTGAATAGAAGAACTCTAGATTTTCAAGTTTGGGATCAATTTGTTGTTCATATTTGCTGGTGTGATGATACTTTGATGCTTATACAAATACACTTTTAACTTGAAGTAATCCAAGTGTACCAGGGAAGCATTGGAGGGGCCCTTTTGTCGAACTAGTACACTCTTTCGTATTTTCTTTTCAAGTAGATTCTAGTATATGTATCTTAGATTATTTTTCTTTGTTTATGAATTTGCTGTAGTGAAATATATGTGATGCTTGATATTGTAAAACCATTCTCATATTGTGAATGAACTTCTTGAATGAGAATTCAGTATGTAGATGACCTTTGAGCATTGAAGAATTGCATATTAGATTAATTCGATATTAGAAATTCTGAAACGTATTTTCATGTTTTGAATGAACTTCTTGAATGAGAATTCAATATGAAGATCTTCTTTGAACAATAAGATGTTTATCATTGCTTCTTATATTTTCCATGCTTTCAGTTATTTTCATTTAACAAAGACTAGTGATAATTGCTAATGAAGGAGAAAGAACAATGAATAAACTTCTTGAATAAGAATTTTGTTCTTTAGCATTAATAAGTATTTGATCTAGCTTTGCATGCCTTTTTCTTTATGCTTTTAGGAACGACTAGTGATGATTATTAGTGAGAGAAGACAATGAATGTATCTCTTGAATAAGAGTTTTGGTTTCTCTATTGATAACTTTTTGATCTAGCCTTAAATCAATCTTTATTGCCAATCAAATTTATTTTTAGGAACAATTGTTGATTAATGCCATGAGATCCATGAACAAGACTTATGAATAGAAGCTTAGTTTCTCTTTCATATCCAACTCTTTAGATACATTTTCATGCAATAATCAAATCTATCTTAAAGATCATATATTTTGAGTGCCCATCTAAGTATTACAAACTTCGGGTTGAAAATAAATGCACTCTAATTTACTTGAGTAGATTGGAGCCCAACACCCATCTTGTATATTTTTGCAGCTATAAGTGAAAAATCTGCAGTGCGCACCACTAGTTGTTTCTTCTGGGGAACTATATACTCACTAGGTTCCATTCCTGTTGATAGGAACTGGACTATGTCTGCGAAGTGGTCATCAATCTTTCTAATAGCTAGGATTTGTGAATCAAACAGTGTATCCTCCAAACTGGTTGGTTCTTCTCCATGTTCCAGCCTTGATAAGTTGTAACATACCCACTACCTAAAATTGAACTATTTCGTTTTCCTTTTTTTTTTCTCAATGAAGAGACTCCCTGGAGCTTGTAGTAGAGAAATGCCAATCCTATATCCAACGGTCTTTCATTTACCTACACGGCTCTCTGCACATAACCGCGGTCTTTCCCTGATAACAATTTCAGGTTTTCGGGGTTTCATCCTTTCTGATGTCAAGGGTTCTTGTGTTCTTGATTTTTTTGATTTCTGATGAGTTCTTTCTTCCGGCCTTATCCCCTCCTGGCTATGCCCTCTAGTCCATATGACCGCTCATGCATAAGATCGCGACCTTCTCCTTCTTTTGTGGTCTTGGACTTCAAATTTCCGACGCGCTTCAATTCCCGCTAGCCCTCCAGGCTAAGCTCTTGGTCCACGTGACCTTTATCTCACAAGACCGTAGCCTTGTCCCCCATCGGGGTTTCAGACTTTCCAATGTCAAAATGAAAACGTCCTCCAGACTCGCTATTCCTCGAATCCCGACGCGCCCTTACGCGCTAGCTCTCCTGGCTAGGCTCCTGGCCCACATGAACACTATCCCCATGACTACAGTCTTATCCCTTGTCGGGGCTATGGGGTTTTCAATGCCAAAATGCATTAACTCACGGGATTCTCGATCCTTCGAATCCTGGCTTCCCGTTATGATGACAGTTGGCTCCCACTCATTGGGGTTTCGATCTTCATGATTCCAAAATACATAAAAAAATTGTCACCAGGATTCCCGATATCCCGATGACCCAAACGTCGATCATCAACTTCTTGTTGGGACTTTCCCCGATGGCGTAGATTAATGCCACGCGTCCTCCTCTGATGGATGGCTCTGATTTCTCCAGGATTTTGAGACTTGTGATGTCCCAATTCTCACGGTCTCAGGAACTCCGATTTCTCGATGCCGAATATCCCGACTCTCTACAGATTTCTAACACATGTCTTCCCAAATAGATGGCTCAGATTTTTTCGAGGTTTTTACCTCGGACTTCCCCGATCTCCTGTCCATGGGAATGTCAATATCCCGACTCTCGATAGTAAACCTCGATCTCCGCCACGTGTATCCTCAAACGGACGGTCCAAATCTTCCTGGAGTTTCGAGACTTGAAGTGTCTCGATTTTCTTGTCCTCGCGAATCCTGATATGTCGATGGCTGGAATTCCGATGGTAACCCTCGTGTAGCTCCTATCCGATCCGATGGTTGACGGGTATTTGTTCAAGATCTGTCGGTTCAGATTTCTTTCTTCTTCTGCACTTACTCTAGAGGCTAAACTCTGCGCATCTTCTCCCGATCCAATGGATGATGGGTATCTATTGGAACATCCGACAACTATTGTGCTCTCCTGAGCTTTGGGAACTTTCCTCCTGTGCTTGGAAGAAATTCAAATTCTCAAAGGACTCAACCGTTTCTTTCTTTTTCTTCTCTTGTGGGTCTCCGACTCTGAGCTTTGTCGCGCGTATGAAGAACGCGGTTCCTCCTGATATTTTACTCCCGAATCCTCAAAGGATTCCTTGACTTCTACACTCCTTGTAGATCCCTGGCACGTGAAGTGCTATGTGTCCTGAGCTTCTGCAAGTACTTAGACCCCTAAGGGATTTTATCTTTCTCCCCTTCTCCCTCAGATGGAGAATGTATTGGGATTCCCTCCTGACTATCCTCTGCCTCAAGCAACCTCTTGTTTATACAAGTGTGATCTCGAGCTTTCTCTGGATCTTCTCAGACTTATACTCATCCATACTACTCTCTGGACATGGAAAAACCAACGGTCCAGATACTTCCACAGACCCTGGGGATCTACGGTCCCAATTTCCTCACTATTTGTGAAGATAGAGGAAAAGGGGGAAAGGCACGTAACGCCCTTCTTTATTTCGTCAATCTAATGGTCGTGAATGACCATAGATATTCTGAGAGGACCTCGTTCGTCGATTCGTTACTCATCCCTACACTGCTACTTCGAGATTTTAAGATGATCGTTCCTCCTCATACAGGGTTGTTAAGAATTGTGTATTCAAGTCCCTTTTCCGGGTTCTTGATGAACCTTTCCAAGGAGGGAAAGTCTCTGTGAAGAGATATATTCCGGGGCATCCCAGAAGACAGACAAGGGGAAGAAAATTCCCGAGGGCAAGCTGGAAGTCTGACTTAGTTCAATCTAGGCATAATTAGATTTATTTATCAACGTAAGCCATACGTGGTTTTTCTGTTATAAACATATATCTATTATTTATTATTAAACTCTGCACAAACATTATAATACTATAATCATTCACAATTTCACAGTTCTATAAGCATATATGTCAGTATATGAATTTCTAGAAGCAATACGTAAAACACTTATCAGAAATAACACCAGAAGTGGGTGCAACTGCTGAGAGGGGTGCTCGTTTCCACCCAACCGTAGGCTCATCGAATCCCAACGGATTTAGCACTAGCCACCCCCGAGTTGATACCATGATGCTGTGAGACTGCGTCTCTCTATCTTCCAGTGACCAGGAGCGAAGGTTGCAATCCTTCCTCTCTGCTATCACTCACTCTGCGTAATGCCAGAGTTCCCCTCGCGTCTGCCCCCCCCTTTTTCCTTGCCTCTGCCATACGCCTTATCCTCTTACGAGGTTGCATGTGGCACGATTACCCTCACACCGATCAGGCCTGACGACTCTACGGATGGGTGGTTCACCATCCCATCCCTCATCAAGCCATCTGCCTACCAGCCTGCGAGACATTAAAATTTGGGGACCAGGGAGCTGCTTTTGGTTCTTCGGGCCAGTGGAGTCCAAATATGGTATTAATTCTCGGTGGATGTTAACGCCACCTTTTCAGGTGCCTTCCACCACCATCGTGATCTCTTTTATGCACATCCCCTCTCAGCAGTCCTGCAATAAGTTCAAAATGTCATTCACATTCATTGACCTTTTCCTCAAGGTCCCTTTACATCACATATCCATATTTATGAGTTTTCCATAGTTCTTGGCTAGTCCAGTTATATTTACAAGCTGGGGGGAAATAGGGTGTTACAATTCCCTCCCCCTTAAAAGGAACATCGTCCTTGATGTTCTTAGCTACTAACATGAATTGCATGTATAGAAGTAAACAAAATTGGATATCACTGTCTCATGGCATCCTCCATTTCCCATGTAGCCTCATCTGGACCAAAATGTTTCCACTGCACCTTGACCTTTGCAATGGTTTTGTTCCAGTGTGGGGTTTCCTATCTGTCTAGTATGCATTTGGATTCTGGTAGAAATTATCCCTCTGGTTCCACCTGGATCATAGACCAGTCAATTATATGATTAGCATCATGTACATATTTCTTCAATAATGAAACATGGAAAACATTATGTGCTTTTATTGTGGGAGGAAGTGCTAGCCGATAGGCTACAGGTCCAACTCTATATAGAACCTCAAAGGTTCCACAATATCGGGGTGCCAACTTGGCACAAGCTCCCATTTTCAGGGAACTCCTTCTGGGCTTAATTCTGAGATATACATGGTCTCCCATTTTGAACTCTCTTGGAGTTCTCTTTTGATTAGCATAACTTTTCTATTGGTTCTGAGCGACCTTCAGACTTTGTTTTATCTGTGTCACTTGATGTTCCATCTCTTTCAACATACCTGGTCAAATAGAAATCATGTTTACAGGGTTACTCCAGCTGACTGGTGTATTACACTATCTACCATAGAGGACCTCGAAGGGACTCATCTTTAAGGATGCTTGGTAGCCGTTGTTGTAGGAAAATTCTACCAATGGCAGGTAGTCTTCCCATTTCCTGGGTTGATGCATTACATGCATCCTTAACATATCCTCTAATATCTGATTGACTCTTTCTGTCTTTCCATTGGTTTGGGGGTGATAGGCGGTTCTAAAAAACAACTTGGTCTCCAAACCCGCCATCAGTGATTTCCATAAATTGGAAGTGAATTTTGTGTCTCTGTCAAATATTATCTCTCTCGGCATGCCGTGCAGTCGGAAAACCTCTTTCATGAATACCTGGGCGATATCTATTGCCTTGCAGTTTGATTTGACGGGGATGAAATGAGCAGACTTGCTCAGTTTATCTACCACCAACATAATGGCATCATTTTGTTTGGTTGAAGTTGGTAATCCAGAGATAAAATCCATGGAGATGGTTTCCCATTTCCATTCTGGGATGGGTAAAGGGTGTAGTAGTCCTGCTAGGTGTCGATGTTTTGCTTTAACTTGTTGGAATTCTATGCATTGGGACAAATATTTGGCTATGTCCTTTTTCAATCTAGGCCAATAAAATTGTTTCCAGATGGCAGTATTCATTTTCTAGTATCCTGGGTGACCAGTGTAGGTTCTTCTATGTAGTTCATCCATGATGAACCTCTTCAAGTCGTCACAATTAGGAATGTACAGTCTATCTCTGTAAGTGATTAGGCCTCCTTCAATCATCTGATAGCCTTCATATTTTTCTCCAGCGGGTTCTTGTTGTAGGTACATGGTCACATTTCGGATGAAGGGATCTGTTTCTTGTGCCTTTTCTACTCTGTTCTTGACATCTGTCTCGCAGGTAGTCACCACTGCCAGGTGAATTGTTCTCATGCTTCTGCTAAGGGCATCGACCACCCTATTCTCTTTCCCTTTAATGTGTTTGATTTCAAAATCAAATTCGCTAAGGAGGGCCATCCATCTAGCTTGTCTAGCATTGAGCTTGGGTTGATCAAACAAATACCGCAATCCACAGTGATCTGTCATAAGTACAAACTTCCTTCCCAGGAGGTAATGACTCCACATTTTTAAGGCATGCACTATGGTAGCCAGTTCTAAATCATGAGTCACATAGTTGACTTCATGCTCATTCAATTTTTGGGATTCATAATAGATCACCTTTCTTTCTTGCATAAGGACTCCTCCGAGCCCTTCCTTATAGGCATCCGTGCACACAAGGAAGTCAGCTTCTGGGTCAGCGATTTTCAACACGGGTGCATGGGTCAGTAGATGTTTTAGGGTTTGGAATCTTTCTTCACATTTCTATTTCCACAGGAATTTTGTCCCCTTCTTCTTGAGGGCAGTGATTGGACAACCAATCTTGGAGAAATCTTTTATGAATCTCCTATAGTATCCCGCCAATCCCATAAAGGATCTGATGTCCGTAACATCCTTTGGGGTAGGCCATCCCATGATAGACTTGATCTTGTCAGGATCTACTGCTACCCCTTCCTCAGACAGAACATGTCCCAAGTAATGTATTTTCTTCTGAAAGAAGTCACATTTGCTGAATTTAGCATAGAGTTGATGCTCTCTTAGCACTTGCAGCACAAGTCTAAGATGTTCTTCATGTTCTTCTCTATTCTTAGAGTAGATTAAAATGTCATCAATAAAAACTAGTAAAAATTTATTTAGAAATTTACTAAGTACATTGTTCATCAAGCACATGAAAGTGGCAGGGGCATTGGTTAACCCAAATGGCACTACCACAAATTCATAGTGACCATACCGTGTCCGGAAAGCGGTTTTATGGATGTCTTCACCCTTAAGCCGGACTTGATGATATCCCGACCTCAAGTCAATCTTTGAGAAAATAGAAGCGCCTCCCAAGTGATCAAATAGATCATCGATCCTGGGCAAGGGGTACTTGTTCTTTATGGTTACTTTATTCAGTTGTCTATAATCTATACACAGTCTAAGGGTGCCATCCTTCTTTTTCACAAACAATACTAGTGCTCCCCATGGGGACACGCTAGGTTGAATACAACCCTTATCCATCATTTCTTTCAATTGCAATTTGAGTTCAACTAACTCAAGTGTGCTCATCCGGTAGGGTGTTATAGACACCGGCACCGCTCCTGGAGCGAGTTCTATCGAGAATTCAATGTCTCTTCTCAGAGGTAGACCCGGTACCTCTTCCGGAAACACATCTCTGTATTCTCTCAGGATAGGGTGATCATTAGGGCTTGGTTTAGCGCCTTCGATTGTTTTTAGTACCTGTATTGCATATAGGGGACATCCCTTTCGGCAATACTTTCTCATTTGCAGGGATGATATTTTTCTCAGTGAGACCGGTTTTCGGATCCCTTGAAGGATTATCTTTTTTTCTTCTTTGCTCACACATTCTAAGGTTTTATGGTAACAATCCAATTTGGCTTTATGGGCGGCGAGCCAGTCCATACCGATCAACATATCGTACGATCTCAGGGTTAATACATTAAGAGTTGCTTGGGTGGGGAATTCACCCATCATAAATTGACAAGCTGGTATGACCTCTACTACCTTTCTTTTGGTGCCATTGGCTAACTGTACCAACCATGGTTTAGTTTTCTTCTATGGTTGTAGTTTACACTTATCAACAACTCTAGGGGATATATAATTCAAATTTGAACCAGGGTCAATCAAAACATACACCAGATGGTTGAAAATCATACCTTCTATTTCCATCACTGAAGCTTGGTGGTCATCTTGGTTATTATCCAAGGCTGCATAAATCTGTGGCACACTCCTTGCCACATCATTGACTATGGTAGCTTCCTGCATGTTATAAATTTTTCAACTGTTCTGTTGTCGGTGTGGATAGTCTCTCCGAAGATGCTCTCCTCCGCAATCCCAACATTTCAAAGGTTCTTTCATTGGGTTGTTAGTCTTCATTGGTATAGGTCCAAAAGTTTTATTTCCGTCCCCCAAGGGAAAGTTCTGCTGGAGTACACTCCAGGTTGGGAAGTTCATTCTGGGGTTCTTTTTGTAGTTTTAAAATATTGAGGATCTGCTCCCCTTTTTCTGAAATCTCGAACCACTCTTATGTTTCCAGTCTCCACAAGACTCTGCCCGATGTCCATATTGTTCATGACATTATGTTTCCTTTCGTATAGTGTCTTCTAAGGTCTTTGTCTCATCAAATTCAATTAGGTTCCGATATCCCTTAGGTAGCCCACTGATGAAGCGTTGTGCCTTCACCCTCTCTACCTTGATGTAGGGTACATATCTTAGTAAGTCGAGGAATTTGTTGACATACTCCTCCATAGTAAGTTGTCCCAGTTTGAGTTCATAAAACTCTTTAGCCTTCTCGTCAAAATACCTTTCCGACAAATACTTCTTCCAGAAGTACTTCTCAAACTGTTTACAAGACAGGTCCTCCTCGCGGACCCCTTTCATATTCTTAAGGTCTTCCCACCAGATGGAAGCTTTTCCATTTAGATTGAAAGTGGCCACTCAGGCCTTCAAGTTCTCTGAAAAATCATGGACTCTGAAATATTTCTTCAGTCCAAGTAGCCAGGCCTCGACTTCCTCTCCCTTCTTTATCTCACCGTCGAAGGAGGGAGGTTTGGCCTTCCTAAATTCCTCAAATTTATGACTCTTGGAAGTCTTTTGCTTCTTCTGTTTTCTGCGAGAATAGGAACTGGTCCTACTGCTAGAAGAGCCTTTTGAATCACCAACTTCCTTCTCAGTGGAATCGTATGGAACTGGTCCTTTACCTCTGGGGTGGACCTTTCTTGATGTGCTTCTCTCAGTATGGCCACTGATATGACCATGATTCTGCATCTTAGGTTCATGTTGCATTTGTCGCTATAGGTTGGATAAGCTCTGCAGTAGAATTGCATTAATTTTGGTTTTCTTTTCTTGTTCTTTCATCATCCTTTCATTATCAGCCTTGCAACTTTGCAATTTGACCATGAGACTCCTCACAGTCTCAGCTAGGTCTGGAGGGGTTCCTATTGCTCTTATTTCGTCAAACTCTTTGTCCCTGTTGTGGGAGCCTTCTCCCACCTCTTGGTGAGTCACCATACTCTAGATCTGTAGATTCCTGCGGTTGATCGTCCGCTTGAGTGAAAAGACAAATGCTGGCTATTAGTCAAGATTTAAGTTCATTTTTATAATTTGAGCATAAATTCATAACTCTTTCACATGCATACATAGTCGGGTTCTCATTTTCCAAGTTTTTAATCCTGGACAAGAGAGTTAAGTCAGGGGGTTACTCCTCATAAGATTGCTTCGAACGGAGTTTATGCACGAATTGTGCATGAGCCCAATCAGGCCGAGTGTTGTAACCATGCTATGATACCACTTTGTAACATACCCACTACCTAAAATCGAACTATTTCATTTTTTTATTTTTTTTTCTCAACGAAGAGACTCCCAGGAGCTTGTAGCAGTGAAATGCCAATCCTATATCCAACGGTCTTTCATTTACCTACACGGCTCTCTACACATAACCGCGGTCTTTCCCTGATAAAATTTTCATGTTTTCGGGGTTTCATCCTTTCTGATGTCGAGGGTTCTTGTGTTCTCGATTTTCCCAATTTCCGATGAGTTCTCTCTTCCGGCCTTAGCCCCTCCTGGCTATGCCCTCTGGTCCATATGACCGCTCATGCATAAGACCGCAACCTTCTCCTTCTTTCCGGGTCTTGGACTTTAGATTTCCAACACACTTCAATTCCTGCCAGCCCTACAGGCTAAGCTCTTGGTCCACGTGACCTTTATCTCACAAGACCACAGCCTTGTCCCCCATCGGGGTTTTGGACTTTCCAATGTCGAAATGAAAACATCCTCAGGACTCGCGATTCCTGGAATCCTGATGCACCCTTATGCGCTAGCTCTTCTGGCTAGGCTCCTGGCCCACATGACCACTATCCCCGTGACTGCAGTCTTATCCCTTGTCAGGGCTACGGGGTTTTCAATGCCAAAATGCATTGACTCACGGGATTCTCGATCCTTCGAATCCCGGTTTCTCGTTATGCTGACAGTTGGCTCCCACTCATCGGGGTTTCAAGCTTCACGATTCCAAAATACATAAACAAATTGTCACCAAGATTCCAGATATCCCGATGACCCAAACGCCGATCATCAACTTCCTGTCGGGACTTTCCCCGACGATGCTGATTGCTGCCACGCGTCCTCCTCTGATGGACGGCTCCAATTTCTCCATGATTTCGAGACTTGTGATGTCCCAATTCTCATGGTCTCAGGAACTCCGATTTCCTGATGCCGAATATCCCAACTCTCTACGGATTTCTAACACATGTCTTCCCAAATGGACGACTCAGATTTTGCCAGTGTTTTTACCTCAGACTTCCTCGATAACCTGTCCACGGGAATTTCGATATCCTGACTCCCGATAGTAAATGTCGATCTCCACCACGTGTATGCTCAAACGGACGGTCCAGATATTCCCGGCATTTTGAGACTTGAAGTGTCTCGATTTTCTTTTCCTCGAGAATCCCGATATGTCGATGGTTGGAATTCCGATGGTAACCCTCGTGCAGCTCATGTCTGATCCGATGGTTGACTGGTATCTGTTCAAGATCTATCGGTTCAGATTTCTTTCTTCTTCTGTTCTTACTCCAGAGGCTAAAATATGTGCGCCTTCTCCCAATCCAATGGATGACGGGTATCTATTGGAACATCTGACAGCTGTTTTTCTCTCCTGAGCTTTGGGAACTTTCCTCCTGTGCTTGGAAGAAATTCAACTTCTCAAAGGCCTCAACCTTTGCTTTATTTTTCTTCTCTTATTGCTCTCTAACTCTGAGCTTTATCGCGCATATGAAGAACGCGGTTCCTCCTGATCTCTTACTCCCGAATCCTCAAAGGATTACTTGACTTCTACACTCCTTGTAGAGCCCTCGCACGTGAAGTTCTATCTGTCCTGAGCTTCTACAAGTACTCAGACCCCTAAGGGATTTTATCTTTCTCCCCTTCTCCCTCAGATGGAGAATGTATTGGGATGCCCTCCTGGCTATCCTCTACCTCAAGCAACCTCTTGTTTATACAAGGGTGCTCTCGATATTTCTCTAGCTCTTCTCAGACTTCTACTCATCCATACTACTCTCTGGACGTGGAAAAACCAACGGTCCAGATACTTCCACAGACCCTGGGGATCTACGGTCCCAATTTCCTCGCTATTCGTGAATATAGAGGAAAAGGGGGCAGGGCACGTAACACCCTTCTTTCTTTTGTCAATCTAATGGTCGTGAATGACCACAGATCTTCCGACGGGACCTCGTCCATCGATTCATTACTCATCCCTACACTGCTACTTCGGGATTTTAAGACGATCATTCCTCCTCGTATAGGGTTGTTAAGAATTGCGCATTCAAGTCCTTTTTCCAAGTTCTTTATGAACCTTTCCAAGGAGGGAAAGTCTCTATGAAGAGATCTATTCCGAGGCATCCCAGAAGATAGACAAGGGGAAGCAAACTCCCGAGGGCAGGCTGGAATTCTAACTTAGTTCAGTCTAATTTATTTATCAACGTAATCCATACGTGGTTTTTCTATTATAAACATATATCTATTATTTCTTATTAAACTCTGCACAGACATTCTAATACTGTAATCATTCACAATTTCACAGTTCTATAAGCATATATGTCAGTATATGAATTTCAAGAAGCAATATGTAAAACACTTATCATAAATAACACCAGAAGTGGGTGCAACTGCTGAGAGGGGTGCTCATTTCCACTCAACCGTAGGCTCAGCGAATCCCAGCGGATTTACCACTAGCCACCCCCGAGCTGAGACCACGATGTTGTGAGACTGCATCTCTCTGTCTTCCAGTGACTGGGAGCGAAGGTTGCAATCCTTCCTCTCTGTTATCACTCACTCTGCGTAATGCCAGAGTTCCCCTCGCGTATGCCCCCCCCTTTTTCCTTGCTTCTGCCATATGCCTTATCCTCTTACGAGGTTGCGTGTGGCACGATTACCCTCGCGCCGATCAGGCCTGGTGGCTCTATGGATGGGTGGTTCACCATCCCATCCCTCATGAAGTCATCTACCTACCAGCCTGCGAGACATTAAAATTTGGGGGCCAGTGAGCTGCTTTTGGTTCTCCGGGCCAGTGGAGTCCAAATACGGTATTAATTCTAGGTGGAAGTTAATGCCACCTTTTCAGGTTCCTTCCACCGCCATCGTGATCTCTTTTCTGCACATCCCCTCTCAGCAGTCCTGCAATAAGTTCAAAATGTCATTCATATTCATTGACCTTTTCCTTAAGGTCCCTTTACATCACATATCCATATTTATGAGTTTGCCATAGTTCTTGGCCAGTCCAGTTATATTTACAAGCTGGGGGGAAACAGGGTGTTACATAAGTGGTCAGGACCTTTGTTCATTCTTCCTAGCCTAACCATGACCTCAAAGTCATATTCATGAAATAGAAACAACCATCTGCATATTCTCCCCCCCAAAACTAGCTTGTTGACTAGGTACTTCAGCGTGGAGTGATCAGTAAACATTTTAAAGTGTCCTCCCAACAAGTAGTGGCGAAATTTCTGCAGTGCATACACCATGGCTAATCCTTCTCTTTTTGTAGCGGTGTAATTAATTTTAGTTGTAGATAGCTTCCTACTAGCGAAATCTAATGGGTGGTCGATATCCCCTTCTCCAGGTTGTGCTAATACTGCTCCTAGGGAAATAGAAGACGCATCGACATGTACATGAAACTCCTGGGTCCAGTTTGGAAAAAACAAAATGGGCGCAGTAACCATTTTCTCTTTCAGTGTGTCGAAGCTCTTCTAGCATTCTTCAGTCCAACTAAACTGGAAATCCTTCTTCAAAAACTTCTTCATGGGCACTGTGATCTGAGAATATCCCTTAATGAACTTCCTATAGTAGCATGTGTGTCCCAACACAGTGCACAGTTGTTTAACTGTTGTAGGAGGGGGTAAATCAAATATAATGGTGATCTTGGATGGATCTACCAATAATCCTTTATTACATACAATATGTCCTAATAAAACTCCAAATGGGGAAAAGAAAATGCACTTCTTTAGATTCAAATCAATTTGACATTGCTTGCATTTATCCAACATGAGCCTTAGACATTCAATGTGATTCTTCAATAAACTAAAGAAAGTCTAATCATCAAAATATGCTTCTAATAGTTTATGCAAAAAATCCTTGAATGCTTCGACCACCACCCTGGAAAAGATGGCTAGGAAATTCTTCAATCCAAATGGCATTACTGTATACTAATAGGATCCCCATTTTGTTGCAAATGTGGTCTTGTGGCGATCTTCCTTGGCAATCCATATCTAATGGTATCCTAAAAATCCATCTGTAAAAGAATATACCTCTTGGCCTCCCACATTATCTAACACTCCGTCAGTGAATGGTGTAGGGCAGGGATCATTTAAACAAGCATCATTAAGCTTCTGGAGGTCGACACATATTCTGATCTCTCCTATCTTCTTGTATTGTACCACCATAGGGATAATCCACTCTCATTCTTCCACTGGTTCTATAATCCCTTCTTCTAACACTCTATCAAGCTCAATCTTCACTTTCTCCTTATATTAGGGGTTCAATCTACAAGGTCTCTGTTTGACTGGTATAACATCTGTCTTTAATGGAATCCTCATGTCTCCCATAGGCCCTTTAATGCCCTTCATATCAGTGAACTTGGTTGGAAACAATTCCTGATACTTGTGCAGTAACTCAACAATCTTGTCAATGGTGGAAGCATCCCAATAATCTCCGACATTGGCAAGATTCAGTGTCTCCTTTGTTCCAATATTGACTTTCTTAATATTAATAGGGTTTCCAATGAATGGTAGCTCAATTCATGTTCCTTCCACATCTCTCTGGCCTTATGTCTTTGTGATGTTTACTTTCTATTATCGCTATGTAAATTCCCAGAGGCTGTCAGGGTAGAAGAAACTTATCAGAGGTAACTTTATCCAACTACTTTGAAACTGGGATCTATCCCTTCCAGTTCCAGAGAGGGATCTCTCTATTTGATTTAGCTATGTTTTGGTTTTAAGATATTAGGCTAGTTGAATAGAAAATGATTGTGTTGTTTTGATTTATATAAATGGTTGGAAAGGGGTTTACGCTTCCATTGGGCTATGGGGTTTGTCTTATAAATATAGGGGTCAAACAAAAAAAACTTGTAGATTTCTTTCACAGGGAAAGATAATGCATTTACTGGGTTCTTTAGCAATAAAGTGATGGATAGCAGAAAAGACGAGGATATCAATTAAAGCAAAGAAGCAATTAAGAATTTATTTACTGTAACATCAGAAGATAAACATTTAGATATTCAAAATTCGGAAACAGGGTATACGCGAATAAATCCTACAACATTCGCTACTTTTAAATAGTTAGATTAAGAAAACAATATGATAACTGAGAGGGATAAAATTTTAACATAGAAGAGTAAACATCAGCAATAAATAACATGTAGGAATCTTGTGGAACGACTCTTTGTATTACTGAAAGATATCTTGATAAAGTTACAGTGCTTACAACTCATAGAGCATAAAGATCAACCCCCAGTACTTCAAAGTTTGAAGTATTTATAATAAAAATTAAAAACAACCCTGTCATTGATGATTAGGAGGTAGCAATAACTGGAACTAACTAACTGAATAACATAATACAAAAATCTAGGTAACTGTTGATGATCTGTCGAATTCTTCATGCTGAATATGGGGAAGGTCGTTGGTGAGTCACCCAAGTGACTTGGACTGATCTATCTGTTGACTCAACTTGCACACCTCATTTCCTACTTGATCAAATTACACAGTTCTTCCCATCTTAGATGATTGGAAATGGTGACTTTGAGTAGTCTACAGTATACTTCATCTACTTCTGTGTATTTGGAAAAAGTTGGTTTGATGATGAAGATATATTTGATCTTGTGTTGTATACTGATGTCTGGCTGCAAAGTCTCCAAGAACGCTTTGCCCATTATAGTACCTTGTATCCCTAAGAACTTGGAACTATCCTTCGCCATTGTAGCAATTTTTTGTTTGTAGTCTAGAAGGGTCATCAACTTGTCATTAAGAACGATTAGACCAGGAAGACCCTTTTTCTGCAGAGCCTCGATCTTACTGAAAAACCATTGAACTCCAATGTCCATGTTTTGGACTTTTTCTTCCAATTGCAACATCAATTATTTTTTGGTCAGAACCCTCTTGACTTCGAGAATGGTTTATGTCTTGTCTTCAATCTTCAATTCTTCCAGTTCTTCTCTGGTTTTTGAGTTCAGGAATTTAATTATTTCATTGTCTTCAGAGGGCATTTCTCCCAACTCTCCTTTAATTTTGTCAATAACCTACCTTCTTCCTATCACTAGCTCATTCTGCTCAAACATGATCTATACCATAGGCCATATTTCATTCATGGATTTGGAGATATCCATCCAAATATTTTCTTTGGCCTCAACAAGTGTCTTGCCTACGATTGTTTTCTTTTGGAGTTGCTGCAATTCCTGTTTGAGCTTATCTGATGTTTTCTTCTAAGTGTCAAAGATTGTTTGGTAAGAAGTCTTGAGCTCTTGAAGACTCTCAACCTCCTTTTTCATTCTATTGATCTCTGTTTCTTGTAAGTTCATCTCCTCCATGGATTTTGCAAGGTCCATTGTCTTTTCTAGAGCTGACAGTGGGGTGGTTGAGGGAATTTCTGCTATGGTGGTTGTTGCTACAGTAGTTGTGCTGACTCCAGTAAGTGGAATTGCACTCAATGGAATGACTTCCATTGGTGTTGATTGTTCCTTCTCCTTTACTAACCTTTCCAACTCTGCTTCCATTTATTTTAACTGTGCATTATGCTCCATGATCAACTTGAGAATTTCATCCTTTTCTCCTTTTGTCTCAGCGATCTACTTAGCTTGTGCATCCTCTACGGGTGGAAATTTTAATTGTTTTCTCAGAGATTATATATCAACGTTCTTCTTCTTTAGCAACTCCTCTATTCATTTCACATTCAAGGGATCATGCCCGATATTGACTACCAATTCCTCTAGGGATTTTATCCTATTATCCTTTGCAAAAGAGGATATCTTTTCTAGTTTCAATTGGGTCTAAACATTGTTTAGAGCTACTTGTAATTTTGCAGCTATAGAGGAAGCATGGGCCAAAGTAGAGAAAACCATTTCACTAGTCTGTTTGTGCAGATCCAGTTGGTCAGCTGGATGAACTTGTTTTGTATCAAACACAAGGGTTTAACTTTTGTAGTCACTAATTTCTTTGGGTTGAGGTACCTGTGCCTGCAGAAATGCAAGATGCATTCTTCCTTTTTCCATGTCGAAAGATGATAACATTCTATGTTGGGCAATGGATGTCTGCTTCCATAATTGAGCATAAGTTCTATTGGTCAATGTTTGGCTTCTCTTCTTAATCAGATCATATTTTTCAAAGATGTTCAACTTTGCGGATCCCTATGGAATTTGAGTGGCCATAATTATATCAGTCTTCTTCTTTGAAATAGAAGTGGACATTGTTTGACAGCTAACTGAAGGAATTGGTGTATCTCCTCCCTTAACCCCTTTGGCAGGATGAATATATTCTTCCACATACCTGGGAATAGTATGAATGGTCTTAGGATTTTTACTATATAACTAAAAATCCTCTTCTGATACTTCGGTGACTGAAGGAGAAATCTCTTTCCTTGGTATTTTTTCCTTTGGCACTGGTGGAGTGACAGTATAGGAAATCAGTACTAAGGAAGAATGTTGTTCAATGTCTTCCAAGCTGTTCTCTTCCCACTGTGTCTTATTTACATACTTCTCAATTTTTGGTTTAAGTGTGTGAGAATACTGAGCGCTTTTTCTTTGGCTCTCATTTTTGCGATGATCCCACTTGGATCATATTTCCAAATAAAACTAGTGTTGAATTTCATTTCCTTTAATATCTTTTCTGCCTCTTCTCCAGCGGCTCGACTATTGTAGATAAAAGGCCCCATCTGCCCCTTAATCCTCAGCTGTTGTTTTTTCTTTAGAGATACAAAGTGGATATCATCTAGCGAATATACTCCAGTGCAAATATCCGAACAGGTAGATATTTGGGTAATTTGTATGGAGCCAACTCACATCCATACACTTTGATTTCTGTGTGGTCTCGATACAGGAACCAATCTCCTGTCTTTTCAAGGTTCGAGAGATGTAATATTCTCTGGATCTCTTCATTTATCCTTGGCTCTAGTCTCCCATTGAGCATTCTCACCACTGAATGATAAAACATATCAATGAACTGTTTGAAACTAAACTCTGTGCAATTTCTTCTGAGAAGTGAAGTCCATTGGGTTACCGCCTATGGTTTCCTGTCCTTGTCCATTTTCTGCATCAGGAAAGAAAAATTTTATTTTTGAAAAAAGATGAACATGTACACTAGTATTGAGGAATACCGGAACATGCCCTCTGTGGCGAATTTTGAAAACTGGTCGTGGATGTTTTCTGCCAAGAAAAAATTGTAGTCAAACTGGGTGGTGGGCTATTCCTCAACCAAAAAAATGGACAAGAAACCTAATATAGGTTCATCCACCCATTCATTTAAAAAGTAGCCAAGCAGGTAGCAAAGCGATGAAATAACTTGGTTCCCCCTTTCTGAGAATAGGGAAGAATGATACGGGGGGTTTTTCTTGGGGAGCTGAGCATCCTGTGGGAGAAAACACTCGAAGATCTAGGCTCTTTGAGGAAAGTACATGTTCTGATATATCTCTATTAGGATTTCAAGGTTGAAAGGAGAGGCGGATTCGGTCTTGGGTATCTGCATCATTTGATCTATGGCCTCTGGTGTGATAAAGAATAGGGTCTCTCCTGATGATGAAACTACGGCTCTCTAGTCAGGGAGGTAATGAGCCTATCATTTGAGGGTGAATTCATGGAAATGATGGACTTGGGGAAAGAGATATAGAGGAATATTTGACTCCCAGAGCCTAATTTCATCGCTCCGATCCAAGAAGGTGTCATTAAACCATGACTACAACTTTGCAAAATCGAATTCGCACTTCATCTCTGAGATACGATAATCCTTGTCGACCAATGGGATCCTGTCGAGATCAACAAAAGGTTGGAGGAAAGGATTTTCCTTGGCTTATGATTTTTGGACTTTGGTGCCATCACTATGAAAGGTACCTGCAATTCAAACAAAACCATTTGCAGGTAATGGCTATGGTTGGGTATATGGATGGATCAGAGAAGGTGAATACATTATCTGGTGTGCAGAGAGGGTGAAAAGTGTGTTAATGGTGGGACAGGGGTTACTTTTGAGTGAATGAGTATCCTTGGGCACGAGGGACAATTCATCATTCTAACGGGTGTGTGTCCTATAATAAATTGCCAACGGATCCTTAGGAACGTGAGGAGGCAGAGAAAGATGCATGACGTGTGTACATGAATGATGTGGAGGATGATGAATAGGGGAATGAAGAAAGAGACATGACCTATAATGGGTGAACAGATAAGACAAGCGGAGAGGGTATTGAGATGTGAAAACATGAGGTGGTGGCGGTATGTTAGAAGGGAAGAGATGCGATGCAATAGATTAGCGACACATTGGGATGGGGCCCGCTAGGAAAAACCACTCAATTTCGGACCCCTCCCCCGCCATTAAAAGAAGAATGGTCGGGGGGTCTGAAATCTCTTGTAGACCATCCATCTACGCACCTTCAGGATAATCGTAGATGTAGTGTCCCCAAGGCTGAGCCCCGTTGCAAATCATGATATATGAAATGAATTGTAAACATGTTCTATAGGCTGGTGAGCCAAGTTTTGTATAAGCTGGTACGCTTATGTGTTTGTTAAGCCAGGAAGCCTAAGTGTTGAAGGCCAGGAGCCTGCTATTGTACTTGTATGTATGCAGAATGATTAATAAAATATAAACACCGCCAGGTGCAGACCGACCACGATGAATGAGTGAAGGGGGACTAAGCATCCACATAATGGGCAAGGGATTAGGGGCTAGAAGGTGGAAAAAGGGACTAAGTGTTGAGCCTAGGGGATAAGCCTAGGAGGATTAAGCTTGGGATTAATATTTTAATACTATTCCCCAAAAAAGGCATGTGTATTTTATTTTTATCCTAAGTTTTTGGCAAGGTGAAAATGTGCAAAAGGGATGCATGTAGTGGGAACGCATGCAGTTCCCAGGGTGACAAGTGTCAACCCTGGTGCATGCAAATATAATAACCGAGATGAACCCTGGGAGGGGGGATCTTCTCCATTCGACCCGCCCGTCTGAGTGTGAACCCGTCGGACCTCTGCAAGAATACCCTCATACAATCCTGAAATGGGAAAACCGTGAGACTATCTTGTGATTACTGGACCTGTTTGGAAAGCGTGTGTTTGTTCTTCCTAGTTTGTTGTTGCAGCCACATAGTGCTGCACTGCATGTGGCATACTAGATAGAGTAAGCTCGTGCTGAGCTTATGTATGACCTCTCTTCTGGTGATGGAGGTGACTGTGGTTGGAAGAGGCAGGTTGTCAGGCCTATGAGCAACTCTGTCCCGGTGAAAGAGTTGTTGGGAAGTGGTTCTTCCAGAGAGTGCCCAGCACCAGCTACGGGCTCTAAGACTTCCTGATCTGGCCTGTTGTCGAGACCCAGAGAGGGAGGTTAGCACCAATGGACTGTGCATGTGAAGGTGTATACTCCCGAGCGGAATAGGCATGTGGGGAATGAGAGTCTGGTAGTAGTGGGCATAAGATGGAATCTTTGGGAAGAATCCTTCCAGATAATTCTGTGTTGTTTTTCCCGTAACCTCAGCCTAGCCTAGGATTCCTTGCCTTGGGGTGGAGTTGAGTCCCAGATCGAGGGTGACTCACTGTTGAAAAGAGGAGCAGTGCGGTCTAAGGCTGGGAGGTTCGTGGAAGGCCTACACTTGGTTGGTGGATTTCACCACTATCACAAGATAAGTATCTAACTATGTTCTTATCACATTTTGGCATAACTGTGTTGTATATATTATGTATCATGTTTTCCACTGTGTATATGAATTACTGTTAAAATTCTATGGATTGTTTCATTGTAGCCATAAATTATACGTTTTACTTTGAGTAAATGTATTTCTTTACTTGAATGCATGTGATTATACAATGCCTGTACGAATTATGTGAAAGTGAGTTAAATTGGCATCAGAATGTTACCTAGTGAATTATAAGCTCTGGGTAGGCAAAAAGGTATGCTACAAATTGGTATTAGAGCCAAGGTTTCGACGTTGAGCCTAGATGGGCCAGTGGAGTGGTCGTTGGACTGAGAAAGTGAAGGAAATTGGGCATGGAATGGACAATTTCGGACTTTGGTTTACTCCAGAGTGTCAAGTAGTTGCTTGACCATGCTTACAAGCTCAGGAGGTTTAGCGGTGTAGTGAAACCGCAGCTGGGGTGGTCTATGGCCACAGGGATATAGGTCTCTACACCAATGGTGTTAGAACCTTAGGATCTGTTTGGGAGGGAAGGCGAGCCCTCGCGACCGTCAGATCTGGAAAATGCGCGTCGAAATTAAAATTCCTTTTTGAAATACATAGGAATGTGGAAATCGTGGTATGAGAAATTCCGAATTGGTTAGGAACCGTCTGAGCCGTCAGATCTCGGCTGGAAAACCCGTCAGCCGTAGGATCTGTCAAGAGATGTCCGAAGGTTAAACCTCAAAGACTAGGAGCGAGAGTTCCGAAATAGATCCAGACCGTCCGAAAGACGGAGGACACGTGTCGCGTGGTCATCCAGATTGGGAATGTGGTCATCAGAGTTCCGATAAGTGAAGGTTCATGATTTTGTAAAGTAGTGAAACTTGAGGGTTGACCTAAATCGTCCATCATTTGGGACGCGTGTCAGAAATTTGAAGAGAGTCGGAAATCGGCATATCAGAGATCCTGAAGATAGGATAATCTTGCAACTTGAAATTGTGAAACGCGATATCCCGACAGGCTAAGGAAATAGCGTGGGGCCATGGAAGAGTCGGTGACGTGGACAAGTGGCAACCATCGAAATCATTGGGAAAAATCCCGATAGGGGAGTCGTCTATCAGTATTTGGGTCATCGAGGTATCGGGGATCCTGGTGACAAGGTGTTTATGCACTTTGGATTCGTGAAGTCCGAAACCCCGACGAGAGGTTTGACTACGTTCATGGGGTAGAGGTCACGTGGACCAGGAGCTAAGCAAGGAGGGATAACGTGTGAAGGGTCTGTCGGGATTCGAAGGATCGCGAATACTGAGGACATGTGCATTTGGACATTGGGAAGTCCGAAACTCTGATAGGAGGTAAGACTGTGGTATTATGAGAGGTGGTCACATGGACCTCAGCATAGTCAGGGGGAGGGGCTAAGTAAAAATGCGCATCGGCAAATTGGGGATCGGGAGTTCGTGAGGACCGGAACTCATGTCGACGGGGATCACGAAACCCCGAAAACCGATGATTCAATCGGGAGTTGTGCCACGTAGACACATGAAGGGTACCACGTGCCAGCAAGTGGGAAGACAAGGCAAGAGTGGTGGGACCCTAATGATGTCACCAAAGGTGACGAGGATCCTCCGAAAAACACCACGTACCACTATGGTAGAGGGCGACAGCTGTGTTGTGGGCCCAGAGTGTAAAGTAAATCGAAATTTAGGAATTTGGAAATTGAAATGAAAAGAGGTGGAGAGTCACTGTATAACGAACTTCCGGGTACCGAAAACCCGAAGGTCCCGAAATACCGAAAACTGAAGTTTGAAACACCTGAAAAATACAGAGTTGAACAGAACTTAGAAAATTTGTGAAATTGAAACACTTTCTTAAAATTGAATGTTACGAAGGATGAGGAATTTTCAAGAAACGAAGGTTCGAAAAAATTCAAGTCTTCTGCACATTATATTGCAGAAGACGGATGAGTGCCAGAACTGTTTGGAAATTGCCACAAAATGCAAAGAAATGGAAGAGATACATAATACTTCCAGTTCAAGAAACTTATTTAAAACGAAATGTCTTTTATTTTGATCGAACTAGCTTATAAATATTGTGGATTGCTCGTGAAGGTTAATGGATTGACAAACTTCAAATTGAATTTCATAGTGCGTGTGAAGAGTTCAACGAAGGTCAGGATTCCAGTTAACCAACACCAAGTATGGAGTGGGGAAAAGTGCAGAATAACCCTGAAATAGAAGATGAACAGGAAGGAAAGGATGTTAACCTGGGATTCGAAGGATCGAACTCCAATGGACATGGAAAAGAGAAGGATAAAGAACAACACATAATGAAAATCCTTGAAGGATTGCAAAGAGAGGCCAAGGCTCACCGAGATGATAGCCGAAATCTCATGAAAGTCAGGGACTGACAGGGTGCATTATTTTTAAAAATTTTGAAGAGTCTAGAAAGAATAGAGAAGAAACTCGAGAAAGGAAGAGACTCAAGTATGATGGAGAGTCGCAGAACCCATGGGAGAAGAAATAGGTCATGGAGTGGTAGCCGACATCTTAGTCTCTCTCAAAGACATTCTGACAGTAAGACACACAGTAGTTCAAGCCCATCCCCTACCAGAAAACATCGAAAATCTGGAAGGGAGGAATTGAAAGGAGAGATGAAAAAGATTAAGCCTCCAACATTCGATGGAGAACATAAGAAGGAGGAATATGCCGAGACATGGATGCTTGGCATGAAGAAATACTTCCAATTGCAGAATTATTCTGCCCATGCAGAAGGAAGAATTGCAATGTATCAACTGAAAGGAAAAGCATCCATGTGGTGGGATCAGTTTGTACAGGTGCAACACATCAAAGAGAAAGAGGTCACGTGGAAGGAATTTAAGAGGTATTTCGAGAAGAAATACATGACTAAAAGATACTATGACAGAAAGATGAAGGATTTCTTCGAACTCAAGTTGGGAAGTATGACCATTGATGAGTATGAACGAAATTTTCTGGAACTACTGAAGTATGTTCCATTCATCAAAGAGGAAGCTGTTAAAATTCTGAGGTATCTGAGTGGACTGCCACCTTCCATTGGTAACAAGATTCAATATGATGATCCTAAGACTATGGAAGAAACAATAAGAAGGGCGAAATGCTTATACGAACAACAAAGAGAAAATCCTACCTTTTGGAAGGCTTGGGATGACCAGAAGAGGTTTAAGAAAGAACAGAGGTCGGAGGGAGACAAGCCTTCCTTTTTCAGAAATAGTCGTCAGGAACAACCATCATTTAGAGAGTCGAGAAGGACTGAAGAGGGTGCACCAAGACAGAAACTGGCGCCCATTCAGTGTTGGGGCTGTCAAGGAAACCACAAGTACAGAGATTTTCCCCATAAAAATGGTAAGGAAAGAACTGTACATACTGTTCAGCAAGATGAAACAGTGAAGGATTTGGGCAGCAGAATGTCGAGGATCTACGCAGCCCTGGACAACAAGCAAGCAAAATTTAAATCACACATGATTGAAGTGGAAGGTATGATAAACAAATGAACCCTTGTTATTTTAATTGATTCGGGGGCTAGCCATAGTTATGTAGATCCTAGAGTGGTGGAAAGTTTGCATCTAACGAGGAGAAAACATGAGAAGTCTTGGTTAGTGTAGTTAGCCACAGGGACCAAGAGGAAGGTCACTGAATTGGTTAAGTCCTGTTCAGTGGACATGAAAGGAATGAGCACTAAGGCTGAACTGAACATTTTGCCTTTAGGCTCATATGATTGCTTAATTGGGATGGAATGGTTGGACCAACACCATGCCCTTATGGATTGTTGTAACAAGAGGTTCACATGTCTGAATGAAGAGGGAAATTAGGTAACAATACAAGTAATTCCTAGAGTTGTGGCTGTTAGAGAAATCTCAGCCATGCAGCTGAAGAAATGTTACTGGAAAGGTTGCCAATTATTTGCAGCCCGGGTGGAAGGAGTATTCCAAGATGTGGTCTCGAATTGGGAAAACCACAAGGTACTCAAGGAGTTTAAAGACGTATTTCAGGAGGTGCCTGGACTACCTCCGAAGAGGGACATTGATTTTTCTATAAATATGATGCCTGGAACATCTCCAGTTTCGAAAGCTCCTTACAGAATGAGTATGCCAGAGCTGAAAGAGTTGCAATTGCAGCTCGAAGAGCTACTAAAGAAAGGTTACATTCACCCCAGTGTGTCACCGTGGGGAGCCCTGGTCCTATTCGTGAAGAAGAAAGATGGGAAGTTGAGGCTGTGCATCGACTTTCGGTAGTTGAATAAGGTCACTGTCAAGAACAAGTATCCTCTGCCAAGGATTGATGATCTTTTCGATCAGTTGAGGGATGCGAAAATATTTTTGAAAATAGATCTCCGATCTGAATATCACCAAGTGAGAATAAAGGATGAGGACATTAGCAAGACCGCCTTCAGAACAAGGTATGGTCATTATGAGTTTACAGTGGTGCCATTTGGATTGTCCAACGCGCCTGCTGTCTTTATGTGCTTAATGAATGGAGTGTTCCGAAATTATCTGGACAGGTTTGTCATAGTCTTCTTGGACGATATCTTGGTGTATTCCAAGACAGAGGAAGAACATGAACAACACCTGAGAATGGTGTTGCAGGTGTTGAGAGAACACCAACTGTACGCAAAACTGAGCAAGTGATCATTTTACCAAAGGTAGATCCATTACTTGGGACATATAATATCTGAAGAAGGGATCGTTGTGGATCCTAAAAAAGTACAGGCCATTCAAGAAATTCCAGTGCCAAGGAATGTGGCAAAAGTTAGATATTTTATGGGTTTGGCAGGCTACTATAGGAGGTTTATAACTGGATTCTCAAAAATAGCTCATTCTATCACTTCCTTGCAAAGGAAGGGGAAGAAGTTCTAGTGGACTGAAGAATGTGAGAGCAACTTCCAGCGATTGAAGCAGTTGCTAACTAGTGCTCCAATCCTGAAGATTGCAGATCCAGACAACGATTATGTAGTGTGCACAGATGTGTGTAAGGAGAGGTTGGGAGGAGTTCTCAGCCAAGAGGGATTTGTAATTTGTTATGAGTCCTGAAAGTTGAAGGAACATGAGAAGAATTATGCCACTCACGATTTAGAGCTGGCAGCAATCGTCCATGCCTTGAGGAAATGGAGGCATTACCTCATGGGCAAGAGATTTGAGTTGAGAACAGACCATAACGGCCTGAAGTATCTATTCGATCAGCCGACCTTAAATGCCAGGAAAATCATATGGCTGGATCTTCTGTGCGAATATGAATTTGATATCAAGCATATCAAAGGGAAAGAAAATAAGGTGGCTGATGCAATCAACAGAAAAGTGCACGAATTACATGCTACAACCATTAGCATGTACTAGACTGAGATGAAAGACAGAATTTTGGAAGCTGCAAATGCTGATTTGCAGTACAAAAGTCTTGTAGCAAAGCTACAGCAGTGTGAAAGACCACAGACCAAGGAAAGTTACACCTTGGGAACTAATGGTTTACTTCTGTATAAAAACAAAGTGTATGTACCTAATTTCCAAGAATTGAAGCTGACAATTCTAAAGGAGATTTATAACGTGGCTTATGTTGGATACCCTGGATATCAGAAGACTGTGGCAGCAGTCAAAAGCCATTATTTTTGTCCGGTTTTGAAGAAATAAATCGCTGAATAAATCGCCAGATGTATGGAGTTCCAGAAGGTTAAGGCGGAGCATAGGCACCCAACAGGGTTGTTGCAGCCTTTACCTATTCCTAAATGGAAATGGGACGTGGTAACAATGGATTTTATCACAGGATTGCCTAGAACAAGCAAGCAACATGATTCAATCATGGTGGTGGTGGAAAAGATTACTAAAGCTGCCCATTTTATTCCACTGAAAACCACCCACAGAGCATCAGATGTTGTTGATATCTTCTTAAAAGAAGTTGCATGCTTGCATGGAATTCCTAAGACAATTGTGTCTGATAGAGACCCGAAATTCACTTCGAATTTCTGGAAAGGACCGTTTAAAGGATTCAGAAAGAATCTGAACTTTAGCATAGCATATCATCCTGAGTCTGATGGACAGACAGAGAGAGTGAACAGAGTAATAGAAGACATGCTGAGAATGTATGTGATGGATAAACCATCAAGGTGGGAAGACTACCTGCATTTGGTAGAATTCACCTACAATAATGGGTATCATGCATCATTGAAGATGAGCCCGTTCGAAGCGCTTTATGGAAGAAAGTGCAACACTCCAGTAAGTTGGGATAATCCAACTAACAGAACAGTAGTTGGACCTGAACTACTCAAAGAGATGGAAGATCAAATGATAAAAATCAAACAGAATCTTAAAGCTGCCCAGGACAGGCAGAAAAGTTACACTGATAGTAACAGAACCTATAGAGAATTAAAAGTGGGTGACCATGTTTTCCTGAAAGTGAAAACTAACAGGAGTTCCCTAAAGATGGGAAGTTGCGCCAAGTTGGCAGCAAGATTTTGTGGGCCATTTGCATACATGCTTGCATTACCTGCATCTATGACTATACATAATGTGTTTCATGTTTCACTACTTAAGAAATATGTACTTGATGCTAATCATGTTATCGATTGGACTGTGATCCAAGTGGAACCAGAAGGTGTCTTGCTAGTGCATCCTGTGCGCATATTGGATAGGAAAAGCAAACAGCTCCGAAATCGAGCTATAGAGCTCTTAAAGGTCCAGTGGAGCTAGTACGGTCCTAAGGACGTGACATGGGAGCATGAAGAAGTTATGCGGGCAGAGTACCCACATCTTTTTGAAAATTTTGAAAGACCCTCAGTGGCAGTGTAAGTTGCACTGAGGACAATGCAAAAATAAGGGGAGGGGGATTGTAGTGTCCCCAAGGCCGAGCCCCATTGCAAATCATGATATATGAAATGAATTGTAAACATGTTCTATAGGCTGGTGAGCCAAGTTTTGTATAAGTTGGTAGGCTTATGTGTTTGTTAGGCCAGGAAGCCTAAGTGTTGAAGGCCAGGAGCCTGCTGTTGTACTTGTATGTATGCAAAATGATTAATAAAATATAAACACCGCCAGGTGCAGATCGACCACGATGAATGAGTGAAGGGGGTCTGAGTGTCCACAGAATGGGCAAGGGATTAGGGGATGGAAGGTGGAAAAAGGGGATAAGTGTTGAGCCTAGGGGCTAAGCCTAGGGGGCGTAAGCTTGGGATTAATATTTTAATACTATTCCCCAAAAAAGGCACGTGTATTTTATTTTTATCCTAAGTTTTTGGCAAGGTGAAAACGTGAAAAAGGGATGCATGTAGTGGGAACGCATGCAGTTCCTAGGGTGACAAGTGTCAACCCTGGTTAATGAAAATATAATAGCCGAGATGAACTCTGGGAGGGGGGATCTTCTCCATTCGAACCGTTCATCTGAGCGTGAACCCGTCGGAACTCTGCAAGAATACCCTCGTACAATCCCGAAACGGGAAAACCGTGAGACTATCTTGTGATTACTGGACCTGTTTGGGAAGCGCGTGTCTATTCTTCCTAGTTTGTTGTTGCGGCCACGCAGTGCTGGACTGCACATGGCATACTGGATAGAGTAAGCTCGTGTTGAGCTTGTGTATGGCCTCTCTTCTGGTGAGGGAGGCGACTGTGGTTGGAAGAGGCAGGTTGTCAGGCCTGTGAGCAACTCTGTCCCGGTGAAAGAGTTGTTGGGAAGTGGTTCTTCTAGAGAGTGCCCAGCACCAGCTACGGGCTCTAAGACTTCCTGATCCAGCATGTTGCCGAGACCCAGAGAGGGAGATTAACACCGATGGATTGTGCGTGTGAAGGTGTATACTCCCGGGAGGAACAAGCATGTGGGGAATGAGAGTCTAGTAGTAGTGGGCGTAAGATGGCATCTTTGGGAAGAATCCTTCCAGATAATTCTGTGTTTTTTTTCCCATAACCTCAGCCTAGACTAGGATTCCTTGCCTTGGGGTGGAGCTCAGTCCTAGCTTGGGGGTGACCCACTGTTGAAAAGAGGAGCAGTGCGGTCTAAGGCTGGGAGGTTCGTGGAAGGCCTGCACTTGGTTGGTGGATTTCACCACTGTCACAAGATAAGTATCTAACTATGTTCTTATCACATTTTGGCATAACTGTGTTGTATATATTATGTATCATGTTTTCCGCTGTGTATATGAATTACTGTTAAAATTCTATGGATTGTTTCATTTTAGCCGTAAATTATACGTTTTACTTTGAGTAAATGTATTTATTTACTTGAATGCATGTGATTATATAATGCCTGTACGAATTATGTGAAAGTGAGTTAAATTGGTATCAGAATGTTACCTAGTGAATTACAAGCTCTGGGTAGGCAAAAAGGTACGCTATAGTAGATCTGTGCGCACTTGTTAATTCCCATTCTGGACCCCCCCCCCCCCCCAACCGTTAAAGATAAAACGATCAGGGGGGGGTCCGGAACTTCTTCTCGACCGTAGATCTAGGCACCAATACCTCAGTCGTAGATCTATGTGCACTTTTTAATTAGTAAGTGTGGAATCATATATGCAACAGATACTTAGGATTAGTGCTTTTAGTGGTTTTCGCTCAACTTTCCCTGCTTTTTATCACCATGGGGGTTAGGAAACACACTCCCAAACATAAAAAATATGAATATACATCCATCACCATGCATGTTTTATTGAAACAAAACTGACTAACCTATGCTCTAAACTACTCACCTATGACATTTATCCCAACTTAAACTATTGGACTAAGAAACTACTCTGACCTAAGGTTATTTGACCAATATTAGGTTGTTTGATCAAATTTATTTCACTAGCTAGCCTATCTACTTGGTTAAGATTAAACAGTTTAGTCAAGCCCATTCACTAATCCTATAAACATCAATTTAAAGGACTTGTCCATGTTTAAACTATATAGACCAAGTCATTGTTATTGCATGGGGCTTTATTCAATTTCTTTTATGCCCTCTTTTCTTTATTTTTCTTTTCTCTTTCTTTTTCTTTATTTTTCTTTTCTCTTTCTTTTGAAATCATTTACAGAATGGAAAATTATTTGCAAATCAAACACACTTAAAAGAATAAATATTAATCACCAGTTGATCCTATAAATTATATGGTTATAACAGCGGCTCCACCTGGGGATGGTACTCTCCTTATGAAGTGCCAAAAATTATGCTCCCTGGTGTCATGAAAGATATCTCCAAAGTTTATTTTTCTATTTGATTTTCTTTATTATGAAAGTTTTGATGACATATCTAGTGGCTCAGGGCGTTCTCTGATAGCTTCAACCAACTGGTCAATGTTATCCACTTTAAAAATGCAAGTAAAAGAAAAAATGGTTTATACAATTGAAGTGTGTGACACAACCTTTACTGGGGGGTTGAGTAGTGCTTCAACATCCTGCCATTCACAGGTCTACCTAGAAGGTTTGTCCCATCACTGTTGTTGAGTAAAAAAACGTTATCTCCTCTGAATGCATGAATCATGTAGGGACCTGTCCATAGGTTGTCCAACTTGCCATGTTTTCCCTTATCTTCATTTCTAGCATCCCACCTCAGAACCAAATCACCTAACTCAAAATCATCTTCTTTAGTTATTTTGTCAAAGATCTTTTTGATGTTTTCCTGGACGATCTAAGGTTTGTTGTATACTTCTTCTCTAGACTGCTGCAAATGTATCATCTAGTTTACTCTTCTTTGGGAGTCATTCGTCTCATCTTGCATCTCCTATAATAGTTCCATGACGGGAACCCTCAAAGAGGTAGGGAACACTACTTCATTGTCATAGACCAACTGGTATGGAGACATACCAATTGACCTCTTAGTGGTCAGCCCGTCAACCCAAAGTGTGAAAAGCAACTTGTTATGCCAGGACTTCTTGTTTTCTTCTAGAGTTTTCTTAATGATGTTCACCAGGGTTTTGTTGGAGGACTCTACTAGCCCATTTCCCTAAGGGTAATAAGTTGTGGAGTGTACCAAGGTGATGTGATACTGGCTACAAAAATCCATGAGATTTTTGGATCGAAAGGCATCTGCATTGTCAGTTATGATTTTTCTAGGACATCCAAAACGAGACAAAATATTATTTTTCAGGAATTTAATGATGACAGATTTGGTAGCTTGCCTTCTTGGTACTGCTTTGATCCATTTTTTGAAATAGTTCATGGAAGTGAGAATACATTTGTGTTGGCCCTAAGAAGGAGGGTGTATCTCTCTGATGAAGTCCAAAACCCATTGTTGGAAAGGAGCTTCAACTGAGATGGGTTTCAGTGGTAAAGGTAGGAGCTTCTTCTTACCTTCAAACCCTTGACATTTGTGGCATGAAGTGACTCTCTGATGTACATCAATGAACAATGTAGGCCAATAAAACCCATCTCTGAGGATCTTATTGGCTATAGTCTTCCAATTCAGATGACCACCACAGTCTCCTCCATGGAAATATTGCAAAATCTTGTCAACTTTGTATTTCAAAAGGAAATTTAACCAAATACCTATAGGATCTTTCCAATAAAGATTACCTTCTAGAATACAAAATTTCAATGCTTTCAAGTTCAAAAACCTAGATTTAGTTTTAGTCAGACCAGGGGGAACTTGTAAATTATGCAGGACAAATATTAGGTATGTGTACCATGGGGAGTTTAGGAATACCTCTTTCATGTTTGGAGTCGCCTGCTCTCCCTACTCATCTACTGCAGCCAATAAATTAATATCTAAAACATGGAA
Organism: Picea engelmannii; assembly: GCA_009831015.1. Classification (NCBI taxonomy): domain Eukaryota; kingdom Viridiplantae; phylum Streptophyta; class Pinopsida; order Pinales; family Pinaceae; genus Picea; species Picea engelmannii. The sequence continues at coordinate 1,342,705 of ML778111.1, read as the reverse complement.
ATTAGATTCAGCCATTAATTTTTCTAGACCCTGACCTTTGATCAGTTTAGTAGGATTAATCTCTATATCATATTCCAGAATGACATGAATCCATTTTTCTCTTCTTCCATCCGGATTATCAGGAGTTAAAATATCTTTTACCACTACATTCGAAACATAAGAAATTGTGTGAGAATGGAGTATGTAAACTCTAAAGTCCTTTATGGATTTTACTAGAGTAAAATCTTGTTTCTCCATTATTTTGTAATTGAATGCAACATCTCTTAAGTATTTGATTAAAAAGGCTATGGGTTTCTCACACCCCTCGCTGTTTTTCTGTAGTAGTACTGCTACAATGGTGTGTTCAGATTCAAAATAGAAAAGGTAAAAGTCTTTGGTGAAATCAGGATTGATCAAGAATGGAGCTTGTGTAAGTGCATGTTTAACATGTTCAAATGACTACTTGGATTCTATGTTCCATTTTATTTTTGTGTCTTTTTTCAACATGTTTGTGATGTTTTTGAGAAGCTTGGATAGGTTGGGTATGAATCTTCTCAGGAAGTTTATTTTTCCAATGAAGGATTGTAACTCCTTGATGTTCCTTGGGTGTTCTAGTTTCTGAATGACCTATATTCTGCTGGGATCTATTTTAATTCCATCCTTAGAGATTATGTGTCCCAACATATTACCTTCCTCTAACCTGAAGAGGATTTTATTGGAATTCAGAGATATCCCAAATTTCTTGCACTTCTCAAACACTCGTCTGAGATGCTTTAAATGTTTATCATCGGATTGAGAGTAAACTGTCACATCGTCCAGATAAACGAATATAAATCTGCCAAGCTCATCCACAAAAGAAATGTCCATTGCTCTCTTGAAAGTGGCACCATCTTTCATCAAACCGAAGGGCATATTCACATAAATGAAGATTTCCCAGAGGGTGGTAAAATAAGTTTTTTTTCTGATCATCTAGGTGAACAAGAACCTGGTTATAGACTAAGATCCCGTCCAGTAGAGAAATTATGCTCAACCCAAATACCTTCTGTAGGATGTGGTCCATTTTAGGTAAAGGGTAATTGTCTTTTATAGAGACATTGTTCAAGTTTCGGAAATCAATGCATAGCTTGATTTCACTAGTTTTCTTTCTAGTAGGAACCAGATTAGAAACCAATTTGGAAAATCTCAAGGGCACTATAATCTTTGCATCATACATCTTTTTTATTTCTTTCTCTATTAGGGGAAACAACTTTGGATTAATTCTCCTAAGTTTTTGTCTAAAAGGTTTGTGTTCTTATTTTATGGGAATCTGATGTTGTATGATACTTGTGTCATAGGATTTTAAGTCCTCATAGCCCCAGGAAAAACCATCTATATATTCCTTAAAAAGTTCAATGTATTTTCTTTTTTGCTCTGGTGGCAGAGATTTATACAGTTTTATCATCTTGGGTTTTTCTTTTTTTCCTATGTTGCATTCTTTGACCTCCTTACCACTAGCTTCAATCTTTGGTTTTTTAGCAATGTCATTAAAATCAAACAAGTCTTCCAATGGAACTAAACCTCTAGGTAGCACATTATTTTTCAACTGAAGAATATCATAATCTACATCATTTTCATTAAATTCTTCAGCATCTATTTTATTTACACTACCATTCTAAAAAACAACTTTATTTACAAATTCATCGCCATTTTCTAAATCTATGTTTGTACATTCAAAATCATTCTTACATTGTAGAAACTCTTCGACCTGATCATCATTTCCAAATACCTACGAATATCTGATGTTGTCAGGAATGGTTGGTCTGCACCTCACCTCCACTATGTACTTGCGAGTGGGACGAAAAGGAATTTTATAGGAAGGTGTCGATGTAGCCATCCCATCTGCAAGTATATTTTGTCCCCTAGGCATTACCTGCAAGTCAATCTCAGTAAAGCATTGAAGAGAATCTAAAACAAAATTCCTATAGGATCTAAGTCTGGGGTGTTTTTGTGGATACTCACCTTTGATTTTCTTGATAATCAATTCATAATCACCCCTTACCATTATCTTCTTGGCACCAAATTTCTTCAATAATTTCAGGACAAGCATCAAAGCCTCATACTCGGCTATGTTGTTAGTACATTGGAATTTCAGTTTGTAGGAATGATTCTCGAAGTACTTTGACCTGTGGTTATACAACCAAACTCCGGCTCCAACTCTTTCTTTACTCACAACACCATCAAATTCCATGCTCCAACAATATGTTGGCAACTCCTCATTCTCTTCAATCATGGGATTTCTTACTTCGACAACTTCTTTATCATCCTTCGGATTGGGCGTATCATCTTCTAGTTGTGTGATTTGTTCTTTAAATTCACCATCGTTGTATAGAATAAAAGAGTCCAGATCAGAGTGTGTGGAGTATAGTGGGTAATTGTATGGCTTTTCCTGGTTGCTGACCATATACTTCATCAGTGTTTCCCTGTACAGTCTTCTTTGTTGTCCAAAAACTAGAATGGTGGCGTAAGACATATATAGCTGCAAGGTTCCTCTCAATTTAGCTCCCGAAGACCTTGATAGCAACACACCATACTTGGGGGGAATATCTGCAATGAAAATATCCATCACCATACCTTTTGTTGGGATTTGAGCCAAGGTGATGCATAAGTCCTTAATCAGGCCTATACATTTGACTTTGTTGGAGTCGAAAGAATGCAAATATTTGTAGGGTCTGGAGACCTCGAGTCCCAACTTTTCCATCATGTCTTTGGGCATTAGGTTGTGGGAGGCCCCAGAATCCAGCATAGCATTGTGTAATATCAAATCATGTATGTTTAGGCTGATGTAAAAAGGGGCCACGACACCATTATCAGTTTGACCGTCAACTTCAGGACCAAACAGGAGCTCAGGTTAATCATTGGCAAGGTTTAATGTGTCAGAGTGATGTACAGATCCAACATTCAAAGCTTTGGTACCTATATCGGGTTTGATGCTCAAATATTTTATCACCTGAGACCTGTAAGCGTTCTTGTTCATCAACTCGGAGAGGGGAATGTGAATCTTAAGTTTAGCTAGTTCCCCTTCAAGGGTGAAAGGAGCAGTGGTTTTGTTTAAGGTTTGTACTTATGATTTATCGACAGACGATCTATGTCCAGGTGCACTTGATTGAATGATTGATGGATCTTTTGTCTAACTTTCTCTTTTAAGAATTTCTAGAGTTTTTTGTGCAAGAGATTCAACATTATCTTGCCCAAGGAGTTTCTTGGGAGGGTTTTCTAAGATTTTCTTGGTTTCAGCAGCCTTCTTTGGAGATTTCTCGTTTTCCTTCTTTCTCCTCAGGTTATACTACCTATGAACCTCCATTATAGCATTCTCAAAGTCTTTTTGCTCTTCTTTCTCAGCTTCTTCATTTATATCTGTTTGTGAAAGGAGAAATATTTTGTGCTCTTCCTGGGTGAGAAAAATGGATCCATGATCGTGATCATGATCACCCATTACGTTTATATGAGTGTCATCAAGTTCCTCAATCACTTCCTCTCCATCATTGACATAATTTTTCTGGAGACGCAGTCTAATCTGTTGATCAGGTCCTCTCTATTCTTTTTTATCTTTAGGATCTCTCTCCCTGATTTGAGGTGGATTTCTTCTGAAGTTTGGGTTTCTGATCTGAGGGACAACTTGGTTCTCCCTAGGTGGGTTTTTTTCATTTATGGTGAGTCTCTCCATCATTTTATCCATAGCTCTAGCGAGAGAATCTAGTTTGGCATCATATGAGGAAGCATAAGGTTCTTCTTTGATGGTGACCCTCTTTTCTATTCTCTGCCTGGCCCTTCCGGCCAAAATATTTTCTTCCACATTGACGACACTTCTTTTCATGTATTCCATAGTTGTTGCGTTTCTTTCCCTCAACTGATATGACATGTTAGCGTCAAAAACATCAGGGAATTTTAATAAATCCAAACCTTGTGGTGGTTTGATGGAAGCGGGGTTTGCATTGTATAGATTGTTGAAACAAGTGCACTAATCCTACACTGTCTCTCCTAGATTTTGTCTGATGTTTTCATATTCTGATAGAATATGAAGAGGATTTTTCTTTATCTCCCACCTGTCAAGGAAATCTCGATGAAAGACAACAATGTCAGTTATGGTAGCAACCTATAAGGTTTTGAACCACTTTTTAAATTCTCCAGTCAAACTTTGTGCAAATAATCTCATCTGCACGTCAGCCTCATCTACTTCCTACAGGTCAATATAATCGTTCATTTTTTCAACATGTTGTTGTGCATTCAGGGGACCGGTACTATCAAACTGAGGGAGTCTGGTTTGATAATATTGAGGCATTTCATTTAAAGGAGCAACCAACACCAATGGAGCATATCTTGCTGCCATGATTGATGGAGGAGACTGAACCATAACCTGTGTGACAGGAGAGGTAGTGACTGAAGCTATAGAAGATGAAGGGATTGGAGGAATAGAGTGACTTGGCTTAGGTTTAATGGAAACTGCAACAATGGTTAAAATAGGAACTTCGATGAGCTATTGAAGATGGAGTTTGTCTAAGGCTTGACCAAGATTCGCAACTAGGTCTTCAAGCTTATCAGTCTTGGGGCACAAACATTGATCAATTTCAGCTCTCGGAGAGAGTATTTCAAGGGTCCTGAGCTAAAAGACAGTTTGATCTAAGATCGTTTTACTGACAAAAATGTCAAATTTTTTCCTGAAAAGACTTGGTTGAGAGGAAATAGCAGTTTCATGACCTTGAAGAATTACTAATTTCTTCGGGATGGAAAGGGACCTTAGAAGTGGGTTGTTACTCTTTAAAATCTCTACAATATTTTTTTTCTTGAGAAATCTTTCGGGATTATCTATTGCAATTGCATGTTTTGGGTTAGGATGAGATCTGGTAGAAATTCTTTTGGGAGCCAGAACTGTTGATTTTATTTTATTTTTTGGAGATTTTAACTATTATAAACAAGCTATAACAACCTCTGAACATTATTTCTAGATAATATTTAGGGTTTGTGATTCTTTCAGAAGTAAAGTTTTCTTTGTCTACGGGGAATAAATCAAGGGGTGGAAAGTTTGTTTTAGGTCCTTCCCAGTATGGTCGATACTCTGTTATCGCTCTGTAAATTCCCAGAGGTTGTCAAGGTAGAACAAACTCATCAGAGGTAACTTTATCCAACCACTTTGAAACTGGGATCTAGCCCTTCTAGTTCCAGAGAGGGATCTCTCTATTTGATTTAGCTATGTTTTGGTTTTAAGATATTAGGCTAGTTAAATAGAAAAAGATTGTGTTGTTTTTATTTATATAAATGGCTGAAAAGGGGTTTACACTTACATTGGGATATGGGGTCTATCTTATAAAGATAGGGGTCAAACAAAAAAACTCGGAGATTTCTTTCACAGGGAAATATAATGCATTTACTGGGTTCTTTAGTAGTAAAGTGATGGATAGAAGAAAAAAGGATATCAATTAAATCAAAGAAGAAATGAAGAATTTATTTACTGTAACATCAGAAGATAAACATTTAGATATTCAAAATTCGAAAACAAGGTATACGCGAATAAATCCTGCAACATTCACTACTTTTAAATAGTCAGATTAAGAAAAAAATATGATAACTGAGAGGGATAAACTTTTAACACGGAAGAGTAAACATCACCAATAAATAACACGTGGGAATCCTATGGAACATCTCTTTGTATTACTGGAAGCTCTCTTGATAAATTTACAGTGCTTACAACTTATAGAGCGTAAAGATCAACCCCCAGTACTTCAAAGTTTGAAGTATTTATAATCAAAATTACAAACGACCCTGTCATTGATGATCATGACATGGAGAGAACTTAAACTAACTAACTGAATAACATAATAAAAAAATCTAGGTAACTGCTGATGATCTGTTGAGTTCTTCATGTTGAATCTGGGGAAGGCCATTGGTGAGTCACCTAAGTGACTTGGACTGATCTGTCTGTTGACTCAGCTTGCACACCTCATTTCCTACTCGATCAAATTACACATTTCTTCCCATATTAGCTAACTAGAAATGGTGACTTTGAGTAGTCTACGGTATACTTCATCTACTTCTCTGTATTTGGAAAAAGTTGGTTTGATGATGAAGATATATTTGATCTCGTGTTGTATACTAATGTTTGGCAGCAAAGTCTCCAGGAACTCTTTTCCCGTTATAGTGCCTTGTATCCCTGAGAACTTGGAACTCTCCTTGGACATTGTAGCCATTTTCTTCTTGTAGTCTGGAAGGATCATCAACTTGTCATTAAGAACCATTAGACCAGGAAGACCCTTTTTCTGCAGAGCTTCGATCTTACCGAAAAACCTTTGAACTCCAATGTCCATGTTCTGGACTTTTTCTTCCAATTGCAACATCAATCCTTTTTTGGTCAAAACCCTCTTGACTTTGAGAATGGTTTTTGTCCTATCTTTGATATTCAAGTCTTCTAGTTCTTCTCTAGTTTTTGAGTTCAAGAATTTAATTATTTCATTGGCTTCAGAGGGAATTTCTCCCAAATCTCCTTTAATTTTGTGAATAACCTGCCTTGTTCTTATCACTATGTAACACCCTGTTTCCCCCAGATTGTAAATATAACTGGACTAACCAAGGACTATGGAAAACTCATAAGTATGAACATGTGATGTAAATGGACCTGCAGGAAGAGGTCAATGAATGTGAATAATATTTTGAATTTATTGTAGGACTACTGAGAGGGTATGTGCAGAAAAGAGACCACGATGGCGGTGGAAGGCACCTGAAAAGGTGGCGTTAACTTCTACCGAGAATAAAATACTGTATTTGGAATCCACTGGCCTGGAGAACCAAAAGAGGCTCACTGGCCCTGAAATTCAATGCCTCGCAGGCTGGTAGACGGGTGGCTTGATGAGGGAGGGGATGGTGAACCGCCCATCCGTAGATCCGTCAGGCCTGATCGGCGCGAGGGTAATCATGCTACACGCAACCTCATGAGAGGATAAGGCATATGGCAGAGACGATTGAAAGGGATGACGCGAGGGGAACTCTGTAAGTTTTTACGTAGAGTGAGTGATAGCAGAGAGGAAGGATTGCAACCTTCGCTCCTGGTCACTGGCAGACAAAGAGACGCAGTCTCAGAGCATCATGGTCTCAGCTCGGGGGTGGCTAGTGGTAAATCCTTTGGGATTTGTTGAGCCTACGGTTGGGTGGAAACGAGCACCCCTCTTAGTAGTCGCAACCACTTTGGGTGTTATTTCTGATAAGTGTTTTATATATATATATTTCCTCTTGAAGTTCATAGACTTGTATATGCATATATATGCTCATAGAACTGTCAAATTATGAATGATTTCTGTGTAATAATGTATGTGCAGTGTTTGATGAGAATGAATAGATATATTCTCATAACAGAGGAAACCACGCATGATGTGCGTGGATGAAGCAATTGTATTTATGCCTAGATTGAACTAAGTTAGGTTCCAAACCCATTCTCGGGAATTTTCTTCCCTTATCTGTCTCAGGCATACCCAGTACAGATCTCTTCATAGAGATTCCCCAGAAGAGGGGCTTGAATGCACAATTCTTAACAACCCCGTATAAAGGGGAACGACCCTCTTAAATCCCGAAGTAGCAGCGTAGGGATAAGTATTCATCAACAGATGATACCTTGTCGAAGAGTCTGCGGTCATTCACGATCATTGAATCGAGGAAATAAATGAAGGCATTAAGTGTCATTAAACCTTTTCCCTCTATCTTCGTGAATAGAGAGGAAAGATGAATCGTAGATCCCCAGACTCCATGAGAACACTGGGACCGTTGGTTTTTCCACGTCCAAAGAGCAGTAGGAAAGGGCGTGGCATTGGGACCGACCTGAACCGTTAGATCCTAGCTAGGGAACCCGACAGTCGTTAGATCTATAGGGAGATAGACAAGGGTTAAGCCTCGTGAATAGGGGCGAAGCCATGAGAGGATCAGAGACGTCCATTCGAGGAGGACAGGTGGCAGAGATCCGGTGATCTCGTGAGCTCAGAGGTTCGCGGGGTAGGAGTCCAAATATTTGACGCTCCAAGTCGCGAGTGGTGAAGAAACGAGAGGATCAGAGCCGTCCATCCGAGGAGGACAGGTGGAAGAGATCCAGTGGTCTCGTGAGCTCATAGGTTTGCGGGGTAGGAGTCCAAAGATTGGATGCTCCAAGTCGCGAGTGGCGAAGCCACGAGAGGATTAGAGTTGTCCATCTGAGGAGGACAGGTGGCAGAGATCCGGTGATCTCGTGAGCTCGGAGGTTCGCGGGGTAGGAGACCAAAGATTGGACGCTCCAAGTCGCGAGTGGCGAAGCCACGAGGGGATCAGAGCCGTCCATCTGAGGAGGATAGGTGGCAGAGATCCGGTGATCTCTTGAGCTCGGAGGTTCACGGGATAGGAGTCCAAAAGTTGGATGTCCCAAGTCACGAAGCAGTGAAGTGGCGAGAGGCTATGAGCCATCCATATGGGGAGGAAAAGTGGCAGAGATCGAGAAGATCTCGAGAAATTGGGAGTTCGCAGGGTGAACGCCCAAGTGTTTGGTGTTAAAAGTCGCGAGACGCGAGGTCGCGAAGCAACGAAGTGGTGAGAGGCTATGAGCCATCCATCTGGGGAGGACAGGTGGCAAAGATAGAGAAGATCTCGTGAACTCGGGAGTTCGCAGGGTGAACGCCCAAGTATTTGGCGTTAGAAGTCGCGAGACACGAGGTCACAAAGAAGTGAAGTGGCGAGAGGCTGTGAGTCGTCCATCGGAGGAGGACAGGTGGTAGAGATCGAGAATATCTCGCAACTGACGAGTTCGTAGGGTGAACGCCCAAGTATTTGGTGTTAAAAGTCATGAGACACGAGGTCGCGAAGAACCGAAGTGGCGAGAGGCTGTGAGTCGTCCATCGGAGGAGGACAGGTGGAGGAGATCGAGAGATCTCACGAACTCGGGAGTTCGTAGGGTGAGAGCCCAAGTATTGGGTATTCAAAGTCATGAGGACGCGAGAAGCGAGAAGGTAATAATCGTTGGATCCGGATCACGGGAAGACCGTTGGATCCGCACGTGGGATCGTGTATTGGAGCCTCACGAGAAAAGGCCTGAGAATTTGGCTACGGGAATCAAAAGGTTGCGAGTAGCGAAATCCCTCGGGGAAAATTCAGCGAGTTGACTGACCATCGGGTCTCGTGGATCCAAGAACCCAGTGTTCAACCTTTGAACTCGCGAAGTCACGAGTTCCGATTCCCCGATAAATCAAGGAAGGGGGATCATGCAAGAGAATCTGTGGGAGCAGATTTCCCGATAGGGAAATAGAAGAACCTTGGAGTTCTTCGAGAGAGAAGAAGAAGATCCTGTGAGAGGATGTGCCCGTGGTTGGAGCGCCTGTGTCAGGAGGGACATAAGACCACGGTTATGTACAGAGAATCGGGTAGTTAAATAGGAGACCTGTGAGTCCGATATTCTCATTGTTGAGGAAACAACGTAATTTTTTTTATTATAGGTAGTGGATGTGTTACACACTAGCTCATTCTACTCAAACATGATCTATACCATAGGCCATATTTCATTCATGGATTTGGAGATATCCATCCAAATATTTTCTTTGGCCTCAACAAGTGTCTTGCCTACCACTGTTTTCTTTTGGAGTTGTTGCAATTCCTGTTTGAGCTTATCTGATGTTTGCTTCTCAGTGTAGAAGCTTGTCCGGTAAGAAGTCTTGAGCTGCTGAACACTCTCAACCTCCTTTTTCAATCTATTGATATTCATTTCTTGTAATTTCATCTCCTCCATGGATTTTTCAAGATCCATTATATTTTCCAGAGCTAACAATGGGGTGGCTAAGGGAATTTTTGTTGTGGTAGTTGTTTCTACAGTAGTTGTGCTGACTTTGGTGAGTGGAATTGCACTCAATGGAATGACTTCCATTGGTGTTAATTGTTCCTTATACTTTACCTACCTTTCCAAATCTTCTTCTATTTCTTTTAACTGTGCATTCTACTCTGTGATCAACTTGAGAATTTCATCCTTTTCTCCTTGTGTTTCAGCGATCTCCTTAGCTTGTTCATCCTCTGTGGGTGGCAATTTTAATTTTTTTCTTAGAGATGCTATATCAATGTTATTATTCTTTAGCAACTCCTTTGTTCCTTTCACATTCAAGGGATCATACCCGATCTTGACTACCAATTCCTCTAGGGATTTTATCCTATTATCCTTTGCAAAAGAGGATATCATTTCTAGTTTCAATTGGGTTTGAACATTGTTTATAGCTACTTGTAATTATGAAGCTATAGAGGAAGCATGGGCCTAAGTGGAGAAAACCATTTCACTCGTCTGTCTGTGCAGATCCATCTGGTTAGCTGGATGTACTTGTTTTGTATCAAACACAAGGGTTGACCTTTTGTAGTTACTAATTTCATTGGGATGAGGTACCTGTGCCTGCAAAAATGCAAGATGCATACTTCCTTTTTCTGTGTCAAAACTTGATAACAATCTGTGTTGGGCAGTGGACGTCTGCTTCCAGAACTGAGCATAAGTGTTATTGGTCATTCTTTGGTTTCTCTTCTTAATCAGATCATATTTTTCAAAGATGATCATCTTTGTGGATCCATGTGGAATTTGGGTGGCCATAGTTATATCAGTCTGCTTCTTTGTAACATAAGTAGACATTGTTTGATAACTGACTAAAGGAAATGGTGTATCTCCTTCTTTAACCTCTTTGGAAGGCTGAATATCTTCTTTCAAAGGCCTGGGAATAGTATGAATGGTCTTAGGCTTTTTAATGTATAACTGAAACTCCTCCGCTGATACTTCGGTGACCGAAAGAGAAATTTCTTTCCTTGGTCTTTTTTCCTTTGTCATTGGTGGAGTGAAAGTCTGGGAAGTCAGTACTAAGGAAGAATGTTGTTCAGTGTCTTCCAAGGTGTTATGTTCCCACTGTGTCTGATCTACATACTTCTCAATTTCTAGTTTAAGTGTGTGATCATACTAAGCGCTTTTGATTTTGGCCCTCATTTCTGCGATGATCCCACTTGGATCATATTTCCAAATAAAACTAGTGTTGAATTTAATTTCCTTTAATATCTTTTCTACCTCTTCTCCAACAAATCGACTATTGTAGATAAAAGGTCCTATCTACCCCTTAATCTTCAGTTGTTTTTTTTTCTTCAGAGATACAAAGTGGATATCATCTGAATTTATCATCTGACGAATATACTCCAGTGCAAATATCTGAACGGGTAGATATTTGGGTAATTTGTATGGAGCCAACTCACATCCATACACTCTAATTTTTGTGTGGTCTTGATACAGGAACTAGTCTCCTGTCTTTGCAAGGTCTAAGTGATGTAATATTCTATGTACCTCTTCATTTATCCTTGGCTCTGGTCTCCCACTGAGGATTCTCACCACCGAATGATAAAACATATCAATGAATTGTTTGAAACTGAACTCAGTGGAGTTTCTTCTAAGAAGTGAAGTCCATTGGGTTACCACTTGTGGTTTCCCGTCCTTGTCCATTTTCTACATCAGGAAAGAAAACATTTCTTCTTGAAAAAAAATGAAGATGTATGCCAGTATTGAGGAATACTAGAACATGCCCTCTATGGCAAATTTTGAAAACTGGTTGTGGATGTTTTCTGCCAAGAAAAAGCTGTAGTCAAACTGGGTGGTGGCTTGTTTCTCAACTGAAAAAATGGACAGGAAACCTAATATAGGTTCATCCACCCATTCATCTGAAAAGTAGCCAAGCAGGAAGAAAAGAAATAGAATAACTTGGTTCCCCCTTTCTGAGAACAGGGAAGAATGATACGGGGGGTTTTTCTTGGGGAGCTAAGCATCCTATGGGAGAAAAATCTCGAAGATCTGGGCTCTTTGAGGAAAGGACATGTTCTGATACAAATCCATTAGGATTTCGAGGTTGAAAGGAGAGGCAGATTCGATCCTTGGTATCTGCATAATCTGATCTATGGCCTCTGGTGTGATAAAGAACAAGGTCTCTCCTAATGATGAAACTATGGCTCTCTAGTCGGGGATGTAATGAGCCTAGAATTTGAGGGAAAATTCAGGGAAATGATGGACTTGGGGAAAGAGATATAAAGGAAGATTCAATTCCCAGAGCCCAATTTCATTGCTCTGATCCAAGAAGGTGTCTTTAAATCATGAATGCAACTCTGCGAAATCAAATTTGCACTTTGTCTCTGAGATAAGATAATCCTTGTCATCCAATGGGATCCTGTCAAGATCGACATGAGGTGGGAGGAAAGGATTTTCCTTGGTTTCTACTTTTTTGGACTTTAGCGCCATCACTATGAAAGGTACCTACAATTCAAACAAAAATGTTAGCAGGTAATGGATATGGCTAGGTATATGGATGGATCAGAGAAGGGGAAGAAATTGTCTGGTGTGTGGAGAGGGTGAAAAGTGTGTCAATGGTAGGACAAGGGTTACTTTTGAGTTAATGGGTATCTATTGGGCATGGGGGACATGTCATCAAGCTAACGGGTGTGTGGCCTATAATAAATTTCCAACGGATCCTTAGGAATGTGAGGAGGTAGTAGAAAGACGCATGACGTGTGTACTCGAATGACGTGGAGGATGATGATTGGGGGAATGAAGAAAGATACATCACCTGTAACAGGTGAACAGATAAGACATGCATAGAGGATATTGAGATGTAACAACATGAGGTGGTGGCGGCATGTCAAAAGGGAAGAGATTCCACGCAATAGAATAGTGACATGTTGGGATGGGGCCCACCAGGAAAAACCACTCCATTTCAC
>ML778111.1:1317128-1329931 GCA_009831015.1 Picea engelmannii | reverse complement strand
GGGGGGGTTCGAAACTTCTTCTTGACCGTAGATCCAGGCGCCAATACCTTAGTCGTAGATCTATGTGAACTTTTTAATCAGTAAGTGTGAAATCATATATACAGTGGAGACTTAGGCTTAGTGTTTTTTGTGGGTTTCACTTAGATTTACCTTCTATTTGTCACCATGGGGGTTAGGCAACACACTCCCAAACATTAAAAATATGAATATACATCAATCATCATGCATGTTTTATTGAAAAAAAATTGACTAACCTATGCTCTAACCTACTCACCTATGACATTTAGCCCAACTCAAACTGTTGGACTAAGAAACTACTATGGCCTAAGGTTATTTGACCAAGATTAGGTTGCTTGATCAAATTTATTTCACTAGCTAACCTATCTACTTGGATAAGATTAAACAATTTAGCCAAGCTCATTCACTAATCCTATCAACATCAATTTAATGGACTTGTCCATGTTTAAACTGTATGGATCAAGTCATTGTTATTGCATGAGGCTTTATTCAATTTCTTTTATGCCCTATTTTCTTTCTTTTTCTTTTATCTTTCTTTTTCTTTTCTCTTTATTTTCTTTTGTTTTCAAATCATTTACAGAGTGGAAAATTATTTGCAAATCAAACGCACTTAAAATAATAAATATTAATCACTAGTTGATCCTATAAATTATAGGGTTATAACACTTTCCTCGGATAATCATCTTCAATGTTGTAACAACCTTGCAGTTTCTGGAGAGGCATAGTCCATTCATCTTCTTCCTGTTCTAAGGGAAGGCTAGATACCTCCTCGACTACTTTCTGTCTCACAATCTATAATGCTTGATCTACTGATGGAAATTCACTTTCAAATAGGAATGTATTTATAAAATTTTGAGTCATACCTTCCCAATCCATAGTGATGAGGCACAACTTTGCTTGAAGGTACCAGCTGATAGGTATCATGTCCAGCGTGTTGATGAATTTGTGTACCCACTGTTCTTGCAGAATGTCACTCCATGCTTCTTCACAGCTTTGTGCATGGTCCTTTGGGCAGCTTTGACCTGTATAGAGAACTTCGCAGCATTCTACCTGTGCTGCGAACCTCATTGTCATCAAGGTATGACACTGTATCCAATCTGTAATATTGCTTTTATGTGTCCCCCACCATCTTGCTAGTTTGTATTTCAAGGTCGCATCCATTTCCAAAAGCCTCTGTTGTGTTGGTACACTTGCTGCAAAATCTAATAGGAAGGCTTCTAAAGGGTTCAGACCATCAAATGTGGGTAGGTTACTCACTGTTGTGTCGATCCAATGAACTTCTTTGGTTAATATAGCACATCTTCTTGTGGATACTTTGTACATATTATTCTGCTAGTTCTCCAATGCTTCTTTCGAATCTAATGAACATGCACTCTCGCTTCTCCAACTTAAATTCCCATCGACTGTAGGATTAATGTAATCCTGTTGTCTGGCAGTTAGCTTGTATATGTTCTCTAGTGCATAAGTGTAGTCTTCTTCTCTAATGGGCTCTGTGTATCGCTGACCTTCATCTAGATCTAAAGGTTCAATGACCCTAAGGCCATATTTTTCAAATGTCATACGTCTGTTCTTTAAATCAACCAAAGTGGAATTATTGAAGGCCCAATCAATTCCTGACAACACCGGGTAAGGGAAGTTGTCATCAACTATTTCAATTACCTCAAAATCTGAAAAGGTACTCACTCTGTCAATGTCCACAGGGACATGCTCCAATCATCCAAATGGGCTGACAGCTTGCTAATTATCCATGCGAAGCCTAATAGGGGAGTAGATCACCTTCAATTTTCCCATTAGTGCCCAAGTTTGCTTCATCATGACATTGACCTTTGACCCTAGGTCGAGGACCACATAATCTATCTCATACTCTCTTATTTGAGAATTCAGATGTAATTCCTTATTTTTCCTTCTCTTCTTACCAATTTGGTGTACTTCCCTATTCAGTAAGGAGTCTATCTTTCCTATCTCATGTTGTCTGATTAAATTTTGTAACTCTTGCACAACGCTTTCATCCTGAATCAACTTAATACAAGTATGTAAAAAGTCCATGATCTTGCTTACCTCTTTTCCTTCTCTTGGCGAAGCATGCTGATCAAATGCATGAGACATTCAATACTCTCTTACTTCTGGTCTTGTATTTGATGAAGAACCTCGGTTTCCTCTGAAATATTTCCTAGCTTCCTCGAACATTTGTCTTTCTTTCTTTGCATCAAAGGCTTGGGTCTTCTCTGCATCTTTCATGATTCCTGAATCTTTTGTGATATTCCCTTGGTTCAGTCTGTCTTCTCCTATAAAAGTGCCTCCTCTAGTTATAACAACAATTCTAGGGTCTTGTCTGCAAGTTTCAACATAGATCAATTGCACTTGCAGGTTCTATTGAGGTCCTCGTCTTTCCTGAAGCTTGGCTAGTAGCACAAGACAATCTTCTATATCATGGTCAAATGAGTTGCAGTATCTGCAATTGGTACAGGGGTTATGACAATCCCTTGCAAGTTATCCTGGTTGTGTGCAGTTATAACAGATGTTTTGTCCTCAACCTCTAGCCATTCCCCCTCCTTATTCTATTCCTCTGAATCCACCGCGAGGATTGAAGTTTCCTCTCCCAGGAGAGTTATATTGCATAGCATTTCCTTCTTGTTGTAATTTTCCTTGGATCTTATATATGTATCTTGACCTTTCATGCATGAGATCATAAGACCTAAAATATCTATCATCATGCCCTACAGACTTACATAATGTACAATACAAATTCATAGGTGTCTGAACATACTTTTTCATATAATAACACTCACCAATACAATGTCTGTTTCTGCATACCTCGCACTAGGGTAAGGTGACTTGCTTCAAGGGGATCGGGGCTCCAGAATCCAAGTATTCATTAAATAGAGGGCAGTGTTCCTTGTCATGACCTTATGATCTACATATAACACACCATATATCTTCTCTTTTATGTTTTCCCTTGTCTTTCTTCATATCTTTGACCCGAAGAGACAAACTAGTTAGCTGACTTAGGATCTGACTCATACCTGAGTTGGATTCTCCCATAAGGTTTGTTTCAAGCTTCATGGTGATCTCCAATGCCTCAGCCTATGAAGCAATCTTCTGTTGCATCAGGGGAACTCTAATGTTTGGTAGGAGGGAAGCAATGAACCATTATTTGTTTTGTTCATCTGGGATCTGGAAAGTTAATCGTCCTATCAATGTTTTGAATCTTTGATCGAATTCCCACATAGGTTCAACTACCTTATTCTTGATCTCTTTCACCTCTATGATACATTGGGATTCTGACTTAGGTTTCTTGAATTCTGCAATCAACGCGTTCTTGATCTAATTCAATGGCTTAGGTTGTGCAAGTCCTTGGACAAGCTTCATGTACCAACTCAGTGTGCGATCCCTTAGAATAGTGTTGATCTGGGTTCTTTTGACAGATTCATCTGTGACATTCTTAATGTTCCATATGGATTCACACAGGAACCAATGATGATCGGGATCTTCAGATCCATCTCCCCTAAATATAGGGAGTCTCATCTCATCTGCCATAGATCTTACTAGGGTTCCTGACTGAATATGTGGTGGAATACTATGGACAGTGCTTCAGACACTCTGGTGATTGGTTTTACTCTGGTTTCTTAATACTAAAATGATAGGGAGGATAATAGTACTTACTTCGATGGTCTGCACGGTTTCTGAGTTTTCAGGTTCTCCTCGGTGAAGTTCTTCAACTTGTTCTTCCTCTTTCCCGGTGGGTTTCGAATTTTCTTCATTCATCATATCTTCTTCTTCTCCACTGTAGAAACCCTCTTCTCTGTAGTTTTTCTTGAACAGGTTCTCAAGGTGAACTTCTCTGAACACTTTCCCACTGCGCGTATGTCCAACTTCGATGTCGTTGTCGCTGTCCAATTTCTTGAACATTAGATTTTTTGGATTCAACCAATCTATTGTATCTTCAATATGTTCTTCTCATGCAACAACATATTGAGTCTCAGCTTCAAAAATTGTAAAAAATTTCCTCTGGGTCCCTTAAATAAATATATCTCATCTTGGTTGTATGACTCTACCCTGTCAAATGCAAACTCTGTGATGTACCCTCCAATGGTACTAGCAAACCAGTGATCTATTGATTATGATATAGTGCTATCAACTTCCTTGACATTCTTTATCAACTCCGACATCCAAACCACATGAAGTATATATCGGATATCGAGCTGGGTATTGGCTAATATAGCTAGCCACTCATATAGCTCTTGATGGATCCCTCCAAAGAATATCTCGTGTATATCAGTGAAGATATATCTTTCTAGACAATACTCAGTGCTAAGATTATGGTTCTTTTTTTGGGCTTCAACGAAGTCCTTCTCTTGATCCTCTATCCACTTTTGAGTTTCTGTCTTCGATGGAAACCTCCTTGACATTCCCTCATGCAGATTTTGGTCCCAAAAATGGAACCATTTGTTGGCACAGGGGCAGACCCAAGGTTCATCTCCAAGAGCACACCAACATGCCTTAGCTACTGGCCCTTTCGACAACACTTGCGAAGAAGATGCAGTCTCACCCGAAGCATCTATGAGGGGGTTGTAGGACAAAGATGTCTACAACCAAGGGGAATATCAAGTGGATCTAACTCAGGAACAACACAACATTCATATATCACTTATCAGTTTGATATACTCCATGCATCTATAAGATCTACCTTAGAAATGAAATAGCAGTATAACAATGACAAAGATCAAAGAATCAATCACACATTCAACACAAGATATACATGGTTCACCCTCTCTCTAGGGATACATCCACATAACTGTGCCATATTATATTGATGTAAAGCATACAGTTCTTATCTGTGCTCTGCACTAGCAGATATTCTCTTCTCCTATCTTTCTCTCCCCTCCCTACGCACCTAGCTGTAAGATTGATCTTCGCACCCAGTTGAAGATATTACAATCTAGAAGGATCTTGTACCCATCACTTCTCTCTCTCACAATACTCTTCTCTCGACCAGCTCAACAATAACAGTAACAACACATCAACCCAAAAGTACCAACCCAAAACACACCAACCCAACCTAGGCCCTTTAGACCTCTATTAAATTACAATCACTCACCGATAGCCTTAGGTCAAAACCTAAGTGTCCAAAACCCTAGATACCAAAACCTTAGGTGTCTAAAACCCTAGGTCAGCTTGACCCATTTTTTTAGGATTTTGCGAGCTTGTCTTTCCTTCCTTCTCACGTGGTTCTCCAAAGCATCTAATGGTGGTTTTTTCTGCTTTATGAGTCATCCAAAATCCTTCCTTTCTTATCTATCAACGTCGATATACTCATCCAACGACTTTCTTTCTCAGGCTTCGCTCCATCTTTTCTTCTCTTTTGCTCACTTCGATCCAGTATTAGTCAGTGTGTCTTCCGCAAAGTTTGTTTTTTCCCTTTTCCTCCTTGTTCTTCGCTTTCTTCCATAACCAAGGGCCAACAAGATCCAATGTTCTATGTATAAATTAAAGCCACCATGCTGAAGTAGTCCAACTTCCATTGTAAACCAAGGTCTCATGTTCAAGTGCTCATGTGAACTCCATGTAAAAAATATCGAAACCCAATAACCAACTGAAAATGATGCTCCAAATACTAACACCTATCATGTGGATCTAAATAAGAAGATCCAAAAAATGAATCTAGAAGGAACCATACCACTATAGAATATATTGGTTGGACATTGGTAGTCATAATTGGCTCCTGATTGGTTACATTGATGTTCTCTACAGAAGGTGGAGTAGCGTCATCAAATAAAATATGAAAGTGGTTTTCATATAAGAAATGAAAACTATCCATATACCAATCATCACAATCGACCTCAAAATCATACCAAGAATATTCTTCTTGATTATGTTTGTCCATAATATACCTCTCTTGCCTTGAAAGTGTGATGCATGTCTGGATGTCTTCTAACTTCCTTTGAAGTTTAATGAGGTCTTGAAAGGGAGTAGCCATTGGAAACACCACATATAATATAAAAAAATAAAACTATTAAAATAATGTATCCAATGGCACTGATTTGGTAGAAATCTAAGCACCATGTGAAAAGTTATGAACTTTGCAGTATCATTGCCATCATGAGAAACCCCTAAAAATGGTTTATTTTAAATCAATGATATATTCACTTCCGAAGCTCTGATTCAAATGATTTGTTTTTTGAAGTTGGGTGAAATTATTAGAGGAACTTAAATATATATATATATATATATATATATATATATATATATATATATATATATATATATATATATATATATATATATATATATATTTGGAAAATTCGGCCCCAGGTTCTACAAAAATCATAATAATTTTGTGGTCATCCTCGAAAAACCATGAAAAAATTGCATCTATTAAAATGTCGATAACTTCACTTCTCAGACTCCGTTTCAAACAATTTTTTTTTAATTGGTTGTTTTTTCGAGAGGAACTCAGACATCCAACTAGTTTCTACAAATTATAAACAAAAATACAAAATAATTTTCCGAAGTGTCACAACCTTCTTTTTCTTCTTGGAAAAATATGGAAAAATAGAAAAAAAAACCCCTTTTTTATGGCTGAAGAAAGTTCTCTGATACTCAGAAAAAAAATTAACCCATAATTCCTACCAAGAAAATTGCTCTGATACCAAATTTTAAATACCAAATATCTACAAATATAATCACCACAAGAGATACCAAGAACAATATTTAAAATATCCTTTATTATTACCAAAACCCTTGAGGTAGGGAAACACCATACAATGGATCATATTATGGAAGGGATCCTCTCCTATTCACTTGACTCTTCAAGGGGGAAACATCCTAATGAGACATCACTCCAAATACAATACTTTTTCTTGGCATTCCATTACATTTCTTGAACCCCTTTATATAGTGCTACCAACCACCTATGAACATTCTAGATGAGGAACCTTATAGAGTTATAACCTTCTATTAAGTCTTGTTACATTTATTATGTTTATACTAATATATCTAACTATCATAGTAGGACTTATTTAATAATACAATGGACCTAGTCCACCTTATATTCAAAGACCTTCGTTTTTAGCACTATGGGCCATCTAGGCCTCCCACTACCTCTCTAGCTACACTACAAACTATTGGTGACACATGGCAGCTCTATTAACCAATGTGAGGATGACACATGGTGATGAATGGAAGTGTGACATGTGAACACCAATTAGGTGGTGACATGTGGAAGATTGTAGTGAATTATTAGATAATGACATGTGGGGATGATTTGGACTACTGACTCATATGTTACTCACATTTCCTCGTTAGTGACTGAATGATGATTGGGCACCTATTGAAGGATGACAGGGCAATTAAAATTGTAATTAATTCATTAATTTTCTAAGGGGTCGAGCTACATGTCTCCATAATATTCTCATATTTCACATTAAGTGTATATTACACTTTTTAATATATATCATAAAGTCTCGAATATTCCCATACATGTGCGATATACATTTTAAATAAAAAGTCAAAATTTGAAATGAGAAGGATGAAATTGATATCTCTAGAAATTTCAATACAAATTAAGTATTTCCTGCAATTCTCCTGATCTAACAATTATATGCCACTGTTAAATACATAATCACTTCTACTATTATTCTTGTGGAAAATTAAACCACGATCACAACTACAATCACAAAGTGAAATATCAAGAACACATAACACATAAGTTTTTACCGGGAAAGCATAAAGCTAAAAACCCCACTATCATATATTATGTATATCATGAATCATGAAACAATCTCATACAAAACTCTAATCCAATAACTCTTAGTATAATACAATCATCTCACACTGTCATACACAAATCAACAAATACATGTGCCAATTTCCGTGTCCAGACAGCTTGCCTCCTTTGCACAGATCGTTGCAATTAGAATTCTCACAAATTCGAATTGCCTAGTTTGCACATGCTCATAACCATATCCACTACATGTGTGATCAAATCACAACTGATAGCCAAACTGTCCCTTTCACTTGTTATCTCAACTGGGTCTCCAATGGATCTGGCATGCATGTAGTTAACCATGGTGAATCTTCAGTTGCATGTGAGTTCACTGATTGTGAATTAATGAATACTTAATTCACTGAATTCTCACTAGTGCAAGTTTAGTTACAACTAGTACAAATGAGATTAAATCACTTAACTACACTTGTGGTTTTGTTACAACTCTAAATCACTCAGTTATAAATCAGATAATAGATTAATATTTATTGTCCAATTTATTTAAGGGAAAAGTAAATTAGACACATGTTTCTTGTTGACTTTTCAACACTCCCTCTCAACAAGAAAAGGATTATCCTTCACCCCAATCCTGTCTCTATGATATTTGAATTTGGTCCTGGTGAGCACCTTCATCATAATGTCTGCATCCTGATCTTCCGTAGGAATGTATTGAAGCAATGTGATCTTCCGTTGCACACAATCTCTGAGATGATGATACCAGATATATATATGCTTAGATCTGTCATGAAACACATGATTAATCGAGAGTTTAATGCTACTCTGATTATCACAATAAATTACTGTCGGATCTAAATGAGAACCAAACAAACCTACCAAGATATTTCTCATCTAGATAGCCTCACATGCATCTTGACTCGCTGCCATGTATTCTTATTCCGCTAAACTAAGTGCCACGGATCTCTGTTTCCTGCTATACCAAGAAACAACTGTAGATCTGATACTAAAGATCCCCCCTAATGTGCTCTTTATATCCATTGGGCTTCTTTCCCAATCTGCATCTGTGAAGCCATACAACTTCACCTCATCTATCTGTCTGTACCATAATCCATACTCAGATGTGCCCTTCAGATATCTCAGGACATGCTTACCCACCTTCCAAAAGAGTTTGGTAGGCTTAACCATCGCTTGAATTAGTTGGTTAACTTCATAGCAAATGTTTGATATCATGTTCATTGAATACATTAGCGAACCCACTAACTAATGATAGACAATAGCATCCACTACTTCTCTAGAAGTAGCATCCTCTTTCCTCCATTTTCCTAGAAGAGGAGTATCCATGGGTTTGCAACCCTCCATGTGAAACTTACCTAGTATCTCTCTTCCATACTTTCCTTGAGACACAAAAAGTTCACCATCTCGCTGCCATATTTCCAAACCAAGGAAATAATGAAGAAGGCCCAAATCCTTCATATTGAACTCCTTTGCAAGGTCATCCTTGCATGAGTGTATCAGTTGCTCATCACCAGTCAGTATTAAATCATCAACATAAAGCACAATGATCAAAATCTTAGCCTCCACCACAATTTGGTATAGGTTTTCATTCGCTTCACTTTTGGTGAAGCCTAATCCGATGAAATAGTTGTCTATCCGAGTGTACCAAGCACGGGGTGCTTGCTTCAGCCCATACAGTGCTCTCTTGAGTTTGCACACATGTGACTCTTTGTCAAAGGTCTCAAAACCTTATGGTTGTTCAATGTACACTTCTTCCTCAATGATCGTGTTGAGGAACACAATTTTTACATCCATCTGATGAATGCACCAACCCATCTGCGCTGAGAGTGCAAGGATGGATCTTATGGAAGAGTACCTTGCGACAGGTGCAAAGGTCTCATCATAATATATCCCCTCAATCTGTGAGAAGTCTCGGGCCACAAACCTATCCTTGTATTTAGCCACACTCCCATCAACAACTTTATTTACCTTGTAGATCCATCTCAAACCTACCACTAATTTGTCAATCGGTCTTGGGACAATTTCCCATGCACCGTTTTTTACAATGGAGTCATACTCCTCTACCATAGCATCAACCCAAGTGGGGTTCTGCACTTCTTCCTGAAAGGAAGATGTTTCATTCACAATACATTTTCTCATGAGAGCCATGTATCCAGCAAATCGATCCAGATACTGTCTCTCTCTGCGCTGTGAGGCAGGGGCTCCTACATTCTGTGCAACATCTAGTCTCAATATGTCAACTTCCATGGTGCACTTTCTACCATTTCTGATGGATGGCTCTACTTGAGTGGTTTCCTCCACTCCATGAACCTCTTCATTTGGCTGATCCACATCTTAAGACTCATCTTTAGGAACCAACAGTTCCTCTTCTGCATGCAAGTCTATCTCCCTCTCAAGTGACAATCGCATGGCTTTCCCCTCATTGTATTTTATATCTCGTCGCATAACAGTCATCTTATTGTTTGACAAATACACACGATAATTATGGGTTGTTTCTGTATAGCCCACAAATATCCCAACTTCAATAGTCGATTTCAGCTTCTTCTTGGCATCCTTGGTCACATGCACATAAACAGATGAGCCAAAAATTTTAAAATGAGAAACATCAGGTTTAATACTAGTAAAAGATTCTTCAGGTGTACTCATGCCAAGTACTCTATGAGGACAACAGTTCTACACATAAACCGCATTATTGCATGCTTCTGCCCACAAATGCATTGGTAGGCCCTGATCATGCAACATCGGTCGTGATGCACCCACGATCATTCTATTCTTTCTCTCCGTGACCCCATTTTGTTATGGGTTATGAGGCGCTATGAGTTCTCTTTGAATTCCTTCTCTGTTGCAGAAGTCTTTGAATTCATTAGAGATGTATTCTCCACCATTATTGCTACTTAGAGCCTTCACTTGCTTCCCCAACTCTTTCTACACCAATGCTTTAAACTCACAAAACTTTGAGAATGTTTGATCCTTCTTTTGCATGAAGAATATCCAACATTTACGAGAAAATTCATCAACAAAAATAACATAATACCTATGTTTTGATGTTGAATAAACTTAGAATGGTCCACACACATCTATGTGAATTCTCTCCAAGATTACCAAAGCACGGTTCTCCTTTTCATGAAAGATGGACTTTACATACTTCCCTAGGGTGCACCCCTTGCACTGATCTAATTGAGCAAGTGTTCCCCTTGGAATCCCAGTAGATGTTTGCTACATGATCTTCAAAGCTCCATGATGAAGATGGCCCAATCGTCTGTGCCATAATTTACCCTCATCCCGGCTCACCACTTTTTCTTCCTTGCCTATCATGGCACTGTAGCCATCTACCTCCAGCATGTAGAGATTCTTAACTCGAATCCCTATCTTCTTGACTTGACCCGTTTCTTTATGTCATAGGTAGGCTTTTCCACTGCTAAAAACAACATCATAGCCTCTGTCCTCCAACATTGTGACTGAGACAAGGTTTTTCTTCAGACCTGGAACATGCATAACATTTTTCAATTGAAATGGTTTACCTGAATCCCTCTAAAATGTAATGGTACCAATACCAATTTCAATGTATCGTCCATCGTTTCCCATCTCTATATGAATTCTGAGATCTTTCTCCTCCAAGTCAATGAAAGACTCTTTATCTCCTGTCATGTGGAAGGAAGCACCACTATCCAAATACCACACTAATCCCAATGCACTTGAAGCCATGCATGCGATCAAAACGAGTTAGAGTTCAAATTGTGAGACAAGAGCCTCACCAGTTGCAGCTCCAACAACCGTCTTATTCTTCCTCTTCTGTGGACAATTAGTAGCAAGATGCCCATGTTCGTTTCACTTTGGACAAATCCATCTTCTTGACTTTAGACTCGGATTTTGGATGGAATTTCTTCCCTTTCCCTTTCCTTCCCTTGGCAATCAAAGCACAATCCTCTTCATCATCATGCTTTGATGATGATCCATCTCTGGTGTTTCGCTTGAACTCCTCTTGCACTAGATCCGACCATAGTCGTTCCCAAACTGGCAATTTTTCCCTTCCATTGATAGATTCTTGATAACTGTTCCAACTCTTGGGAAGTCCTAGGAGCACCAAGCTTACCAAATCATTAGCAGCGACTGTTACTCCCACACTTCCAAGATCATCCCAACATTGTACAAACTTTGTGAGATATTTTGGAATGGTGTCACCCTTCTCCATCTTGATCTTCCCGAGTTTATCTTTGAGCTCCAATTTCCTATGGTCCCTATTGTTTTGTAACAGATCCATCAAATCTTCCACATTGAATGTGGTGTGGTTTTCCAATGGAGACTTGAGACAATGTGGTTTCGTACTCCCTCCAATAGAATCCTCCTCGCCTTTTCCACTTTCTTTTTCCATGCATCAATATTTGTAGTGTCTGTCGCATCTGTCTTAGGAACATCTTTGTCACTGTAATCGTTCAAGCCATTGTCTCCGAGTACTGCTTCCATCCTGTCCTTCCAAGCAATGTAGTTAGAGTTTCCCTTGAGTGCATACTCCAACCTCAAGCCATTGAAATACATTTCAATCTTGAATCAACTATCGCACTAAGAAAATCCTGCAAATTTTAATGTTATCCAACTACAAAACTCAACTGCTGCAGCACCACCTGTGAGTAGCCTGAGGGAAGTTCTCACCCTACCTATGTATAGCCTACAAACTTGACTGGGAGGTTCACACTGTAATGCATTGTGGGGTGAGGGAGGTTCACACCTCTCCCTTGAGCAACCTGCAAGAATGCACAAGGAAGTTCACACCTCTCCTTTGAGTAGGGTGTGAGAATTTGTTCTTTGAGAACTATGCATAGTCTACAGTACTAAAGTTCACACCCTGCTAGAGACAGGACCTGCGAAAATAAAACAATTTTCGCACCTCACTTCCGTAGCTCCGTGGTCTCCGTGGCTCTGATACCATGTAAAAATTTCAATACAATTTAAGTATTTCCTAGGATTCTCCTGATATAACAATTATATGCCATTGTTAAATACATAATCGCTTCTACTATTATTCTTGCAGAAAATTAAACCATGATCT
>ML778111.1:1268408-1291805 GCA_009831015.1 Picea engelmannii | reverse complement strand
ATGTCGTAGATCTCCTTTCGATGGCTCCTAGCTCTGACACACACACTTGCTCATGCATGAAGAAGTTCAACCACATATGATTACTTGTTGTCTCTGGCTGCTGTAGTTTCAATCCTCCATACAGTCTTGCACAAGTTCTCCAATCAATCTCTAGCTAGCTTGCTTCTTCTTGTTCTTAACCATTTCCATAATTAATCTCCTCAATATATAGGAGAAGATTGATTAGTTACTTGGATAGGGAATGATCCCAAGATATCTGGAAAATCAGTATTTTTCCAACCATTCGAACTCCAACTCACCCTTCTAGAAGATTCCTTCTAGAAGGATCAAGAACTTATTCATTTTCTTCCTTTAGAAACATGTCTGCACCCTAACCATTGACACAATGCGAGAAGTTCGCAATCAAGCTGAATGCAGCCTGCGGGAATGAAGGATTTTCGCAGGCGAGTATATATGCAGCCTGCGGACTATTTTCAAAATATGATCTTTGAGAAAATGACAAGTGTAACCTTCTTCAGGAAAAAGTTCTTAGTGAAGAGTTTGATCTTCCATTATCATGACATAATCATAATATCATCTTGATAACCGAAAATGTGGATAACACCTATCCATCTTAATGTCAGTGTGGAACCCATAAACCCATGTGCGACTGATACACCAAAAGGAACACCATTTAGACAACTGAATTTCGGGAGAAGAAAGACATAGGAAGCACATCTACACAAGGAACACCAACTAGAGGAGCTAGTTTAGGAAACACTAGTCAAGTATCTACACCACCTAGAGGGAGTAGTGAAACATTCAGGATGGCAGGACATGATCCCACGATCAGGTTACCAATATTCAAAGGACAAGCATCGAAGGACCCAGAAAAACATGTGTTTATCTGTGAGAATATTTGGGAAGAAAAACATATCACAGATGAAGATACTAAACTTGCACAACTAGCGATTACACTAAGGGATCATGCAGTGGATTGGTATATGAGTTTAGCTACAAACAATCCACCACGGAAAACCATAACAATTGTAAACATCAAGAAATTGTTGATAAATGAGTTTTAGAAGCCAAGTTCAGAGGAGCAGTACATGAACAAGATGATAGAAATTAGACAGAAATGAGGAGAATTTGTATGGGAAATTGACCATATATTCAAGAGATTAAAAGGAAAGTTGAAATATCTCATGACCGATATGTAGCACAGGCACGTGTTCGTCAATTCACTACTACCAAACTTAAAATATCCATTGCAACAACAAAAGTTTCAGACATAGGTAGAGGCTCTGCAGGTAGCCTTGCAACGGGAAGAAAACCAATATCAGCAGACGGATCCAACCATCTAAGAACTGAAGGATGATTTGAAGAACTTAACGTTCCAACTAAACCATAACAAAAGTAAGGACAAACGAGAAGACGTTTGGTGTACCACATGCAGGATGGAAGGACACCACAATAACAAATGTCCAACATTCGCACAATATATGGAAGCAGGAATGCCAAATCCATTACCAACAAGAGGACTATGGTGTGAAATATGTAAGAAACTGGGCCACGATCCATATCACTGTCCAATGATGCAGAAATACTAGACATTCCCAACGAGTTCATATTGCAATTTTTGCAAGTCGGTAGGCCATGACGATAAAGATTGTAGAACTATGGATTTGATGCTAGAGAGGACATCAGATGCATATAGGGTGTAGGAATAAATGTTGACTGGACAAGTTGCACCATATTTTAACCAAGTTCCATCCCCATACAACACTGCACAACAACAATATAATACTACACAACAACCACATAATACCGTGCAACCACAGTACAACACCGTGCAACCTCATTACAATACTGCATAGTACAATAACACACCTCCATATAACACACTGAGAGGATACTAAGAAGGCTACAGATGTGGAGGATGACGAAGAGGAGGCTTTGGAAGAGGTAGAGGGTGAGTGGTATGTCACAACTATCAACAACTAGGGAATTATGCAAGATAATGTCGACTTCCACTAGTGACTTGCATGTATTTTCACGCATCAGATCATGACACGGAAGAATGCCCTACATTACTAGCGACGATCCACGAAAAGAGGAACTAGACCAACCAGAATGTTCAATGGATTTCAGTAGAAGTGAGGGATGAAGGATGAAACATCAACATAGTTATGTGCAGAGGAGATAAAACAGGAAATGACACAGCCCAACAAGAGCCAACACAACACCAGTGGAAAAAGAATAATGTTGAACCAAGGAGACAATTCGATGCACAGAGTGAGAAGGAAACATTTAAGCAAGCTAGACAAGAATTCTTGAAAAAATACACCATGTCGACTTCAAATGTGCAGCAAACCAAGGAAGAGCCATAGTACGAGATGCCTCCATTGTTGGATCATACTAAAGAAACACAGCCCCTAGGACAAGTACAATCAAAGGATTTTTGCAATCATGTGTAAAACTATTGAATGATCCATCCTCTATCAAAATATTGCAAAAATATATTAGAAAGATGTAGCATAGAGACAAAAGAAAAACTAGAACAAAAAATAGTCAATCACCTACATACAAGGAGAAGAGCAAGTAGAGAATTCAGGTTGAATGCCAACATCGAAGATTTCAACATGGGAGATATCATACTGGATCTAGGACCTGAAGTCAAATTATTATCAAAGAAGACGTGGAAATGTGTGGGAGAGCCCACATTAGTATATTCATCCATTCAATTGAAACTAGCAAACCAACACAAAGTACCAATTGGCAAACTGAAAGGAGTAACAGTAGACCTAGATGGAGTGCGCACTAAAGAAGACTTTGAAGTGATTGAAATAGTGGATGACACAAAACTATATCCAACATTTCTCAAGCTTGGATTAGGAGTTTGATAACTAGGCCATAATCAATTTAAATACACAAAAAATTACATTTGAGTCAGGAGAATATAGGGTCATTGCGCCATTAGACCCATCGAAAGGGGAAAGGTTTGTAGATCCTACTTGCTTGGACTTGGAGAAAATCAACCAGTTGTAAGAAAAAACTATGCACGATGAGGATTATGTAAACCCAACTGCATATGGAATACTCAGTTAGCAGAGCATTACCTCATGTGAAACAAACTCAGATATGGTCTTAGAGAACTGGACACAAAGGCTACACAAAGTTTCCACAAGAAGATGTGCAAGAATATAGTGCGCACTAAGATGGGTAGGTACAGAGGTAAGGGAACCACCCAGTTTCCATGGAGTAAATGATCTAGAAGTATTCTTCGCATAGTATGAGGATGAAGTGTTAGAAAATCAGAGACTCTTAGCACTTGATATAGCACTCAAGGCCACACCTACAAGATGGTGGGGAACACACAAAGAAACAATCAAGGATTGGTACCAATGTAAATATTTACTGCGCATAAGGTTTGTTGCAAAACAAAGAAGAAACCAACAACATAAGTACGATGGACAGCGGGCACCAGAAGTACACTTGGATAAGTGAAGAGAACTATGGAAAATGATACCCCCAGAGGAATGGCCTCATCATTTTGTACATACCTTAGAAGGCATACCAACAACTATTATAAAGACTAGGAACTATGTAGAGGAACTTCGAGATGGCTAGTATTGTAACAAAATTTTACAGTCACTTTCTCATTCGAGCATGAGAACACCAACATCAATACAACACTTAAGAAGATAATAAGGGTGATATTCATTAAGAAACCAGAATTCGAGCTCATAACCTTGGAACAACAATGAAACATACAGATAGTGAAAGAACTATTGTCATGCTACCATGTGTAGGAAGAATCAGCAGATGAAGACGATCTGCGTGATATTCAGATTGAGGAAGCAGAAGGCGAAAGAGAAGTGGAAGTTCCACCTCTATAATTTGAACTAATTGTTGTGCCAATCAAGGTGAATAAAGTCAACACTGGGACAGTTGAGAATCCAAAAATGGCCAGCATTGGAGACTACTGGGATGAGCAAATAGTAGAAAGCATAACAAAGTTATTGTGTGAGTACATCGATCTGTTCCCCACAACATTTACAGAAATGAAGAGCATAGTGGGAGATATAGGATAAATGAAGACACCACTCAGAGTTGAAGCAAGACTGATTAGACAATGACCATACATACCAAGCCCGATATATAAGTAGAAATTTAAATTGAGATTGACAGGATGTTCGAATCTAGAATCATAGAACCTGTGGAAAAATCAGAATGGATAAGCCCGATGGTAGTTCAGGAGAAAAAACAAGGCGGGATAAGAATATGCATCGACTTAAGGAAGTTTAACAATGCATGCCTTCATGAGTCGTTCCCTACACCTTCCATGGACAAAGTGTTGGAGAACATATGAGGACACAAAGTTTACTCATTCACTGATGGATTCTCAGGCTACCACTAGATCAAGATAGCACAGGAAGATAGATACAAGACCACTTTTTCTAGAGAATGGGGATCCTACCAGTACACAGTCATGTCATTTGGACTGAAAAATATACCAACAATACTCTCCAGAGTAGTAATAACTGCATTTAAGGAATTTATCCACTAGTTTATAGAGGTATACTTGGACTATTGGACAGTCTACAGTTTGTTGAAATACCATGTAGAGGTCTTGCAGCCAATGTTAGAAAGATGCAAGCAGTGCCACATATCACTAAACATCAAGAAGTACATCTTCAGAACACGATTTGGGATACTATTGGGCCATATAGTATGAAAGAAAGGTTTACTAGTAAACCCTGCAAAGATTGTAGTAGTTGTTAACTTTCCATCACCAAAAATAGTCTGTCAACTAAGAGAGACATTGGGACACACATGATACTACAGAAAATTTATCAAAGGGTATGCATAGATAATCGCACCAATGGAGAATTTGTTAAAGAAAGATACAAAGTTTCAGTGTTATGAAGGTTTTCAACACGGTCTAGATACGCTGCAATAAAAAATGGTAACAACACCAATACTAGTATTTCCAGACTCAGAGAAGATATTCCATGTGCATGTATATGCATCAGCCATAACACTTGGAGCTATTTTGGCACAACCAGGAGCAAGAGATTTGGATCATCCTATAACATTCACGAGAAGAAAACTATCAGAATCATAGAAGAATTATAACACTATAGAGAGGGAAGGCCTAGCTATGGTATACGCACTGCATAAGTTCAGACACTACTTATTGGGAAAACATTTTAAGATGTTCACAGATCACTCAACCCTTAAATACCTAGTCAACAAGCCAGTGTTGGGGGGGAGAATTGTCGATAGTTACTACTATTTCAAGAAATTGATTTTGAAGTAATAATCAATCCAGAGAAGATGAATGCAGGACCTGGCCACCTACCAAGGGTCAGGAATAGAGAGGAACCTACAAGTTTAGAGGACAAATTTTCAGACACAGTTATTTTCAGTTCATATCGCCAATGAATACTTTGCAGACATCATCCATTACTTGAGTACTGGTACTACGACACAAGAATGTAAAAACACGCAGAAGAAAAACCTAGTATTCTGGGCTGCAGACTATCAATTGATTGCAGGACACTTATATAAAAGGGTCACAAATAACATCTTAACAATATATGTGATAGAACATGAATTACCAAGAATTTTAGTAGAATCCCATGAGGGAATAGCAGAAGGACATTACGCAGGCAAATCTATTGCACAGAAGGTATTGCATGAAGGACTATGGTGGTATACCATTCACATAGACTCGAAATAATACTTCCAGAGATGTGACGTTTGTCAGAGGGTTGGTTAACCCAATAGAAGGGACGAGATTCCATTGTGACCACAGGTAACATTGCATGTATTCGAAAAATTGGAAATAGATTTTGTGGGACCAATTAAACTACCAAAAAAGAGGACAGGAGCAAGGCACATTATCACCACGACAAAATACCTAACAATATGGGTAGAAGAAACATCAGTCAAAGATTGCAGCGTAGAGACAACAACACACTTTCTATTTGAGCAAGTGATTACTAGATTTGGTTGCCCAAGGATTTTGATGAGCGACCAAGGCACTCACTTCATTAATAGTACCATCAAGGCTATGAATGAGTAATTTGAAGTCCATCATAAAAAATGTACACCATATCATCCACAAGAAAATGAAACAATAGAAGCATTTAAAAAAATCCTGGAAAACGCACTGACGAAGATCTGTAATGTCAACAGGGATGATTGGGACCTCAAAATACCAACATTATTTGTCAGTGTTTCATGGAAACCTACAGAGGAGATCTAGCTAAAACAAGTACAAACAAATCTTATCGATAAAGGAATAGAGATTCAATATGGAAGAATGAGAAAATATATTCACACTACTCCAATGCGCTAATGATTGATACATAGATCATGATCAATATGATACAATGAATGCATGGAATACACTCATATATAGGGAAAAAAATTCCATAATTAAGAAAAACAATCAAGCAGTTAGCTTTCCTTAGGAATGCATGCATGCATAATAGTGATGGTAAAAATAGAAAGTCTAAATAGAACTAGTCAGTTAACTCCCATTGAACTAGTGTGTCGAAAAATAGAAATTTCTCCAACACCCCCCTTGAACATCACTATGGATTAAAAAATGAGTCCCGACTACTAGGCCATTTTAGGTACTCATGTACAATGCAAATAATGAACACTGAATAAAATTGAGGAAAGATTGAAAACCACATGGGAACAAAACCCCCCCTCAAAAGACAATGTATTAAAAGAAGAAAATGACAGCTGCTAGGCAACTGTGTTCTTCACTGCAAGATGATCCCACAAATTATGAAACTTCTGCTCACTAAAAGTATTCGTGAAGATGTAGAAATATTTATGGATATGATGAAGTCCATTGGAAACCTGTCGGGCCTTGTACCTCTTGATCCTGTGGACCCATGTGCACCTGAAAATATTCCTTTCTAGTGGACGTGGAACCACATTCCAAGTCTGGTTCTATAGGAGTGAGTCATATGCCTTCTACATGGCTTCTTTCCATAATGGATTTCCCAAGACCCTATTGTAGTTTTGTGTATCAGTAGATTGAACAATATAACAATGCATGGGCATCGCAGGTTCTGAAGATGAAAATACATGAGAAGGCTCCTCATGATGAGATCGAGTCCTCCTCGAATCCAATGGATTCCCTACAAGGTTGCCTATTGTATGAAGTGTGGTCTATGCTTTCTTGGGCATCTGTTAAATCTTTGATGCTAACTTATTATTTGGATGTACTACCTGCTTATTTCCATGTATAGAATCTGAGTGTATGGAATCATCTCTGATGTCTGAAACTAATGGAAGAACAAGAGTATATGCATGTTGCATTGGAGGTGCATGCAAAATACTCTCCTTATGTGTAAGTAAAATAGAGGAGTCATCATCAAAAAACTTAGTGAATTTATACAACCTTGACTTGTGATCCACCTCACCAATTGCAATAATAGAATTTTCATGCATGTCAATTACTGAAACTGAATCTGATGTAAATTCAAACTTTTTTCCTTTCTGATTGATCTGATAGACTGAGAGCAGATTCATAGAAAGATTTGGAACATGTAAAACATTCTCAAAACTGCCATTGTGGAGTTTTACTCTCCCTTCTCCTGCTACTTCTGCTGGAGTATCATCCCCCATGAGAATAGGGGGTCTTGAGCATGGACTCAAGGAAGAGAAAACTTCCTCTTTCACTACCATTTGATGGGTTGCACCAGAATCTATAATCCATGAATCAAATGAGGAATTAATTGCAACAAGAGCATGATGATTACCTTTCTTAGGAGCAAGATCTTCTTCCTTCTTCTTCTTGACTCCCTCTAGAATGAAGTTTCCAAGGTTGCTTTGTTGAAGTGCATGTGCCATAAGATTGATTTGTTTCTTCATGCATGTGGATTCTTCATGATTCGGTTTATTGCCGTAAGTGCACTTCTTTCCCTTCTTCTTCTTCTTGGAATCTGAAGAGTCTTTGGAACCTGAAGAATCATTAAAGTATTTGGAAGATCCCTCCTTCCTATTTTGTTTGAATGACCCTTTTCCATCCTGCATGGTGAGTGCATGTGCTTTGGGATCTTTCATGAGGCCCATATGTATGAGTTTTGTCTTCTCTTGTGTAAGAGACTCAATGAATTGAGCCAACGTAGGCATTTTCCAATTTGTTCCAAAAAGACATCTGCCAGAATGGAAATTGGGGACATATACAATGTATTCTGGTCCTAGTTTGGCCAAGATTGTTAGAATAAGTTGTTTCTCTTGTGTAGACCTATCAGTACCACATTCACCCAATATTGATAACAAATATTTAAATTTAGTAAAAAAATCTTGTATATTATCAAAAAATTTAGGTTCTAAGGTTTTCAACTCTACCTCAAGCATATGACCTCGTATCTCATCCTGCTTTCCAAAGAGTCCTTCTAAGGTGGTCCAGATCGCATTTGGAGTCTTGCATGTGGAAACATGAAACCACAAATCAGTAGAGATTAAATCAAGAAGTAGTCTTGTGGCCTCATCCTTATGGTTTGCCCATCTCATCTTCTCAATCACTGATGTAGGTTTTGTTTCTGTCGCCATTGTCAAATTATAAAATCCTTTCATTTTGAGTTGGAATTCTTCCTTGGGATTCCAATCAAAATAATTGTATGGTGTGAGGATTACCACCAAGTTTAACTGTATAATAGTTGTCATATCTGTCCCTCCCATTGATTCCAAGAACCCCTAAAAATTTACTCTCAATCTGCAAGTGAAAAATTAAGAAATTAATAATTCTTATCAGTTTCAGGAGATGATCTTGAGACTTACTTTCTGAGCAAACAGTGAGGAATATCGCCAAATGGTTGAAAAACTACTTCCAAAATGGGTTGATTTACTTTCTTCGTGGGTTGTTTCCTCCAAAACATAACATTTTGGGAGCAATGAATGTGGAAAGGTATGACCACAGATTCGTATCAGTTTCATGAGGCTATATTGCGGCTCACTTTTTGACCAAACGGTGAAGAATCTCGGAAAACGGTTGAAAATCCACTTCCAAAATGGGCCGATTTACTCTAATAGTGGGCCGTTTCCTCAAAAACGTAATAGTTTGGGAGTAATAACTTCTAAAATTTACGACCACAGATTTAACTCATCGAAACTTCGATTTTCCTTATTCTTTGGCTTGTCTGGCTTGCTCCAAGAAGCATAGCTCTAATACCATGTCAGTGTTTCATGGAAACCTGCATAGGAGATCTAGCTAAAACAAGTACAAACAAATCCTATCAAGAAAGGAAGAGAGATTCAATATGGAAGAATGAGAAAATATATTCACACTACTCCAATGAGCTAATGATTAATACATAGATCATGATAAATATGATACAATGAATGAGTGGAATACACTCATATATAGGGAAAAGAATTCCATAATTAAGAAAAAAAATCAAGCAGTTATCTTTCCTTAGGAATGCATGCATGCATAATAGTGATGGTAAAAATAGAAAGTCTAAATAGAACTAGTCAGTTAACTCCCACTAAACTAGTTTGTCAAAAAATAGAAATTTCTCCAATTGTGGGAATACAGGACCACATCTAAGAAGTTGACAAGACACATGACATTCATATTGGTATATGGAAAAGAAACAATGGTGCCATTAGAATTTATGGTACCCAGTCTGTGCATAGGAGAGATTACACACATGACAGAACGAGGCGCAGTACAAGACAGACTAAATCAATTGATGATCATGGAAGAATATAGGATCCTAGCAGGGTTCCACCAACAAGTTTAGAAATAAAGGGAAAAATCTTGGCATGACAGACATATCAAGAATAAAAATTTCAAGACACATGACTTAGTACTAATGTATGATAGTAAATCCATTCGACACCTAGGAAAACACAAAATGCACTGGTTAGGACCGTACAAAGAAAAAATTGTCATAGATGGGGGAACTATACAGTTTAAGGACTTAGGCGGTGTAGAAATGAAAGGGATGATCAATGGGAGCCGACTGAAGTTGTACAAGGACAGTCAACCACCCACAACTTGAAAGTCACTGCGCAATTAAAAAAAAAAAAACGCAGTAGATCAAATGGCACCAACAGAGGCACAGTGCATCGAAAGGACAAGGAACACACACACTCGACAATATGATCCCGATGAAGACAAGGCCAATGGTCATTGCAAAGAAAAAACAAGTGAGAAAGGAAGCTACAACAAAATAAGTGATAAGTGACAAAGGCTAGCGGAATTGAATGTCAGAAACAACTGACAGGACGTTGCATTAATCACGCTAACTAGAGATGGTGAAGGAAAGTAATGGAAAGTATGAAGGAACCTAAGGTTAATTGAATCCATAATTGAGGCAACATATTCGATAGGCTTCACATGACACTCATACAAAGAAAGGCTACGAGAGAGAAAATCTTATTGAAAATTTAGAAAAGGTAGAGAGCGATAGAGCATACGAAGTAGAGAGTGAAGTTTATAGAGATTGCAGAGGCTACTGAGCTTGGTGAATGATAAGTTCCTACCACCATGGAACCAACCAAACAAGAAGAACCAAGCTATAAAATTAGACAACCACAAGTTAGGACCAAAGCACAAACGCGATTGAAAGGAAGTGAACAACAACCATCTCCACCACCAGAAGTCGTCAATGTGGATGAAATCCTATCACCGGATACAACACCTAGAATCCCGACACTCATGGTAGAATAAACCCAATAGGAAAAACATGTGGTCATGGACATTGAGAGGCTAGAAGAGGGGCAAAACTGGCAGAATGAGGATGCAGGCAGTCAAGTACAACCAGAAAACCATGAAGAAGCCTCGAGAGTCAATGAGATGGCTCTAAATCAGGAAGAAGTGGCTGAGCTAGAAGAGTCACAAACAACCGTGTCAGAACACCCACATGAGGGAGCAGTGGAATATGTCACTAGACGACCAGAACAATATGTCGAAGAATGACCAATGGAGGTGGGAACCTCGAGTCAGTCACCACCATGAAAGGATAAGAAGATAGTACCTAGGTCACCATGCAGACAACCTGTCGCATCAATTGTTCTACCGCACATACCAGAAGGGGTACGGTTGAAAGAAGATTTGTTAGGTTATATAGAAAAATTAAGGTACTCATACCATGATGTAACAGACACAGATAAGTTCTTGAAGTTCATGAAGAAAGTCTACCTACATACTGTGGGTGTAGATCCCTTTGGGGAACTGATTCATCAACTAGTCCAGTGGGTAGTAGGACTAGAAAAAACTAGGATTTTAGGCCTATTGGACCTACCACATTTTGGTAGAGACTAGTATGCAAACAATTGTGTCAATTAATTGATGGTGGTCACAGATGGTGAATATCTATGGCTAGATAAGCTCTCCTGAATAGACGTAGAGATCATTGTGTACATCATAGGGATTCCATCACGGGGCATGGATCCTGCACAATTTCTCAAGGAAAAAACAAAGGAGAAAACACTCACCGAGGAGATGAAAAATAAATACGACACCGAAAGGGGGACACGCGAAATCATTATCAAACGGACTAGTGACATCATGACCAAAATGACAAAAAACATTATGGCCTACAAGTTACTCAGAAAACTCCACAAGGAGGAAGTCCTGGCCGGGGTTGTCACAGCTACAGCACAGTGTGCCAAGGGCACCACAATCAACTGGGCCCCTTATCTGTTGAATTGTTTTCTAGATCACTGCAAGGATGCGCAGGATCTGGGGACAAAATTTTATTATTCATGGTTGATCATTCTGATAGCCATTATGGGATAGAAGGAAACAAACTATGCATTTTTCACCACCAGACCCAAACCTAATAACAGAGTGAGATACTTATCGATTAGAGCCGCTTCATATGCCAAGAATAGAATAATGAATGTAGCTATATTCTAAGGATGTCTCTGCGACCTACAGGAGACCATCTCCAACATTTGCAGGATAACACTGTAGGTTTTGGTAAACTATCGGGGCATAGCCAACTTCAAAGTCACTAGACAAGCTATGTGGATCCAGACGCGAAAAGACCCCAACAAGGAATGGCTACAACTGTGCTATTGCATTACTGGCGGGGGCATACAAATGAACATCAAGGATTGGGAAGATGATTGGAGGATTCCAGTCCTCACTCGAGACATACCTGTAGGGGTAGAGGAGGAGGAGGCACGACCGAAACATACACATGTTGAGGAGGTAGGGCAGGAACATACACAACCCCAAGAAATCACTATGCCCAAGAAACCAAGGATAGGGAAAACCAAACCACAACAGAA
Organism: Picea engelmannii; assembly: GCA_009831015.1. Classification (NCBI taxonomy): domain Eukaryota; kingdom Viridiplantae; phylum Streptophyta; class Pinopsida; order Pinales; family Pinaceae; genus Picea; species Picea engelmannii. The sequence continues at coordinate 1,279,547 of ML778111.1, read as the reverse complement.
GAAAGGGGGCACATACAATATAGGAGTCCATACAGAGAAGAAGAACAATACACAGGTAGCCCAAGTATAGTAGAAACAGTCTGAGGTAGCACAGGGGACCACACCAAGTATTACTCCATAAGAGCCAATCTAGACTAAGTGGCCAACTACTTAGACAGGGGGTGCGCGCACGAAGATGATGACATGTAGAAAACCTCCAAAATACATGATCATGAAGGATGATGAATAAATGGTAGCCCAAATGGTCCAAGATTGAACATTCAAGGATTTTGAGAAAGTTGTGCACCAAAGAGATAGAATTGAAGAAGAGCTGGCAGACATGCGACAACTCCTCAGGTAGATCAGGGAAGGACATGCAGCCGATAGAAACATAGAAATGGGACCATCTTCATCATATATAGGAGGAGAACCCGAAGAAAGAAAGAGGGATACAATCCATATGATACCACATCCGAGTGCAATGTTTCATGTTACACCCAACATGTTGTGCATGGACGAGATCGTGGGGCAGACACCCCTAAAGGATTTGGCTCAATTTAAATTGGTATTTCCAAAAATACCAGCCAAGGCCCTATATAAACTATAGGTCAACATTACACAGGAGGTATAGTCTCATGCATGCACAGATACCTCTGAACTGCAGTAGGTAAAAGATAAACGGGATGATCTAGAATTGATATTTAAGCAGGCCAAGCTCGAGACCAAAGAGGAGAGGGAACTCATGAAGGGAATGGAGTAGAAAGTGGTTGTAGCCTACAAGAATATTTCAAAGACCGCACAGATGGCTAAACTCATGGCAATAGAGAGGATGGATCAGATTCTGTAGACAATTGATTAATACCAACAGAAGATTGAGAATCTCCGTGAACAACTCACACCTACCACTCCACCAAAGGTAAGGGAGAAAAGGAATCAGGAGGGAACATAGTAGATACAATAGATATAACAATAGGTCCATGTAGCGGATGACTTGTTCGACAAAGAAACACAACTCTAGATGAAGCTGGAAGAGGATCAACAGGTCCAACGGTGGGACCAGGAAGGAGAAAGGATAAGTGAAGCTATCCAAGACCTGAAGCAAAGGATGAAGACAATGTCAATCACAAAGCACATCAAAAGGGCGTAAGAAATGAAAAGATTGCAGGTAGAACTCATAACTACAAAGATGCAGAAAAAGGAGCACCATGCTCAAATGGAATAGCTCCAGAAGTGAGCAACATAAGTCATTGTACAAGAAGAGGAAGCCAAGAAATATATGGCACAAACCCAGGAAGAATGTGTAAGTTTGGTCAGTGGTGAGATCGCAGTGCAGGGATTGAATGCACTCAAGGAGAAGACCGTGCAGGCCCAAATGCATGCAATGGAACTCATGGAGAAGTTCCAAGCAATCACTAGGGAGATCGATGAAGCACACAAAGGTTAGCTAGCTCAGGATGAGCCACATGTCAATGTTGGGGGCCTGTTTGAAGCAGGACAAAGTGGAAAGAAAGGCTATTTTGGAAAGGAAAACATGCATGAGGAAAGCAACATCTGGAAGGAAGAGCAGTGTGCGCACATGCAAGGAATACCTAACGACATTAGGGTTAGGGTGTTTGTAATACATTGTAATGGCTGACATGCTAGAAAAATATAAATATAGATACCTAGGTCTCATAGTGGGAGAATAGGGTCAGGTTTTAGAGAGTTGATGAAGCGGAGATAGAGAATTTTGTTAGGGAATTTTGGAGAACCAATGTCGTAATATTATAAACTTTTGTAATATGTTGAGATGAAGAGAGTCAGGAGGGTAGATCTTGAGGGTTAGATCCCAGGGTGAGGAGCCTGGTGTGATCTAGTCTACCTCATAATAGATCTCGACCCGACTGAGAGGAGTTGTAAAGTGCATGACATTGTAGTTTTGGAACTACTATAATAGAAGAGCTTAAGAGCCAAATATTTGTGGATGTAGCCCAGGAGGGGGTGAACCATGGTAAAACCTATGTTATGTGATTGAATGCATGTGTTTCTTTACTATTTCTGAGTAGATATTAGAATGTTGAATGAATGAGTTGATTATATTCCATTCATAATCATGAATGATAGTATATTGATTTAATAATTTAAATATAACTCTCAACGCACATTTCTTAGATCTCCACTCAATCCTAGACTGCAAATAGTTGAGTATTTCAATCACCCATTAAGAATATCTCAGGTGATATTGTGCAATGCACTTTGTGCATTGCGTTGTCTTCTAGTTTACTAGGAGGGCCGATAGTTTTAGAGGATTTGTTGGAACCCCAGTATACCTGAACCCTGGGTTAGTTAAGTTAGAGATATAACCTGGGATAAATAAACTAACAACTGTTGGAATGGAAAGTGCCAAATGTATGGAATCCATATTCTCTACTGGAGTGAAGGTACATCATAGTCAATTCCATGCACCTACTGAAAGAATTTGGAAACTACCTTGGCTTTGTATATGCTAATATGTCCATATGATTCACTCTTGGTCTTATAGACATATCAACACCTGAAAATTTTCCTTCCAGAAGGAAGGGGAACCATATCCCAAATCTAGGTCTCGAGGAGGGAGTTGTACTCCTCCTGCATGGTGGATTTCCAACTGCCTTGCCATAAGACTATGGATATGAGGACTAAAATGAGAAAATATTCCTGGGTGGAAATGGTTCAGTGGAAGTAAGTGGAAGAGGAGGCTCGTCAAAATCATATCAAGTCCTCCTAGTATCGAATGGATCCCCAACAATATTCCCTGCATCCTGAAGAGTATTCTGAGCCTACTTGGGCCTTGGCTCTACCTCTACATCTGTATCTGCATGCAATGAATCTGCATATGAATATACTGGCTCTATATATAGATCATTTGAATCCTATGAATCAAAACTCTCATCTGAAGAAGAGTTGGCATGTGCATTCTCATCATCTTTGACAGGTGGAAGAACAAAGGTGTTTTCATGCAACTATTAAGGTACATACAAGACACTTTCCTCTAATTGGACACTTTTATCAATGATGAGTCAATCTGAGGAAAGATCAATAATTTTGTATCCCTTTACACCGTTAGGGTATCCAACAAAGATACACTTTGTTCTCTATGGATCAAGTGTCTTTCTCTTTTCAGAGGGAATACATGCCCATGCACGTGAACCGAAAATATGAAAGTGGGTCACTTCCGGTTTGAGGCTGATCCAAGCCTCGTAGGGGGTAATATCCTTGACATATATATGAGGATATATATTTTTGATGTACGTTGCACAATTAAGTACTTTGTCCCATAATATATGTGGAAGTGACTTTGCATGTACCATGCAAGATGCCATCTCTTTTAGAGATTGATTTTTCCGCTCAACAACTATGTTTTGTTGCGGAGTATAGGGAACTATGTGCTGCAACTAAATCCCTGCCTCATGACAAATATTTTGGATCTCATGGTTGACATAATCTCCCCCATTATCGGTTTAGAGTATTTTTATTTTCTTTCCTGTCTATGTCTCAACTAGGGATTTGAAATCTTTGAGGTGTTGAAATGCCCATTATTTTTTCTCGAGAAAGAAAATCCACGTGAAATGTGAGAAATCATCAACAAAAATGAGAATGTACCTTGATTTTTTGATTAATGGATGTGGAAAAGGGCCCATGAGGTCATTATGGATTAGATATAAAGGAGAGGAATCTCTCTAAGTCTTTCCTTTGTCGAATTTCTCTTGAGGGTGTTTTCCAAGAACATGTCCCTCACAGATTCCTTTCGAGAAATGGATGTTTTGTAGACAATCAACCAATCCTTTATTTATAAGATGTTTTATATATATGAAATTTAAATTCCCAAACCTTTCGTTCCATATCCTACTGCTATCGTCAGCATGGGTAAGCAGTAAAGCAAAATCTGGTTCAATAAATTCAGAAAATGTGTAAATCCTAGATTGATGATTTACCTCACCAGTAGAAACCCTAGAATTGGTTTACATGTCGTAGATGTCCATTGCATCATGTGTGAATATGAATTTATTTCTAGTTCTATAATTTTTCATCAGATACATAGAGAGAAGATTAATGGAAAGTTTGAAAATGTGCAACACATTCTCGAAGCATCTATTGGTGAGTTCAATCCTTCCTTTAACAATGACTTCGAATTGAGAGTTGTCCACCATCAGAATAGGTGGAAATTTTCATGCATCCAAGGAAGAATAGATTTCTTTTGTGGCATCCATGTGATGTGATGCTCCTAAATCTATGATCCAAGCATCGAGAGAGGAGTTGATGGAAATCAAGGCATGGCTAGAATTTTCTTTCTTGGGATTTCGATATTCTAGCTTCTTCTTCTTGGCACCCTCAGGGATGTGATCTCCAAGGTTTTTTTTTCTGATGTATTTGAGTCATTATATCTATTTTTTTATACATACATGTGGATTTTGGATGGAATCATTTTTGGCATTATGTGCATCTCTCCCCTTTTCTTCCCTTTCCACCTTTGGATCTAGAGGCATCGTTGAGGAGTTTTGAGTACCCTTCCTTCTTCATATTTGCATGATATTTTATTTTTTCTTTCTCTTTAGATTTATGATACTTATGACTACTTCCATATTTCACATTAAGTGTATGTGCCTTTGATCCTGTGATTTTTCCCATGTTGATGAGCTTGGTCTGCTCTTATGTTAGGGATTCGATAAATTCATCAAGAGAATTCATCTTCCAGGTGGCTCCAGAGGAGAATATAACTAAATGGAATGTGGATACAAACATTGATAATTCAATAAAAAGTTTGGAGAGAATGGTGAGAACCATTTGTTTCTCCTCCTTAGATTTGTCAACCCCACAAGCCTTGAGTTGCAACAATAAATCCTTGTATTTTGTAAAGAAATATTGGATATTGTCAAAGATTTTTGGATGCGATGTGAGAAATTCCACCTAGATCATGTGTCCCCTCATATAATTTTTTTTTCCAAAAATCCCTTCCATTGTTTTCCAAGATTCATTGAGGGTTTTAAAGGAAGATATGTGAAAAAGGAGATCGAGAAAAATGAGACTGTAGATTGTTCTGAATGCTTCATCCATTCGATTTATATACTTGGATTTTTATATGGATGATTTTGGTTATGTATTTGTGTGGATGGTTAAATCGTACAATCCTATGCTTCAAATATGCATGATCATATTCTCCTTCCATGCAAAGTAATTGTAAGTTGTAAGAATGAATTCTTTTGAAAACTCCATTTTTCTGCTATCTTCAGTCTTTGGTACCTGCAAAAATAATTTGGTGTGTATTTTACCTATAAGTTCATCGGATCAGATACCATATAAATGTGGTGAAACTACACAAAATAGATCTATATGGGAATTGACATACACAGCTGCAGAGAAAATAGAAGAAAATAGAAACATGAGAGAAAGAATAGAAGAATTATCATTAACCAAAATGAATGAATGATAATTTACACATGATATACTTTGTATAACTCAACCAATTCACACTAGACGAGAATCCAATGAACCATAGTGGTGGTAGAGAGTGATCTGGAAACACCCCAACAGTTACAGGAGTAAACTGCCACCTATTCTAGTCTCTCGGGAAGTTACAGGAGGGAACTTCCACCTAGCCGAGTTAACTAGTCTATAAGTCTTCAGTTAACTAACTGAAACATAGTGAAGTGAGGATGAGATCAAGGAATCATGGTTAATGTTCTATTCTGGTGATGATCCCAAGGATGGTGCACATTATCTGGTGATGATCCCAATGTTTCATGCTGATAATCCCAATGTAGCATCTAGACTCCACTCAACTGATCAAACTAAAGTGAAAATTGAAGAGAATATTATCCCTAGAGGAATATTCTTAGGAAAAATAAATCCTAGGTGTGTGTGAAGTAAATCCAATAGTTTTGGCAATTTCCTGTATTGTCCTATTCTTTCCTTCAACGACTCTATTTTTCTAAGGTATCCTGGCTGCTAGGAATTTCCTTTTTATTCCATGTTCACCACAAAAATCCATGAATTCTTTCAATGTAAACTATCCATTATTGTCTGATCTCAAACATTTGATTTGCAAGATTTCCTCTGTTTCAACCATCTCTCTATATATCTTGAAGTGCTCAAATGCCTTTGACTTCTTCTTGAGAAAGAAAACTGCAGTCATTCTTGTGTAGTCATCAATCAATATCATGAATTATTGTTCACCATTTAATCCCTTTGTTATTTTTGGTCCACATAGATCGGTATGTACAATATCCATTGGTTTTTCCATTGATTACTCCTTTGATTTGAACTTGGTCCTGGTATGTTTTCCCTATGGAAAATGCTTACACAGAGTATTCGTTGGATTTGAAATTTCAGGCATTTCTTTTACTGCTTCCTTTCTGCTTATTTTGACAAGATTGTCAAAGTTCATGTTAGAACCCAAAGTTGCAGGCTTAAACTGTTAAATTTTGTGCCAAAGATAGGAACACTACTAGAAAAATGACATTCTTGTAGTGCCATCATAAAAAGTGATAACATTTCCCAAAATCCTCCAAGTTATTTGCCACTTTGTCAAAGTCTCCCATAGCATCAAATTTTCAAGTCTTTCAATATTCCGTTACCTTTGTTGTCTTTAATTGAATTTGAAAATGATGAATCCCACCTTTAGATTCTAGTGCACTCCAAGAGTCTTGAAATTTAATGAAGTTTTGTAAAATGCCATTATCTTTTCAATGTACTCCTTGTGTCCTTTTGCATGTTCTTTGATATTTATCCATTTTGACAATTTTTTATTAAAAATTAATTTTTGATTATTTTAAAATGATTTTGGGAAAAAAATGTTTTTTTATATCAAACCCAATATTTTATTTGAACTCGCCAAATCCCAATCCCACAATGATGCCATAAAACATCACAGACATCACTTAGTTCCCAAGACTGAGTCCATGTGTTAAGTGCTCCAATGTAAGAGCCCAAGGGATCAAAATCTTGGGCATAACGCGTCGATGAAAGGTATCAACACTTGGTTATATAAATATTGTAAAACCTCTTAACTTTCTATGTGCAAGATATATTCCACAATGAAAAATATGTTCTTCACTTGAATACAATATATGGCACCAAACATATACTATTGTGGAACTGGAAATTCTATTGATAAGGAAGAAATGACAAATATGGTTAGCTCCCAACTATATTTACATCATTATGCAACTGGTCGAGGATTGAGGGTTGTCACTGCTCTTACCCTTCTCAAATATCATCTTTACAATTACCCAGGTTATGTGAGTGCATCTCTGGTACTTGGTGGTTTGGATTGTATAGGACCTCATTTGCATACAATTTATCCTCACAGATCAACTGACACTCTACCTTTTGCTACAATAGGTTTTAGTTCTCTTGTTGTTATGACTATGTTTGAATCAAAATACAAATAAGGCATGACTAGAGAGGAGGGAATAAAGATAGTTTGTGAAGCTATCCATTTTGGAATCTTCAATGATTTGGGAAGTAGAAGTAATGTTGATGTATGTGTAATAATAAAGGGTCAAAGAGAATATTTTTGGAATCATCAGGTTTCAAAATTCACTTACCTATGTTAGTTCAAAAGGTTATTCATTTTCCAAGGGGCATAAAAAATTTCTTTCAACAAAAATAACCCCTTTGAAAGAGCGTGCACAAATTATTGAAGGGGATGCTATGGAAGAGAGAGTGATGCAGAGTAAGAAATTGAAAGAAAACCTAGTGAAAGGAGGTATTTTTCATATTTCCTCGATAATATGGGTTTGTTTTTTGTGTGAAATTACTCTTCAATATGTATAACATGCTTGAGAATCCACTCTTTTTTTACAAGAGAGATTTTAAGCTAGCATCTAATGTGAAAGTTGTAGATATTATCATTCCTTCTTTCAAAAAGATGGATACATTCTTGAAATGATGGAACATGTCAAAGAATGATCATTGATAATGTTTTCTGTCTTTTTCCCACATCTTGAAAGACAATAAAGGATTGTGATCGACATGTCATCATAAATTACCTATTTTGCACGCTTCTAGAATTGGCATGTTACTACACAACCTAGGAACTCAAATTTCTTCTACATTCCCTCTCGTTTTCCTCAAATATCATCATTCAAGGAGTTCATTCTATATTTGAAGAAATAACCTACTAGGTGACAAAGAATTTGAATATTTCAAGACTAGAGATCAAGGTCATTTCCAGATTCTTATTCATTACTCAAGGAACTGATCCCAAAACTCCAAGATAACATATCGAGCAGAAAGTGGCAGAAGATCGGTCAACCAAAGAACATAGTATATGGAATAAATAAAGGTCAGATACTTTTTGAAGGAGGATAAAAGAGATCATCTAGTACCAAATTGTAAAGAGGAGAATTTCCAGTTAAAGGATTTGTTCCATATTTTCAAGATCAATTCCAACATCTTCATATTTTCTTGGATTGGATTCAAGTCCTATTTTATTTTTTAGTTTATTCCAAATATTGGTAACAGTTTAAGATACTGTAATGATATAAATTGGAGGGGAGAGGGGGTTGGTTAAGGGGTGAGTGGTGTGAAAAACGAAGACTATGTTAATGATTGTAAAATATAGGACTCATTTCACTTTACACTCAATGTTAAAGGATATTTGATGAGTATACTATCTATTATGTTATCTTATTCTTCATTTTCTTACCTCAAAAACATGTTATCTTTGCAAAGCATTGAATATATATTGTTATGTTGGTAACACATTGAATAATTTAATGTTTTCTTACCCATTACAAGACTTGTTCTTGAGTACATTATTCTTTGTTTTTGAATGATATTTAGGATCATGAATCTTCCTATGTGAGTGAAAAAAATCAGGAACTTGCATATTTATTTCCTCTATTGATTTTATATTCCTCATTATATTGACTACCATTGATTAAGTAAGTGTTATAGGAACTTAATTTGCGATCAGATATTGATGTTGCCCTTCTTCATCCACTGCTGAAAAATCAAACTTTTTCAAAAACCCATATACATTTATCTATAAAATCCATTGAAATAACTTGATTATACCCTAGATTTCCCTTTAGACTTGAAGGGAAACTTTAGGGACCATCATCTTTTGGCACTATTTTCATGGATGGAGGAACAAAGAATTTATTCCTGGGAGAATGAAAACAATCAGTTCTAGCTCTTCATGGTGAACAAGAGTTGGACACGTTTTTCTAACTGCATCATTCATCTGGTGACTCCATGAAGGAAGGATCTGTTGATGACTCCACTGATCCAGGATGAAGAATGTTGGATTACTAAGAGGGGGGGTGAATCAATAATAGCGTAATTATAATCCTTTTTCTTCAAATGTTATATCAATGTAGAATTATTATCCAATAATGAGAAGTATCAAATAAACAATCACATGCATACATAGTACACCAATGTTTTACGTGGAAACCCAAATCGGGAGAAAAACACGGAATGCTTTTTCTTATATGTCTTGAAGAATTACATTCATTGGAAGCACCAAATTTCTTTTTTTTCTAGCTGTAACTGGAAGGAGGCTCCAACCCCCTAGTTTCTTAGGCTACAACCTGAGGGAAGCTACAACTCCCCAATTCTCTAGCTACAACCAGAAGGAGGCTACAACCCCCAATGTTCTCCGGTTACAACCAGAAAGTGGATACAACCACTTTTCCTTGCCCCATCATACCAACCTAAATTAAAAGTAGAATGATGGAACCACTGTCACACTATCACTGTGAGATATACCGCTGCAAACCTGTACCAATAAATCTGAAGCATGCATCAACCTGTAATCAACCTGTACCATAAACAAGCGCATCAACCATGCACCAACCTGTAATCAACCTGTACCATAAAAAAGTGCATCCAAACATGTACCAAGTATGTACCAATCATGTGTCAACTACTCATCAACTATGACTCATCAATATGTACCAACATCATCAACTATACACCTCATGTATGTGTGCCAACTCATCAACTACTTGTCTCAACCATGTACTCAACATGTACCACAACCAAAATACCTCATCAATTTCATCATCCGAATATGATTTGTAGCTCTGTAATAGACCTGGTGTATATGATCACATTCCTACAAACCTTCCTTAACTTTAAAAACAATAGACTAGCATTTTCATCAAACTTTTCTTTAGTCTCACATGCCTAGTTTTGGATTAGTCAACAACCCTAACTTGAAGTAATAATAACTTTGAACCTGTAATGTATAAAGATATGAAACTGATACACAATGTTCGTCAGTGTGTTTAATGCAATTCCTCCAAGTTTCACTACTTGGAACCTCTCATAAAAGGATTTATAGCACAAATGGCATACCTTGCTGAATTCCGGCTTATTCTAGAGAGCAACCTTGTAGAGAGTTCCCTGCAAAAAATATTTGATGAAATGATATGAAACTATTACACAGAATACTAAATATGGTACCCTAACCAACACATTTTGTATCACTAAATTTGGATCTATTATGAAGAAGTTATGACATTTTTACCTGAAACACCTGATTTTGACTAGTTTCAGGACTGACCACAAACCCTATTTTCCACGGAGTGTAACTCCCAAACTACAATGACCCACAAGATTAACCTTTTTTTATGGATACTTGGATATGTTTTATCACTTTAATAGCAATTTCACAGTCTGAATCATTATAGAAAAACAATTATAGTGAAAATGGTGAGATGACCTGTAAATAACATACCTTAGAAAGCACCATCAAAATAATTTATCCTTCCTTGCATTTCAGCCTTGTTTTCTTCACCTTCACTCAGAATTACAGTTTAGATATCCTTGGTTACCTCAGACACATATATATATTCAATATGGTCAAGTGTGATTCAAATGAGAGATCCTTGCCTCTTATTTATACTCTCCATGTAGCTTCCTTAAAAACATCTTCTAGGTCACTTGGCCCACTTTCCTTATTTTAGGGTTGGGTCCACTTCTAATTTCTCCATCAAAATTATTATTGAAATAATTTATTTTGTATTCACTTTGAATTATAATAAAGTCATCAATTCACTTTATTATTTACCTTTTAAAATCTCTTAAACCACTTTGACTACTTTGACCTTTTGGGGCTTCTAGATGACATATGAGGGTCCTCCAACTTTGTAAGGCCATAACTCTCAAACCGTGAGGAGTTATGTGACG
>ML778111.1:1239988-1268358 GCA_009831015.1 Picea engelmannii | reverse complement strand
GTAAGGCCATAACTCTCAAACCGTGAGGAGTTATGTGACGTTCTACATACCACCAGAAATGGAATGACATGTAATATCCATATAGAATATTATTATCTGAAAATATATCATAACTCATACAATTACCCATCAAACAAACTTGGGTCCATTACCCAAACTTGGGGTCTCCAACTTCTCATGGCCATAACTCTCTAACCGTGAGGAATTATGCGACATTCCACATACCAACGGAAATGAAATTAAAATAAATATCCATATAGGATATTTTCCATGACAAAATCACTTTCCTTCATCTCATTATTCCACAATTAAGCATGGGTTCTCTTACTCCACAAAGTGTCTTCCCGTGAGGGCTTTCACCATAAGGGGACCACTTTGGAGTTCATCCATATTTACTTCTTATCAACCATGAAAAAACAATAATGAGTCATATTTACATCAAACAATATTGGGTCCATTACCCAAGCCTTTATGATATGGGGATTTCTTCAAGGGTTGACATGAATGACAACCAACCTTAATCAACAATGGCTATGGAAGCCATTTTGGCTCGTAGGTTTTCTCCATTTGATTTATCTATTGTTCCTAGATTTCCAAATGATGTGTCTATTGTATATGAGTGGGTATACCACCTTCCAAGGATGAAAGGAGATGATCATGATAATCCTGATTGATTTTCATAAATTCATGTACCAACACAATATTCGTCATGAATGTGTATTGATGAAAATGTTTATGTACTCCTTGGAAGGAAAGGCGAGGCAATGGTACCGATCTCTAGCTATTTCTAGTCTTTCATCATTAAAGGATTTCCATGCTATTCTTCATTCATATTGTAAGAGGATTTATCCTCTTGAGCTCCTATTTCATGATTTTTGTGAACAAATTAAACCCCTTAGCACTAGCGATTGGAAAAAATTTAGTGGTGAAATTCATGAAAATATATATCAAGAAGATGAAGCCCAATATGTTAACACCTATCAAACGCATGAAGGGACAACCTAACAAAAACAAGGATACATCGAGTGTGATGTTTCTTCTTTTGAAATTGATGAAATTAAGTTGTTGTATTCTGATGATCATGATAACCTTGTTGTTATGAACGTTGCTAATTCATTTTATGCTCAAGATGATAATCAACAACTCCAAGTGTTTTTTGCTGCCCCAAATATTTATGAAAATATTCCTATCTATGATGAATATGATGATGATAATGAAGTTTTAGACTCATGGTCCAAGAGGAATCAAAACATGTCTTTGAAAATTATGTTTTAGAGTTAGAAAATGATTCCGATGAGCAGATTTCTCAATTATAAATTATTAGATATTATAGCAGAAAACTGGTGTGTGACTATCATAATGTAGAATTTAAAGGAAGCTTTTACCAAGAGTATATTCCCATTCAAAATATTGATGAAGAAGAAGGAAGTTTGCATCCCTTGTTTGTTTCATTTTCAGATTTGCAGAAGAAAAACATCATCTTGGAAGTGAAGTAGTCTAGGAAGTTACAACAACAACCTTATTCCTCAGATCATCTAGAATTTTGTAATGATTTTCATGAATCAATGGCCATTTACATGGAGACGATTTTTCCAAAGGTTTTCAATGATGTATCATTCAGAATACGCACAACTTGAAACAATGAGTATGAGATGTTAATTCTATTGCAAAACATTTATTATTTCTACACTTTGTTATTTCTTTGCAATCAAGAAAAATACTATTTTGTAAGCAAAATGATTACATGGCTACATTGGAAGTTTGCATACAAGTAATCAATTTTAAACACCATTATATTTTCAATGTCCTCCCCGTGTCCTTTTGCATGTTCTTTGACCTTTATCCATTTTTTCAATTTTTTATTAAAAATTAATTTATTATTATTTTTTAATGAGTTTTGGGAAAAAAAAGTGTTTTTTATATGAAACCCAATATTTTAGTTGAAATCTACAAATCCGAATCCCACATTGAATTTCATCAAACATCACAACCATCACATTGAATTTCATCAAACATCACAACCATCACTTAGTCCCGAGGACTGAGTCCATGTGTTAAGTGCACCAATGTAAGAGCCCAAGGGATTACAATATTGAGCACAATGTGTCGATGAAAGGTATCGCCACTTGGTTATATAAATATTGTAAAACCTCTTAACTTGTTGTGTACGAGATATATTCCATAATGACAAATCCATTATGCACTTGAATACATTATATGACACCAAATATATATTTTTCTAGTACTGGAAATTCTACTGATATGGAAGCAGTGACATATATGGTTAGCTCCCATCTAGAGTTACACCATTATGCAACTGGTCGATGATCGAGGGTTTTCACTATTCTTAATCTTCTCAAATATCATATTTATAGTTACCTAGGTTATGTGAGTGCAACTCTGGTACTTGGTGGTGTGGATTTTACAGGACCACATTTGCATAAAATTTATCCTCATGGATCAACTGACACTACCTTTTTCTACAATGGGTTCTAGTTCTCTTGTTGTTATGGCTATGTTTGAATCAAAATACAGAGAATGAATTACTAGAGAGGAGGGAATACAGATGGTTTGTGAATCTATCCATTCTGGAATCTTCAATGATCTGGAAAGTGGACATAATGTTGATATATGTTTAATAACAAAGGGTCAACGAGAATATTTGTGGAATCATTAGTTTCCAAATTCACCTACCTATGTTAGTTCAAAAGGTTATTCATTTTCCAAGGGGAATATAATGTTGGACACAATGGTACGATATTGTCATTGATGTCAACATGGTGTAGAAGAAACTTAATCAAATCTCAGAAGGGAGAGAACATTGCATAAACGGTATCGGGATTGAAATCCCCATAGTAAAACTCCAAAAGAATCAAGGAAGAATCATGTTCATTGATGAATTTTTTGGGACAGTCCAGGATCGTTAGATCGAGATGAATCCAGAAGATGGGAGAAATTAAATCCCAACCATCAGATAGAGAAAAATAATCCTCAACCATATATCAAGACCAATAGGACTCCAGAACTTCACCACTCCGGCGAAAAGAAGCCAATAACATGTAAGTTTACATGAAGTCCAAAGCCCTAAATTACGAACCGTCGTCAACTATTGATCTATATTGAAATATGGGAACCATTAGATCAAATTAAAGGGAAGGAGATGGTAAACTCTAGCGCTGACCACTCTGCAGAAAATAAGCCAACAACATGTAAGTTCACCTGAAGTCTAGAGCACAAAATTTCCAAAGTGATGGAGGGCCATTAGATCTGGACAATGCATGTTGATTTTTGGATGAGGATAGGTGGGTCCAATTGTGGTCAAACTCAACATTGACCACTTCAATGGAAAAGGGTTTAAAAAAATGTAAGTTCACCCGAAGGCCCGAGCTTCAAAGTCACGAAGTAAGACATGTGGAAAAAGAAAAATTTGACATGTGGCACACACATTAAGAGCCCACATCATCATAGTCCACATCAACAAAACCACGTTTCTAAGGACACATGATGGAATCATACGGTGACAAGTTTCAAGATCGAGTTGTCACTTTAGGTATATGTAAGTCACAAATCTAGGTGACACATGGAAGCCACTCCGGTAGTGCCACATCAACGGTGATGTTAGTAAGTTAGGTCACTCTGGGAGTATGTCCTTTCAGGATATCTAGTTTCTCCTACCATCAAATACCCGAAGCGTTGAGGACCGAAGTCATGAAATAATGTTGGTCATTGATTTATGATTATCAAGAATATTTCACAGACGTTGGATTAAGCTATTAGAATAGGGTTAACGTGTACCATTGACCGACAACAAGCGATCCTCGCCATTCTATGACTTATTCGGTAGGTAAAGATTCTGAGGGATTGAACTACTTCATAGCTCGAGTAGTTCAAAGTCCTATAGTCACAAATATATAAATACCCAAAGAGCATGAGATCCTTTGTGTCTAATCCCACAGTCCTATATCCTGGACTTGTGAAGTTTATTAAGAAGGGAAGTGATGATAAGCACTCCGATGGTATCTTCTCTGGAGGAGTTGGAAAACTGCAAAATCCAGAGTCCTAAAACTCTAAAATCCTAAACTAAATGAGAATTGTCCTCTCAACTGCAAATTGAGTCTTGATCGTCGATTTGTTTAAAACATTTGGATAAGACATGATCTTGCATCCAATGAAATATTAACTATTGATCATCCAATATATTATATGTACTTCGGCGAAATGCACTCTGGGAAGGTTGAATGACAAAAAAGGATCGAAGTCCCAAAGGACAAAGTTCTGAAGTAAATGAAATTTGCCCGTCTCAACCTGCAATTAAAATGTGACTGTTGATAGTGTTAAGTGATTAAGCACTTGTTTGTCTTAGCTAGTAGTCACCACCTATGGTCATACGGAATAGAGGTCCCGAAGTGTTTCTATGCGAAATTTAACACACATAATAAGAAATTTATCTCAGTCAAGAATGAACGTTGAACCAGATAGGATATGGACTCTGTCTTGATTTATATTAAGTAATCCAATACTTGCAATGGATTAAAAATATGATCAAATAGATTAGATTTGATCAACGAAATTTGAGAGTGAAATAAAGAGTCATGGTATCGAGTTAAAAAAAAAATCGATCCATATCAGTGATTGATTTATGAAAAATACTCTCACTAAATTGAAAATCCTTCACGATAATGTTTAAATAATAATAGAGAAAAGAAAACATTATTATTTTTAATTTAAATGAAGAGGTGTAATGGTCCAAACAAAGGAACAAAATCCTTCATGGATCACACCATTTGGAGGACTATATAAGAAATTATAAGGAACAGTGAAGAAGAGGTGTCTCTGGAGTCCATATCATAAGATCATAACAAAATCATAGTGAAAGAAGAGGAACTGCTGATAATTACGTAGCGAGGGTGGAAGGGAGGAGAAAGGAAGGATTCATATCCTTTACTAGATAAGGGATTTGGTGCTTCCAAGGGTTGGTTCCCTAAAATACAAGGGAGTTGGTGCTTCCTAGGGTTTGTGACCTCAAGACAAGGGAGTTGGTGCTTCATAGGGTTGGTGCCCTAAACACACAGAAGTTGGTGCTTCCTAGGGTTGGTGCCCTGAAGAACAATATTTGTGTGTCTCAGAGTTGGTTCTCTAAAAATGATCGAAGTCCTTCATTATTATTTTATAAAACCTTGTAATTCATGTTAATTATATTTATATAATTGATTTTAAATACAAAACCGTTGTTGATATACTATGGTAATTAATAAAATATCAAAGTAATTCCTACTTGTTGAAAAAAGGGTAATATTGATTCACCCCCCTCTCAATAATTTCAATAATTGGTATCAGAGTGAGTGCCTTCAGCAGAGTCTAATAATTGGAAGGTAGATCCCGAAAGAAATGGATCAAGAAGAGGGAATGTCTTCCAACAAAGAACCATTGTTCAATGTAGGTGTCTATGCTCTCTGGAAAATAAGAATGAAAGGATTCTTGTTGGCTCTTGGTTTTGATGTCTGGCAATATGTTGTAGATGGTTACACTACACCAACCATTCCACCTACATATACTGTAGAAAAGAAAAGTTTCAATGACAACTCAAGAGAATTTAATGTTATTCTAGGAGGATTGACAAATTCTATATGTTTGAAGTTTATGCATTGTTAGTCAAGGAAATATGGGACAAATTGGAATTTGAATATGAAGGAAATAGAAAATTCAAATAATCCAAACTACAAACATATAGAACTCAGTTTAAAATTTGAAAATGAAAGAAGAAGAGAATATTGATGAATATGTTCATAGGGTAGGTGAAGTAGTTAGTTCAATCATAGAAGCAGGATAAGAACTTACCGACAAACCTATTGTAAAAAATATATTAAGGTCATTACCTATGAGATATGATGCCAAGATTTCTACAATTGAAGATAGGTCAGAACTTGATAAACTCACAGTAGATCAACTTCATGGAATTTTCACAGCATATGAGATGAGAACATGGAATGAAAAACCATCAAAAAGAGAAACAACCTTTAAATCATCTAAAACAAACATGGGGAAGGATTAAAATACCAATGATGATTTATTAGATATATTTGATGAAGAAACTCCCAAATTCATAAATAATCTCAATAAAAGGACTGGGAAATACAAAGGAAACATTCCTATAAAATGTTTTAACTGTGGAAAAATTGGACACTTTTCCAATAAATGTCCCCATCCTAAGCAGGAGGAAAGTGATGATGAAATAACCTTCAAATATCATACGAAAAGCAAAAATAATGATAAAAATAAGTTATACAAGAAAAATAAAACATTCTTTACCTAAGAAGACAATAGCTCATCAGAAGAAAATGAAGAAGCGGAGTCAAAGCTTCTATTTATGTGAATAAAAGCTCAAGATGATAATCATTTGAAATATGAAGAAGAAGTTAACTTCGAAGAAGAATTCCTTCATGTTATTGAAGAACTAAGAAAAACTAAAAAACAAAACAGGTTACTAAGGTAAGAGCTTCTAGAGATTGAAGAAGCTACTAAATCAAGAGAGAAGGAAGTTTCCAAAGCCATCAATGATTCAAACCAATTGATTACTAAGTTAAAAACTCAACTCCAAGAAACCAAAAGTAAAGAAGAATTATTAAATAAAGAACTCAGTGAGAAACAACAAATGTGTAAGCTATTGGAGGATGAAATAGTTCAACTAAAAAGGAAACTAGAAAAAGAATATTTTAAGTCTAAATTTCAAAACAACTCAAAAATATTGAATAACATTCTTAATAGTAAGAGATTATCAAATGATAAGACATGAATAGGATATGATCCCTCTAAATATCAAGAAAATGAAAAAAATATTGGACACACCAACCACACTTAGAGGGGGGGGGGATGAATGAGTGTGGAGCTCTTTTTCCCAAAAAATTCCCTCTTACACAAAACGCATTAGTTAGCATTCACCATTTGTACCATTACTCAATTTTTTCATTTATAACCAGTTAGATGTGAACATATATCAACAACATATATAAAAAATATATCATCAACAAATCATCACCACAAGGAACACAAAGAACACTATATGTATGTACAATTTTCTTTTTATTACGGACTTCAATCCTTGGGTTTTTTCAGCAACAACTAAATAGAGTACAACTCTACAAGAGCACCAACTCTATATGCAAGACTCAACTTACATACTCAAGACCAACTAAGATGAGGCAAAAATATTCCATAGATATCAATCTGTCATAGGTACGTGACCTTTTAGTAGTACAACCACGTGTGTACGTGCCCTAGATAGTTATATACTGCGTATGTACATGATCTATCTGCAATACATTATGTGTATTCCTTCTGAGTTTTTATCTTCAGAATCAATTCAGATCCTCTACAACCAATTCATTACTCTCTTCTATCTCTCACTTTCTAGTATGACTCATAACCAATCACAACATATCCAATCTCTCCAATAACTAACTCATGCTTCTCAACCATACAATACGAATGCTACTCAAACATGTATAAGCAATCAACATATCATATCAACACTGAATTAGAAGAGTTCTTCTCACTCTATCATCCAACACAAAACATATCACAACAGTATAGCAAGAATTCCCTAGGCATTCATCACACAACAACAAATAGTATCCATCAAGATAATAATGTAATCATATCATAGTCTTAGTGGCAGATCTGAGCCCACAGACTGTAGATATGGAACCTGCTTCAGTCTTCAGTAGCCAGTCATCATCTCAAACACCAATTTCCATGATTTCATCCACTTTGCACGCTCTGTCTTCATACAACCCACGTATGTATGCATCCTAGCCCATTGCAACCTGCATATACCTAGAAACTAGGTTTTCTGAACCTATGAAACTTTTTTCATCAATATCTCAAACATGATGAAACATTGATGTGTTCATGAGATCCTCAATACTCTCTCTCTTAGAATAGATCTTCAATCATGCTCAAGAGATCCACACAAGATGCTCACCAAAGATACATAAGAGATTCCTCCCAAAAATGTACTTTTCACAAGAGACCCTTGCCTCTTACTTGTACTCTTCATCTTCTAGGTTACTTAACCCACTTCTAAGTCACTTAACCCATTTCTAGGTCACTTAACCAATTTTCCTCATTTTTAGGGTTAACTACTTTCCATAATTAGAATGTTATCCATTACTTTATTATTCAAATATTACTCCTTGACTTTGTCACCTCACTTTATTATTTAAATAATCTTCTTTGATTTGTCACTTTACTTTATCATTTTCAAACACTTTGATTTCTTTGACCTTTTGGGGCTTCAAGCCAACATATTAGGGTCCTCCAACTTTGTGTTGGCCCTAACCAAGTTTTTAGGAACACTTTGTCATATTTGACCATTTTTGGGACATCGACAGCTTGTCAAAGATGGAGTGCAATGCGAAGTAGAAATCATGGAAGATAGACCCCTTTTTGGGTTTTGGGGGATAATGTAATGGGAAAGGGATCTCGGCCCGTGGTTTTACCCACACTTAGGCCCACTTTTGTATGTATAAATAAATATGAAGTATATTTGAAGTAGGTGTGATCGCTTAGTTCAATTGGAGGTGCATCTATGTGATGTTGAATAAGTGCTCTGTGCGAACTGCGTAAGGCTTGCAAGGCTAAATGAAAGTTATTGTAAGGCTTGCAAGGCTAAGTGAAAGTTACTATGAGATTTCTATATGAAGATAAGTGTTGTAACAGAAGGAAGAAGGATCTAGCGAGTTTCACAGATCTTCTTTCTTATGCGAAGAGGGATTTGGATGGCTCTGTGCTATAACCTGACTAACTGAAGCTAATAAAGAAGAAGACTTTGTGGATGTAGCCCCAGGGTGGGGGTGAACCATGATAAATATGTGTGTTGTGCTCTATGCCTTGACCTGATGTGTTTGTTTCTTCCTTTGATAAGTGCTTTGATATGTTTAGATAGATATATTTATGCTTTGTGCTTCTGAGATATGAATGAATGCTAGATCTGGTATGTAAGATGCCTAGTGCTTGATCTTCTGAATCTAATCTATCTTATTGTGGCTATGTGTTCAATTATCTTAGATCTAAGTACATACTGCGATGCTCTGTGTTATCTGTGAAGTATCATAAGGGTTGAATACTGATGAATAATCTATGCTAGGTGATTGATAAGTGTTATAATCATAGATATGTGTCCCAACTAAGGTTGCAGACACCTGAGTCTTGCAACCACCCCTGCCTCTACCTCGGGTGAGACTTCATCTGCTTCGCAGGTGTTACTGAAAGGGTTGGCAGTTAGGGTTTTGTTGGTGCGTTGTTGTAGCGTTGAACCCTAGGTCTGCCCATGTGCCAACAAATTGTTCTGTTGTTGGGACCTGAAACTGTGATTGCTGGGAACTGAGCAAAAGAAAATTTGTGCAAAGATTTGTCCTGAAATTGTGAAATCTCTGTGTGTGGATCTATGCCCTAGTGTGCAGTGATCCACTTGATCTGAAAAGATCTGTGTTGAAGAAGGAAGGACAGATCTAAAAGAAAGAAGTCATATCTGTAAGAAAAGAGGTTGATATTGAAGAAAAGAAGTAAGATCTGTAAGCTCTGTGCTTTGATAAAGGTAAGAATAGTTATAAGTTCTTATATATGGAAGCTTTGTGCCCTGTAGAAGTAAAAGAAGTGGAATTTTTTTTTTCTAAAGAATGGATTTAGGTATTCTTGATAGATTTTGTTCTATCTTGAAAACTAGGGCATTGTTAGATGAAATAATGTTTGATATGAATATATATGATAAGAATAATGAGAGATATGTTATACCTATGCATAGAAATAATTTTTGGACTAACCAATGGATGCAAGATACTAGAAAGAAATTTTTGCAGGCTAGCCATTATGACCCTAGCAAGCAGTACAAGAAAAGTTGGGGATCATTGAAGAGAAAGAGAGGATTAAATCTTTGTTACAGTTGCAGAAGGCCAGGACATCTTGCTACGGAATGCCCTAGGAGAAACCCTAGTTGCCTATGTTGTAAGGATATGGACCATGAAGTACTGAATTTCCCTATAATGATTGCTAGACTTGAAAAGATGAATATGGAGCAAGCAAATTATGAAGGAGATCAAGAGACTAAGATTATAGAAGAACCCTAGAAAGAATCATAGATTATGTTACTGAAAATTAAAGAAACCCTGGATGAACATAGAGAAGAAAGTTTGTTAGAGATCTTCAAAGAAAAGGAGAAAATCAAAGTAAGAATATGATACTTTGACATTGACTGTGCTCTAGATGTGGGAACACAGATGAACATTATGACAAAAGGTACTTGGGAAAACCTAGGGAGGCCTACTATGGTTCCTTCACTAGGAAAAATAGGGTTGTTTAAATGGAAAATGGTAACCCTATGTGGCATAATTACCCAGATAGCTATGAGTACCCATGGAGCTTCGACAGAGGAAGAATTCAAAGTTATTATATTTATTGAGGACCATACCCCATTTCCATATTTGTTAGGAAAGATTTAGATTGAAAAAGACCAGATCCAAAGAAAAGAAGAAAAGGAAGCCCTGGAACAGAAGAAGAAAGAACTCATGGAATTTATGACTAGAAGGATTACCTACTTGATGGAAGAAAAAGAGAACAGATCTAAGCTATTGAAAACTAGGGACTTGGATGTCGAAGATATAATAGCATTAGAGGAACCACAGAATACTGAAATACCTAATCCATATGATGGAGGAGTATTACCCTTGGATCTGAAGAAATAATCTCAGCATCGTAAAGTGACTATGTCGAGAGAAGATAAGAATCAGAATGGAAAAAGAATGACCAAGATGAGGCTCACTGGGAAGAAGGATAGGAAGATAAGTAAGAAGAGAGATAAGATCGAAAAGCTACAGAAGATTCCAGAGGAAACTTTGCAGAAGGAAAAATCACAAGAATTGAGCTTCGTTGGGATATCAGAACAACGACATATGGCACTTCGCCGTGGTGAAGCAATATAATCGTTGGACCAATATACCCATTTGAATTCCGCCCCAAATGGACAGAAAATAATTAAAGGATCATGAAAAGACCATTGGACCATGCCATAATGGATGGATCAATGTTCATGGAAGCCTCATACCCATTGCAAGAAGATCGTTGATGAATTTCCTATTTATCTCAATGCGTCATGCGTGAAGAACACTTTTTCCAACTGAAAAATCGAAGCTTGCAGAACTAGTGATTGTCTACAGTGATCATTACAAGCAAATTGTTCATCCTAGTGTAGTATTTTGAGATCATCATGGCCCCAATTACCTTTCCCAAGTGTGTATGTCCGACGATCTCATCACACTTGAGGAATCCATCATAGAGGTCCTTCTTGATTTAATGACTGAGAGAGTCATGTTGGAAAGAAGAATGTCCACTGGAGTCCAAGCATCATCGATGAGAGGAGTGCAAGCCTCCCCATCGACTGCTCTAGCAGGAAAATATCAAGCCGACGAAGAGAGAAGAACTAACCATAAGGACGACATAGCCAACGCAAACTTAGTGCCATCCATCCTACCAGCTTACATACCCCCTTTGAACAGTGAGATTAACAGGAATAGTGTCCCTAGAGACTTTGAATACACCCTAGTCACTGCATATCTATCGAAAGGAGTATGCACCTACCGTGCAGATCAAGACAAGGTTACAGTGTTGAAGTTTTGCGACTTTAACCTAAGGGACCATAAATTTTATAGCATGCTTACCCTGTATAAGTACTTGAAAAGAACTAAGGGAAAGAATTCAAAGTTCATCCCTCAACAATGGATGATGAACCTCACACAGTCTACTTTTATCACCATTATGAAAATACCACACTTCAACAGACACCAAGAGGTGAATGCTTGTGTAAAATTACTATTAGCAAGTTACCACAGAGGATACCTGTGGTTATATCATCGCATAAATATTGATATGAAATTGATCAATAGGATCAATGGGATTAGCATGCAGGGCTCTGATCCCCATAAGTACTATCTTGGAAAGACTGGAGACCGTGCTCTTGCACATAAGATCAAAGAATACTATGGCAATGTTGAGAAAGGTGCGAGAGGATACAAGGTAGATTCTATTGAAAGTGTCATAGTGCACCTTTCATTCCAACTGATCGTAGGGAAATAGGTATGCAAGAATCGACCAACACAAGTATCTGGCTTTGTAGTTGACCTCGCAAGAAAGTGCACAGAGGGACTACAGATGAACCGGGTGAAGTACCTAGTGAATCAACTGGAGATTGACTGCTAAGAATCCCAGGATTAGGGGAATGAATTCCATTTTAGCTGGCTCCTGAGACTGATCACTTTTGTTCCATGGGAGATACCAGAAGGCGCAACATTCCCAGACCTTATCCCCTTTGAACCACTAGTCATGAAGTTCAGTACATTATGGTACTCGAACAACATGAGAAAGAAATGGAAATCGAAAGTCATTTTCCATGCGTACTATAACCAATTGAAAGTATCCATATGGAGTGAACCTCAAATAACCCCGAACACATTATAGATATTCTGACTTATGATAAAGTTCAGCGCTAACCGCCACTTTATATACCTAACCCCATGCACCGATGAGAACTAGGAACAACTTCATTCCTATTGTAAGTTGACAGAAGAAGACCTAGAATAAATCACCAAGCAATGGTCAGCGAACCTCCTTATTTCAACATGCCCCACAGAAATGTCCAACATCGACGGCCCTAAAACTACACAGGATACACCTGGGCCCAGTAAGAAAAAGAAAGCAAAGATGACGAAGAAGATTAATGAAGTCCAGGATGTTGACAACCTATTTGTAAGGATGGCTTCCATTACACCAGATGAAGAAGGTGATGAAAAAGAAGGTACAAAAACTAAACAACATAAAGTTAAAGTACCACCTCCTAGGGACGAAGAAGACTCATCGAAGAAAAGGAAGGTCTCACCTCTAAATTAATCCTCTAGAAAGAAACCAAGAACCCCTGTAACCAAGATGTGAACTGCCCTCACGTTGGATGACTTTGATTTCATTGTTGCAATGGTCAATGATGCTTCAAAGGAAATCATAGAGAAGTAGGAGGAAAAGTAGGAACAAATGTATAGACAAATTGAGATCTTGCTCCAAGGAGTACAACAAGCACTCCAATCTAGCCGAGAAATCTCTACTGCACCTCTGCTAGAAGGAACAATAGAAGTAGGAGAGGAATTAGTTCAACTCCGCATGATTGCTGATACAGTCAAAGTATGCCTTCGACATGCTCAGGAAGAAAAAGTGCATTCCACCTAGGCCCTAAAGAAAGCAAAGGAGGAAATTATTGAACAACGCCAAGCTGCGCAAGAAGAGAAGAATGCTCTCCAAGAAAAAATTGAAGATAGAATGAAGATACAAAAAGAGAAGGAGAATCTACTCACAAAGTAGATAGGAATTGAAGAAGTAGTCAACAGAGCATTTCTCTCTATGACCGGCTTAGAGAAGAAGGATGAAGAGCCCACATAGTGTCAAGTGATGAAGCTGGCTAAAGTTATTCAACAAATTCAAGAAAGGGTTGTGGAATTAGAGCTTCAGACCATACCATAGACTCCAAAAGAAGTGCGCGACCAATGATAATTGAATTCTCAGAGAGAAGTTGAGAGGATTAAAACACTTGCTGCAGAATGTAAAAAGCTAAGTAGAATAAGCGTGAAGATATATGAAAAACTATATGAAGACCCAGAGTTGAAGAAACTAGAGTCCCAACTTTAGGAAGAAAAACAACACGTAGATACAGTATAGGCGCAGCTCAAGATCCTATCACCCATCGAGAGAATGAAGAGATCCTTGGAACAATGTGCTTCCCAACAAATCTTTCTTACCATGCAAAAAAGAGTGATGGAAGTCACCCAGAAACTCTAGCCGAGCCAGGAGGTGGCCTACCTACTGTTTGAAGAAATTGAAGGCCAAGGAACACTACTAGAACAAGTAGTTGTTATAGTCAAGCAACAAATGGAAGGACCTATCAATGAAGTGGTTGTTCAGGAATTCGTTGAGCAAGAAGTTGTAGCACAGAGACAAGTTGAAGTAGCTCGAGCCAAGATCGAGACCTTTGAGGAAAAGTTACCCATATCTGAGTGACTCAGTACGAGTCACAGCTGAGTGTTGGGGGCCTATTGGCCCTGACCATGTTTTGAGGAACACTTGGTCATATTTGACCATTTTTGGGACTTCGACAGCTTGTCAAAGATGGAGCGCAACATGAAGCGGAAATTATGGAAGCTAGACCCCTTTTTGGGTACTTTTTTGGTTTTGGGGGATAATATAATGGGAAAGGGATGTCGGCCCATGGGGTTTACCCACACTTAGGCCCACTTTTGTACATATAAATAAATATGAAGTAGATCTGAAGTAGGTGTGTTGCTTAGTGAAATTGGTGGTGCATCTATGTGATGTTGAATAAGTTCTCTATGTGAACTGTGTAAGGCTTGCAAGGCTAAGTGCAAGTTACTATAAGGCTTGCAAGGCTAAGTGAAAGTTACTATGAGGTTGCTATGGGAAGATAAGTGTTGTAACGCAAGGAAGAAGGATCTAGCGAGCTGTGCAGATATTTTGTCCTATGTGAAGAGGGATTTGGATGTCTCTATGCTATAACCTGATTAACTAAAGCTAATAAAGAAGAATACTTTGTTGATGTAGCCCCAGGGTGGGGGTGAACCACGGTAAATCAGTGTGTTGTGCTCTGTGCCTCGACCTAATGTGTTTGTCTCTTCCTTTGCTAAGTGCTTTGATATGTTTAGATAGATCTATTTATGCTTTGTTCTTCTTAGATATGAATGAATGTTAGATATGGTATGTAAGATGCCTAGTGCTTGATCTTCTGAATCTAATCTATCTTATTGTGGCTAAGTGATGAATTATCTTAGATCTAAGTACATACTGTGATGCTTTGTGTTATCTGCAAAGTGTCATAAGGGTTGAATAATGATGAATAATCTATGCTAGGTGATTGGTAAGTGTTATAATCACAGATCTGTGTCCCAACTAAGGTTGTAGACACCTCAGTCTTGCAACCACCCCTGCCTCTACCTTGGGTGAGACTTCATCTGCTTCACAGGTGTTGCGAAAAGGGCCAGTAGTTGGGGTTTTATTGGTGCAATTTTGTAGTGTTGAACCCTGGGTCGACCCCTGTGCCAACACTTCATAAGGCCATAACTCTCAAACCATGAGGAGTTATGTGACATTCCACATACCACTGAAAATGATATGACAAGCACTATCCATGTAGGATAGTTTCACCAACAAATTCACTGATCTTCAATTAATTATTCTCCAATCAATCATGGTTTCTTCAACCATTCTTCTAGGATAACTCAATCATAAAGCGTCTTCCTGTGAGGTATTTCACCATAAGGGGACCACTTTGGAGTTCATCCATTTGTGCACTTTATCAACCATGATAAGACTATAATGATCAATATAACTATGCATCATATATCAAGGAGACCACATTGATCCATCTTCATCTTTTCATCATGTATCAATGACAACTTATTGATCTGCATTCATCTGTGCATGACACCACATGCATCATATACTTGACATTTATCCATTTTCATCAAGGACAATACATTTGACATCAATCAATCAATCCTTTGACATCAATCAATCACTTTACATCAATCAATGAAATCAATCAATCAAACCATTGGCATCAATGACAACATGATCCAACAATATCCCCCTTTATCATTGATGGCAATACCAACATTGATGTCAAAACTCGTTACTAATTATTGATGTCAACATGCAGATAAGTCAGACTCTACATCAATAGTCAATGTGACTATCTCTCCCCATAAATAATCATCAATCACATCAATGTGACTATCTCTTCCCCTTTGACATCAATGGAAAAGGGTCATTCTTCTCTTGGGACTGCTCCCCCTACCTGAATGGCGTGACTATCTCTCCTTGGGGTCGTTCCCCCTGTTTGGATGCCTTTGATATTCCTTTGAATAATCTCTCCCCTTTTGAACAAGGGATATCACTCTGATGTAACACATCACTCATACCCCCCCTTTGACCATTGCTCTCCCTGGAACTATGCCTATGTGCTCTTTCTTCAAGTATAACGCTCTTTTCTCCTCCTAGAACCATGGGAAGAAGAATGAATCCCCCTATTGTTATGTCTTCCCTTATATTCTTTGCAAGATGAACAATATGCTACCATATGGAGATCCTTGGACTTGTTTATGCATCAAACTCATACCATGCCAACCATCATGAAACAACAATAAAATAGAGAATCATGAGTAGAACATCACCCAAGTACATCATATACCAATTGTGTTCCCATCATGCACAACAACCATGTACATCAATACCATAAAATGTGCCATAAGATCTCATCAATGGAATGCATCAACCATATTCTTCTATCAACAAGCCAACAAGTGTCATATCACTCATGATATGCCTCCATTATGAACCAAGTGTCATAACCATGTATCTCAAACAACTACCAATTGTTGTGCTAACCAGGTAATACCATCAATCATATTCCATCTATGAGTGTAACAAACAAGTACATTAACCATGCACCAATACTACAACATGATGAATCCTCCCAATACTAAAACATGATGAATCCTCCTACATGTATGCCAAATATTCCATAAAATATGTGCCAATCAAACTGCTAGTAGGTGCCTCTACCAATGTGCCAATCATGCATCAAATATAGATCATCAATGATGTACAACATGAAACTCTCATTAACTCACCAACTACATATCCCAATGTGTACTCCAACCATATGCCAAAATGCATGCACCAACAATGCATGTACTAGTAGTATGCTTTAATAGATCAATGGAATCAGAAATCAAAGGTACCATAACTTTGTTGTCATAGAAATCATTATTATTCAACATAAAGTGCCTCAATCCATACTCATGGGTTGGTGCCATGCACCCAAGATTTTATTTTACATCATCACCTTACATAATCCAATATAGAATCATGACAACTTGCAGCAAATAGTGTCAGAACCTGCAACAAACAATGTCAAACCTTGCAACATGGTGTTATACCATCACATCAAGCTGCAACCCATGTGCATTGTCTTTTTCCCAAAGATTTACCACATATACATCGCTTGTTGCACATACAACTCGCGTATGTATGCGACCTATTCAAGGTCATCCTGCATATGTATGCGACTTTCATCATTGTCACCCATGTATGCTTATGTAGATGTCTCACTTTAGCCTCCCTTAAGGCTTCCATTCTGCTCTAGGTGCTTAGTCTTGTTTAACCACTTCTGAAGGTGACCCTGTCTCTTAGAACTTGAGCTCTGAGCTTTCATCTTTTCAAAGATGTATCCCTTTATTAGTTCATTCCTTCTTCTAGTCATGCTATGTGAAGTCCTCATCATGGAATTTCTTCTCATGTTCCAACACTCCTGGTACTTTTGGCCAAATTTGTAACACACCCACTATGAAAATCAAAATTTTCGTTGATTTCTTGAGGATCAAAATACCCGAATTACTCACGGGGGGCCTAGAATCCACTAGTTCCTCATATGTTCACCTCCATGTGGTTGTGGGTCACGACTATGGGCCGAACTAGTACGGCATCTCTTTTCACTTCGCAACTCAGTTCTTACTAGAACGTCGAGTCTTTCGACTCTACAAACCCCAAAGCTCGAAACAACAAAACGTTGAACCCCAACAGGGCTAGCGAATCGCAAGTTTTCCTCCAAAGGGAGATCAACGGCCGTAAGCCTCCCCTGATTAAACGGTATGGATCCTTTCAGGGTTTTGGTATTTGGGAGTTTGAAATGCAAGAACTCCAAGACTCTTTGTCATTCAAATCCCTGAATTTTGTTATGGGAATTCGTGTAAGAGATAGACAGCTCTTAAGAGTGTGGATCCAACAGTCCATGGGATTTTGGGACATTTCCCTGAACTTCGACCACTCACTGCATGCCTCTTTTGATAGATGGTCTATATCCCTTCGAGACTTCTCCTTTCTATTACCAAGAACGTCGGGATTTTGGGTCTCTAGATTTTGTGATTTGTGAAGGCAAGGTTTCTTTCCCTTTGGTTTCCCGGATGCCAAAATGTTGAAACCTCAGTCGACAGCCATGTGTCCCTTTGATGGACGATGACGAACTTCATCCAAGATCAATGGTCTTGATATTTTTTGGAGGATCAATAGTCACAATCAAATCTTGGCTTTCCTTAATCTCATTCACGCCTCATGCTATTTCAGGGTTTCGGTGATCGGGATTTCATGAGTTGCGAAGATAAGGGTTCCTTCCCTTTTGTTTCCCGGTTGCCGAAACACCAAAGAGCTTACCAATAGCCACGTGTTCTCTATAGATGGACAATCCAGGTACTTCCATGTACCATGGGGTCTATGGTCCCGATTCCTTCATCTCTTGCAAGGGAAAAATGGGTCATGGAATTAATGCTTGCGTCTCTTCCTCAAATCTAACAGTCATTACAGACCCTGGGATCCTCCAAAGGGATCTTGTTCGTTCATTGCTTGAAAAGGCGGAGAGGGGTTGAGGAACTATCATCCACGTTCATTCCCCACCTCCAACAATTGTTACGGACCTTGGATCCTTCGAGAGGATCTCATCCATTAATCGAGATTTAAACATATGCTAACATTTTGGGAGTTCACCAGTCAAAGTTTCGAGACTTATCAATCATGAGAGTCCCACCTCTTGTCAATGAAACTCCCGAATTATCGATTTGTGAAATCCCGATGGGATCTTTCTTTTGGGATTCTCTCGAGATCTTGGATTACTACCATGTATCCTCCCTCGGATGGATGGTCCTCGTTGTTTCTCTATTTCATGACTTGCGACCCCCAGTGACGCAAATACTTTGTCAACTTGAATCCCTAGTATCTGAAATTTCGATGGACTCTCGATCTCCGCCACGTGTCCTTCATGGATGGACAGTCCAGATCTATATCATGACTTTCACCATGGAGTGTCCCGATCTCATGTCATCAGGACTCCTGGAATCTAGAACTCCCAATCCTGGATACTGAATTCTCTCTCGGGACTTTCTCCCTTGTTCATGAGGGCTTAACCCTCATGCATCTCCTAACAGATCCAACGACTGTTGGGTTTTCTAACTAAGATCTGACGGTTCATATCTGTCCCACGTCATGCACTCTCCCCCTACTCTCTGGACATGGAAAAACCAACGATCCATATACTCCCACAGACCTTGGGGATCTACGGTCCCAATTTCCTCGCTACTCACGAAGATAAAAGAAAAGCGGTAAGGCATGTAACGCCCTTGTCTCTTCCACCAATCTAATGGTCGTGAATGACTGCAGATCTTTCGACGATATCTCGTCCATCAATCAATACTTATCCCTACGCTGCTACTTCAGGATTTCAAGAGGATCATTCTTCCTTGTACAGAGTTGCTAAGATTTGCGCATTCAAGTCCTTTTTCTAGGTTCTTGGTAAACTTTTCCAAGAAGGGTATCTCTGTGGAGAGATCTATTCTGGGGCATTCTTGGAGATAGATAAGGGGAAAAAAATTCCCAAGAATGGACTGGAAGTATATCTTGGTTCAAATTATGCATAAATAAATTTATCTATCAACATAAGCCATGCGTGGTTTTTCTGTTACAAGCATACATCTACCCTTTCTTATCAAAACACTGCACAGACAGTCTTATACTATAATTAATCACAATTTCATGGTTTATGAGCATATATGTCAGCATATGAATTTTCAAGATGCAAGATGTAAAACACTTATAAGAAATAACACCAGAAGTGAGTGCAACTGCTGAGAGGGGTGCTAGTTTCCACCCAACCGTAAGCTCAACTATTCCGATAGGATTTACAACTAGCCACCCCCAAGCTAAGAACACGATGTTGCGAGAATGTGTCTCAGTTTTCCAGTGACCGAGAATGAGGGTTACTCTCCCCCTTCTCTACTATCACTCACTCTGCATATCTCCAGAGTTCTCCTCCTCCCCTCGCATCTGTCCCAATCGCTTCTCCCTCATGCCTTATCCTCTTGCAAGGTTGCATGTGGCACTATTTCCCTCCCACTGGTCATGCCTGATGGCTCTACGGATGGGTGGTTCACCCCCCCATCCCTCACTAATTCTTGAGAGGCCATCTACCTACCAACCTTTGAGACATTTAATTTGGGGCCAACAAGCCACTCTTGGTTCTCGAGGCCAGTGAAGTCCAAATACGGTATTGTTTTCAGTGGAAGTTAACGCCACCATTCTAGGTGCCTTCCATCACCTTTCTCCAGCCATCATGGTCTCTTTTTCATCATATCACCTCTTAGAAGTCCTGCAATATATATATATATATATATATATATATATATATATATATATATATATATTNCTTTTCCACAAGGTCCATTCACATCACACATTCACATTTCTGAGTTTTCCATAGTTCTTGGCTAGTCCAGTTATTTTCACAAACTGGAGGAAACAGGGTGGTACAATTCCATCCCCCTTAAAGGAACATCATCTTCGATGTTCTTATCTATTAACATGAAATGCATGTACATAAGTAAACAAAATCGGATATGCCTGTTTCATGGCTTCCTCCATTTCCCATGTAGCCTCATCTGGACCAAAATGTTTCCACTGCACCTTGACCTGTGCAATAGTTTAGTTCCAGAGCGGGGTTTCCTTTATATCCAGTATGCATTGGGGTTCTGGTAGAAATTCTCCCTCCGGTTCCACTTGGATCACAGACAAGTCAATTATATGGTTAGCATCATGTACATATTTCTTCAATAATGAAACATGGAAAACATTATGTGCTTTTACTGTGGGAGGAAGTGCTAGCCTATAGGCTATAGGTCCCACTCTATCTAGAACCTCAAAGGGTCCACAATACCGAGGTGCCAACTTGGCACAAGCTCCCATTTTTAGGAAACTCTTCCTAGGCCTAACTCTGAGATATACATGATCTCTCGCTTTGAACTCTCTTGGAGTTCTCTTTTGGTCGAGATAAATTTTCTATCGGTTTTGAGTGACTTTCAGGTTTTGTTTTATCTGAGTCACCTACTGTTCCATTTCTTTCAACATTTCGGGTCCAAAATAAATCCTTTTTACAGGATTACTCAAGCTGACTGGACTATTACACGATCTAACATAGAGGAATTTGAAGGGACTCATCTTTAAGGATGCTTGGTAGCCATTGTTGTAGGCAAATTCTACCAGTGGTAGGTAGTCTTCCCACTTCTTGGGTTGATGCATTACATTCATTCTTAGCATGTCTTCAAGTACTTGGTTCACTCTTTCCATCTGTCCATCGGTTTGAGGGTGATAGGTGGTGCTAAACAACAATTTGGTCTCTAAACCAACCATCAATGATTTCCAAAAGTTAGAGGTAAATTTCGTGTCTCTGTCAGACATGATCTCTTTCGGCATACCATGCAGTCTGAATATCTCCTTCATGAACACTTGGGAAATATCGATTGCTTTGTAGGTTGATTTGACAGGGATGAAATGAGCAGACTTGCTCAATTTATCCACTACTACCATAATGGAATCATTCTATTTGGTTGGGGTTGGTAATCTAGTGATGAAATCCATGGAGATGGTTTCCCATTTCCATTCTAGGATTGGTAAAGGTTGCAATAATCCTGTTCGGTGTCGATGTTCTACTTTAACCTGCTGGCACTCTATGCATTTGGTTAAGTACTCAGCTATGTATTTCTTCATTCTAGGCCAATAAAATTGTCTCTTGGTGGAAGTGATCATTTTATACTATCCTGGATGACCAAAATAGGGTCTTTTATGTAGTTCATCTAATATGAACCTCTTCAAGTCATCAAAATTTGGAATATACAGTCTATTTCTATAAGTGAGAAGACCTCCTTCGGTCATTTTGTAGCCTTCATATTTTACTCCGGTGGGTTCTTGCTGTAGGTACATGGCCACGGTCTAGACGAAGGGATCTATTTCTTGTGTGTTTCTGATTATTTCCTTGACTTTTGTCTCACAGGTGCTCACCATTTCCAGGTGAATTGTTTTCATACTTCTGCTAAGGGTATCAACCACCCTATTTTCCTTTCCTTTAATGTGTTTGATTTCGAAATCAAACTCGCTAAAGAGGGACATCCACCTAGCTTGTCTAGCATTGAGCTTTGGTTGATGAAACAGGTATCGCAATCCATAGTGATCTGTCATAAGTACAAATTTTCTTCCCAGGAGGTAATGCCTCCACATTTTCAAGGCATGCACTATGGCAGCCAGTTCTAGATCATGGGTCACATAGTTGACTTCATGCTCATTCAATTTTTTGGATTCATAGTAGATCACACTTCCTTCCTGTATAAGGACTCCTTCGATCCCTTCCTTACAGGCATCTATGCACATGAGGAAGTCATCTTCTAGATCAGTGATCTTTAGTATGGGTGCATGGGTCAGTGGATATTCAGGGTTTGAAATCTTTCTTCACACTTCTGTGTCCACAAGAATTTTGTCCCCTTCCTTTGGAGGGCAGTGATTGGAAAACCAATCTTGGAGAATCCTTTTATAAATCTCCTATAGTATCCTACTAATCCCATAAAGGATATGATATCCGAAACATCCTTCGGGGTAGACCATTCCATGATAGACCTGGTTTTGTCAGGGTCTACTGCTACTCCTTCTTCAGAGAGAACATGGCCTAAGTAATGTATTTCCTTCTGGAAGAATTCACATTTGCTGAATTTGGCATAGAGCTGATGTTCTCTTAGCACTTGCAGCACAAGTCTAAGATTCTCTTCATTCTCTTCTCTATTCTTAGAGTATATTAATATGTCATCAATAAAAAATAGCACAAATTTATATAGAAATTTACTGAGTACATTGTTAATCAAGCACATAAAAGTGGTAGGGGAATTGGTTAACCCAAATGGCACTACCACAAACTCATAGTGACCATACTGTGTCCGGAAGGTATTTTTATGTATTTCTTCATCCTTGATTCAGACTTGATGGCATCCTGACCTCAAGTCGATCTTTGAGAAAATAGACGCACCTCCCAATTGATCGAACAAATCATCGATCCTGGGAAAAGGGTACTTGTTCTTTATGGTTACCTTATTGAGTTGTCTATAATCTATACACAGTCTAAGGGTGTCATCCTTCTTTTTCACAAACAGGACTGGTGCTCCCCATGGAGACATGCTGGGTTGAATATAGCCTTTATCCATCATTTCTTTTAATTGCAATTTGAGTTCAACTAACTCAGGTATGCTCATCTGGTAGGGTGTCCTAGACACCGACACCGCTCCTGGTGCAAGTTCTATCGAGAAGTCTATATCTCTCCTTGGAGTTAGACCCAATACCTCTTCCGTAAACACATCTCTATATTCTCTCAGGATAGGGTGATCATCAGGGCTTGGTTTATCACCTTCGATTGTTTTCAACACCTATATTGCATATAGGGGACATCCCTTTCGGAAATACTTTCTCATTTGCAGGGCTGATATTTGTCTCACCGAGATGGGTTTTTGGATCCCTTGAAGGGTTATTCTTCTTCCTTCTTTACTTACACACTCTAAGGTTTTATGGTAATAGTCCAGTCTGGCTTTATGGGAAGCTAGCCAGTCCATACCGATCAACAAATCATATGATCCCAGGGGTAATATGTTAAGGGTTGCTTGGGTGGGGAATTCACCCAACATTAATTGGCAGGCTGGTATAACCTCTGCTATCTTCCTTTTGGTTCCAGTGGATAACTGTACCAACCATGTCTTGGTATGTTTTTGTGGCTATAGTTTACACTTATCAACAAATTTAGGGGCTATATAACTCAAATTTGAACTAGGGTCAATCAAAACAGACATTAGATGGTTGAAAATCATACCTTCTATTTCCACTACTGAAGCTTGATGGTCAGCTTGGTTATTATCCAAGGCTGCATAAATTTGTGGCACACTCCTGACCACAACATTGACGGTAGTAGTTTTCTGGATGTTATAAATCCTCTGACTATTTTTTTATCGGTGTGGACAATCTCTCAGGAGATGTTCCTCTCCGCAACCCCAACATTTCAGAGGTTCTCTCTTGGTGTTATCCACCTTCACTGGTATAGGTATAGAACTTTTATTTTTGCCCGATGAGGGAAAGTTCTGTTGGTGTACACTCCAGGCTGGAAAGTTCATTCTTGGGTTCTTCTTGTAGTTCTTAAATCCTAGGGATTTGATCCCCTTTTTCTGAAATCTTGAACTATTCTTTGGGTTCCATCCTTCCCGAGGTTTTGCTCGATGCCCAAACTGTTCATGACAATAGGTTGCCTTTCGAATGGTGCCTTCTAGGGTCTTTGAATCATCAAATTCAATTAGGTTCTGATATTCCTTGGGTATTCCACTGATAAAGCGTTGCACCTTTTCCTTTTCTTCTTTTATATAAGGTACATACCTCAACAAGTCGAGGAATCTATTAACATATTCTTCTATAGTAAGTTGTCCCAATTTGAGTTCATAAAACTCTTTAGTCTTTTCGTCGAAATATTTTTCCGACAGATACTTCTTCTGGAAGTACTTCTAAAATCATTTCCAAGACAGGTCCTCTTCATGAACCCATTTCACATTCTTAATGTCTTCCCACCAAATGGAAGATTTTCCGTTAAAGTTGAAGGTGGCCACTCGGGCCTTCATATTTTCTGAAAATTCATGGACTCTGAAATACTTATTTAGTCCAAGAAGCCAGGCCTCTACTTCCTCTCCCTTATTAATTTCATCGTCGAAGGAGGGTGGTTTGGAATTTCTGAATTCTTCAAATTTTCAACCTTTCGAAGACTTTTGCTTCTTCTATTTTCTTCAGGGATAGGAACTATTTCTACTGCTAGAAGAGCCCTCTGAATCACTAGCTTCCTTCTCAAAGGAATCATCTGACACTGGTCCTTTACCTCTGGGGTGGACCTTTTTCGAGGTGATCCTCTCAGTGTGGCCACTGATATGACCATGTTTTTGAGTTTCAGGTTCATGCTGCATTTGTCTTTGTAGATCGGATAAACTTTGCAGTAAAAATGCGTTAATTTCTGTTTGTTTTTCTTGTTCTTTCATCATCCTTTCATTGTTAGCCTTGCATCTTTGTAATTCGACCATGAGACTCCTCACAGTCTTAGCTAGATCTGGAGGGGTCCCTACTGCCCTTCTTTTGTCAGACTCTTCGTCTCTATTGTGGGAGCCATCTCCCACTTCATGGTGAGTCACCATACTATGTGTTGATAATTTCCCACGATTGATCTTCCGCTTGTGTGCAAAGACAAACGCTGGTTGTTAGTCAATAGTTAGATACATTTTTATAACCCATGCAAAATTCATATTTCTTTTACATCCATACACAGTCAGGTTTTCATTTCGGACTTTGACCTTTTTGAATTAAGAGGGTTAAGATAGAGGGTTACTCTTTTTAAGAGTGTTCCGAACGGAGCTTCTGTGCAACTCATTCATGAGCCCAAGCAGGTCGAGTGTTGTAACCATGCTCTAATTCCAATTTGTAACGCACCCACTATGAAAATCAAAATTTTCATCGATTTCTCGAGGATCAAAATCCTCGACTTACTCATGGGGGGCCTAGTGTCCGCTAGTTCCTCATATGTTCACCTCCATGTGGTTGTGAGTCACGACTACAGGTCGAACTAGTACAACATCTCTTCGCACTTCGCAACTCAGTGCTTACCAGAATGTCAAGTCTTTCAACTTTGCAAACCCCAAAGCTTGAAACAGCGAAACGTCGAACCCCGACAGGGCTAGCGAATGGTAAGTTTCCCTCCAAAGGGAGATTGATGGCCGTAAGCCTCCCTTGATTCAATGGTATGGATCCTTCCGGGGTTTCGGTATTCGAGAGTTTGAAATGCAACAAATCCAAGACTCTTTGTCATTCAAATCCCTGAATTCCATTATGGGAATTTGTGTAATATATCGACGACTCTTAAGAGTGTGGATCCAATAGTCCACGGGATTTTGGGACTTTTCCCTGAACTATGACCGCTCACCATGCATCTCTTTTGATGGATAGTTTAGATCCCTTCGGTACTTCTCCTTTCTATTACCAAGGATGTCGGGATTTTGGGTATGGGGATTTCGTGATTTGCGAAGGCAAGGTTTCTTGCCCTTTGGTTTCCCAGATGTAGAAATTTCGAAACGTTGGCTGGCAGCCACGTGTCCCTTCGATGGACGACGGAAAACTTCAGTCAAGATCAACAGTCTTGATATTTTTGGGAGGATCAATGGTCATGATCAAATCCTGGATTTCCTTAATCTCATTCACGCCTCACGTTATTTCGGGGTTTCGGTGATCAGGATTTCGTGACTCGCGAAGACAAGGGTTCCTGCCCTTTTGTTTCCTGGGTGTCGAAACACCGAAGTGCTTACTAGCAGCCACGTGTGCTCTATAGATGGACGGTCAAAGTACTTCCATGGACCATGGGGTCTATGGTCTGGATTCCTTTATCTCTTGCAAGGGAAAAAGGGGTCGTGGCATTAATGCCTATCTCTTCCTCAAA
Source organism: Picea engelmannii (assembly GCA_009831015.1). NCBI lineage: Eukaryota > Viridiplantae > Streptophyta > Pinopsida > Pinales > Pinaceae > Picea > Picea engelmannii. The sequence goes on along the minus strand of ML778111.1, from coordinate 1,241,885 downwards.
TCTAACGCTCATTACAGACCTTGGGATCCTCCAAAGAGATCATGTTCGTGCATTTCTTGCAAAGGCGGAGAGGGGTCGAGGAACTATCATCCACATTCCTTCACCACCTCCAACGGTTGTTACAGACCTTGGATAATACGAGTTGATCTCATCTGTTAATCAATATTTAAACATATGCTAACATTTTGGGAGTTCACCAGTCGAAGTTTTGGGACTTATCAATCACGAGAGTCCGACCTCTTGTCAACGGAACTCTCGAATTCCTGATTTGTGAAATCCCGATGGGCTCTTTCTTTCAGGATTCTCCCAAGATCCTGGATTATTGCCATGTATCCTCCCTCAGATGGACGATCCTCGTTGTTTCATGATTTCACGACTTGTGACCCCCAGTGATGCAAATCCTTTGTCAACTCAAATCCTCGGTATCCAAAATACTATTGGATTCTCGATCTCCGCCATGTGTCCTTCACGGATGGACGGTCCAGATCTATATCGGGACTTTCACCATGGAGTTTGTTGATCTCATGTCATCAGGACTCCCAAAATACAGAACTCCAAATCCCCGATACTGACTCCTCTCTCGAGACTTTTTCCCGTATTCATGAGGGCTTAACCCTCATGCATCTCCTAGAAAATCTAATGACTATCAGGTTTTCTAGCTAAGATCTGACGGTTCAGATCTATCCCACGTCGTGAACTCTCCCCCTACTCTCTAGACGTGGAAAAACCAACGGTCCAGATACTCCATGGATGATTTTAGGGGCTAATATTCGCTCATGGGCTAATTTTCCATGTTTTTTCCAAAAACAAGATTCGCTATTTTAAAAATGTTTCGCCCAATTTCTATAGGATAAAATTATTTTACCTTAAAAATCGCCAAAAGTTTATAAAAACTATATAAAATCCTTAGAAATTTGAATATTTTTACAAAATTATCGCCAAACATTTATAGTTGGCATATGAAGGATTAGTAAGATTCGCCAAGATTTCTAAATTTAAAAATAAATTTCCATCCTTAAAATCATCCCTAAGATACTCCCATAGACCTTGGGGATCTACGGTCCCGATTTCCTCGCTACTCACGAAGATAAAAGAAAAGGGGTAAGGCATGTAACACCCTTGTTTCTTTCACCAATCTAACGGTCGTGAATGACCGCATATCTTTCGACAAGATCTCGTCCATCGATTGATACTTATCCCTACACTGCTACTTCAGGATTTCAAGAGGATCATTCTTCCTAGTACAGAGTTTCTAAGACTTGCACATTCAAGTCCTTTTTCCAAGTTCTTGGTAAACTTTTCCAAGAAGGGTATCTTTGTGGAGAGATCTATTCCAGGGCATTCCTAGAGATAGTTAAGGGGAAACAAATTCCCAAGAATGGACTGTAAGTCTAACTTGGTTCAACTTATGCATAAATAAATTTATCTATCAACATAAGCCATGCGTGGTCTTTCTGTTACAAGCATACATCTACCCTTTCTTATCAAAACACTTCACAGATAGTCTTATACTATAATCATTCACAATTTCACGGTTTATGAGCATAGATGTCAACATATGAATTTTCAAGATGAAAGATGTAAAAAACTTATCATAAATAACACCAGAAGTGAGTGCAACTGCTGAGAGGGGTGCTCGTTTCCACCCAACCGTAGGCTCAACTATTACGATAGGATTTACAACTAGCCACCCCCGAGGTGAGACCACGATGTTGCGAGACTGTGTCTCGGTTTTCCAGTGACCGAGAACGAGGGCTACTCTCCCCCTTCTCTACTATCACTCACTCTGCATATCTCCAGATTTCTCCTCCTCCCCTCGTGTCTTCCCCAATCACTTCTCCCTCATGACTTATCCTCTTGCGAGGTTGCGTGTGGCGCAATTTCCCTTGCACCGGTC
>ML778111.1:1206204-1239760 GCA_009831015.1 Picea engelmannii | reverse complement strand
CAATATATATATATATATATATATATATATATATATATATATATATATATATATATATATTCATAATATTATTCACATTCATTGACCTTTTCCACAAGGTCCATTCACATCACACATTCACATCTTGGCCAGTCTAGTTATTTTTACAAACTGGGGGAAACAAGGTGTTACAAAATCCACTATAGTTGTAGCATCTCATGTTGTGACAGTGAATAACAATGTGTCATACTTGATCATATCTCCAACACCTTGTGCTATTATAAAATATTCTATTATATATCCTTTCATAAGATCTACATTCAAAAGATTTGTGACCATATTCATTACATGAATAACATTGACCATGAAAAACACTTTCATACCTTTGATTTGGTGTCCATTTTCTTTGAGGTGTAAATGTAGCTTCTTGATGTCTTTCTTTCTTAGTTCTTTGAAACTTTCCTTGTGTTTTGTAGATGGTTGACTTGAAACCTTTTCTTCATCCTTTACCTCGTGATTCTTTGAGGTGTTTTCTTTAGCATGTGTAGCTTCTTTCTTATATCCAAGATCTGATTTATCATTTGGTGATCTTTGACTTTCGAAGATTTCATTCAAGATTAGTGAGATTTTCAAGAATTTTTTTGACTTCTCTACTTTCTTTCTAAGATCAAAAACTTCATCTTATAACTTATGACATGACTATTCCTTTTAATTAATTTGATTCTTCAATAGTTCCTGTAACCTTTTGGCTTCTTCAATTTGGGTCTTGAGATGGACAATAGTTTCAAAATTTTTGCTAATCTCATCATCTACCTTCATATCTTCTTTTTAATTCTTTACTCTTGTGATCTCTTCTTCCTTTTCTTCTAATGGATTCTTATTACGCTCTTATTTTTCTTTGAGCATTCCCTTTAACTTCAAGATGTACCTTTGACTCCTCCTAAGAAACTTCTTAGTGTTATCCAATAGATAGCTATAGTTTATATAATAATGGTGATTTCTATATTCATATAAACCATCTTCAACTTTCTTTTGAAGTTCTAATATATCTTCTTCTATTCTTTCCATGGAATAACTACCATCAAACTCTACACAAAATATTTCTAGATTTTCTTCTTCACTTGTAGAGAAAAATTCAACATCATCACATTTTGAATCATTGCAATCAAGAGTCTTTGGAGGTTCTTTACCTTTATTTGAACTACTTTCAAGATCTTCCTTTTTGCCAACATTGTCACATGATTCTTTGCTTTCATTTGAAATGTCTTCAAGGTCTTCATTTGTGCTAACATCATCACTTGATTCTTTGTCTTCATTTAAAGTGTTTTCAAGATCACGTTTAGAGATAATGCATGCAAGATTTTTTGGAGATTCTTTACATTCAATGATCTTGATGGAGTGGTCTTTAACATCTTCTTTGTTTTTTTGATATGTCTCCTCTAGATTTAGCCCTAGATCCTTGGAGGAATTGCATTGTCCCATGCTCTCTTTGATAGGGCTTGAGAGTCCACTAAGAATGGTCTTGAGAGCCAATGCATCATTCTTCTTTCCTTCCCTTTGAGCTTCAAACTTTGACTTGTTCTTCAAGGAAACTGATCCACCAATGGCTGCCTTACAAATACCCTCTCCCATTTCCTTTAAGTGTACTCTCATCTCTATTCTCCAAGTAGAATAGTTTTCCTCATCAAGAATTGGAACTTCATCATCCATTTGTGTTTCTATGGATGTCCTCCAAGCTTGTTAATGATTATAGTGAAGGCTCTCTCTGATATCAATTGTTGGACACACCAACCACACTTAGAGCGGCGGGGTGAATGAGTGTGGATCTCTTTTTCCCAAAAACTCCCCTCTTACGTAAAACTCATTAGTTAACATTCACCATTTGTACCATTACTCATTTATGTCATTTATAACTAGTTATATGTGAACATATATTAGATACATATATCAAAAATATATTGTCAACAAATCATCACCACAAGGAACACAAAGAACACAAGATGTATGTACAATTTTATTTTTATTACAGACTTCAATCCTTGGGGTTTTCAACAACAACTGAATAGAGTACAACTCTATAAGAGAACCATATCTATATGAAAGACTCATCTTACATCCTCAACACCAACTGATATGAGGCAACAATCCTCCACATATATAAATCTATCATAGGTATGCAACCTGTCAGTACTGCAGCCCGCGTGTGCACATTCCTTGGCTCACTACAACTCATGTATGTACACTTTCTATCTGCATTATAGCTTGTATATGCCTTCCGATTTTTTCTCTTCAGAATCAATTCAGATCCTCTCCAACCAATTCATCATTCTCTTTTATCTCTCGTTGTCCAGTATGAATCATAACCAATCACAACACATCCAATCTCTCCAACAACTAACTCATTCTTCTCAACCATACAATATGAATTCTACTCAAACATGTATAAGAAATCAACATATCATATCATCACTTAATTAGAATAGTGTTGCTCACTCTATTAACCAACAAAAACCACATCACAACAACATACCAAGAATGCCCTAGGCATTCAACACACACCAACAAATAGTATCCATCAAGATAACAATGTAACCATACTAGAGTCTCAATGGAATATTTGAGCACATAGACTATAGATCTGGAACCTACTTCAGTCTTTAGCAACCAGTCATCATCTCAAACACCAATTTCCATGACTTCATCCATTATACACGCGGTATGTACGCATCCTGGCCCATTGTATCTCGTGTATACCTCTGAAAATAGGGTTTATGAACTTCCAAAACTTTTGCCATCAATATCTCAGACATGCCAAAACTTTGATGCGTTCATGAGATCCTCCATACTCTCTCTCTATCAGAATAGATCTTAAATTATTCTCAAGAGATCCACATAAGATGCTTACCAAAGATACACAAGAGATTCCTCCCAAAAATGTACTTTTCACAAGACACCCTTACCTCTTACTTATACTCTTCATATTCTAGGTTACTTAACCCACTTCTAGGTAACTTAACCCATTTCTAGGTCACTTAACTCATTTCTAGGTCACTTAACCTATTTTCCTCATTTTTAGGGTTACCCACTTTCCATAATTAGAAATTTATCCATTACTTTATTATTTAAATATTCCTCCTTGGCTTGGTGACCTCACTCTATTATTTAAATAATCTTCTTTGAATTGTCACTTTACTTTATCATTTTCAATTACTTTGACTTCTTTGACCTTTTGTTGATTCAAGCCAACATATGAGGGTCCTCCAACTTCGTAAGGCCATAACTCTCAAACCATGAGGAGTTATGTGACATTCCACATAAAACTGGAAATGGCATGACAAACACTATCCATCTAGGATAGTTTCACCAACAAATTCACTAATCTTCAATTCATTATTCTTCAATCAAGCATGGGTTCTTCAACCATTATTCTAGGATAAATCAACCATAAAGCGTCTTCCCATGAGGGCTTTCACCATAAGGGGGCCACTTTGGAGTTCATCTAGTTATGCACTTTATCAACCATGATAAGACTATAACGATCAATCTAACTATGCATCATCTATCAAGGAGACCAAATTGATCGACCTTCATCTTTGGATAATGTATCAATGACAACTTACTGATCCATCTTAATGTATGCATGACATCACATGCATCATATACTTGACATCTATCCATTTTCATCAAGGACAATACATTTGACATCAATCAATCAATCCTTTGTCATCAATCAATCACTTGAAATCAATCAATCAAACCATTTTCATCAATGACAACATGATCCAACAATATCCCCCTTTGGCATTGATAGAAATACCAACATTGACGTCAACAACAATTACCAATTATTGATGTCAACATGTAGATAAGGAAATCTCTACATAAATATTCAATGCAAGTATCTCTCCCCATCAATAATCATGAATCACATCAATGTGACTATCTCTCCCGCTTTGACATAAATGGCAAAGGGTCATTCTCCTCTTGGGGCTACTCCCCTTGACTGAATGTCATGACTATCTCTCCTTGGGGCTTCTCCCCCTGTTTGGATTCCTTTGATATTCCTTTGAATAATATCTCCTCTAGAGATATCACTCTGATGTAATACATCTCTCATACTCCCCATGTGACCATCTCTCCCCCTAGAACTATGCCTTTGTGCTCTTTCTTCAAGTATAGGGCTATTTTCTCCTCCCAAAACCATGGGAAGAAGAATGACTCCCCCTATGGGTATGTCTCCCCTTATATTCTATGCAATGTTAACAATATGCTACCATATGATGATCCTTGGACCTATTTATGCATCAAAATCATGCCATACCAACCATCATGAAACAACAATAAAATAGAGAATCATGAGTAGAACATCACCCAAGTATAGCATGTATCAATTGTCCGCCCATCATGCACAACACCCATGTACATAAATACCATACAATGTTCCATAAGATCTCATCAATGGAATGCATCAACCATATGCTTCCATCAACATGCCAAAAAGTGTCATATCACTCATGATATGTCTCCATTATGAACCAAGTGTCATAACCATGTATCTCAAACAAATACCAATTGTTGTGATAATCAGGTAATACCAACAAGCATATGCCATCTATGAGTGTACCAAATAAGTACATTAACCATGCACCAAAAATACAACATGATGAATCATCATACATGTATGCCAAATGTTCCATAAAATATGTGCCAATCAAACTGCTAGTAGGTGCCTCTACCAATGTGCTAATCATGCATCAACTATAGATCATCAATGATGTACAAAATGATCTTCTCGTTAAATCACCAACTACATATCCCTACATATCCCAATGTGTAGTCCAACCATATGCAAAAATGCATGCACCAACAATGCATGTACTAGTAGTGTGCTTTAATAGATCAATGAAATCACAAATCAAAGGTAACATAACTTTGTTGTCATAGACATCATTGTTCTTCAATAGAAAGTGCCTCAATACATACTCATGGTTTGGTGCCACGCACCCAATATTTTATTTTACATCATCACCTAACATAATCCAATATAGAATCATGAAAACCTGCGGCAAACAGTCTCAGAACCTACAATAAACAATGTCAGACCTTGCAACATAGTGATATACCATCACATCAAGCTGCAACCCATGTGAATTTCCTTTTTCCCAAGGATTTACCACATATACATGGTTTGATTCATATATAGCTCACGTATGTACGTGACCTATTCAAGGTCAAGCTACATATGTATGCTACTGTCATCACTATCACTCGCATATTCTTCCGTAGATGTATCACTTGAGCCTCCCTTAAGGTTTCCATTCTTCTATGTTTTCTTAGTCTTCTTTACACACTTCTGAAGGTGACCCTGCCTCTTAGAACTTGAGCTCTGAGCTTCCATATTTTCTAAGATGTCTCCCTTTCTTACTTCATTCCTTTCTCTAGTCATGCTATGTGAAGTCCTCTTCATGGAATTTCTTCTTGTGGTCCATCACTCCTAGGACTTGTGGCCCAATAAACTATAGCTGTAGCATCTCATGTTGTGACAGTGAACAACAACGTGTCCTACTTGATCACATATCCAACAACTTGTGGTGTTATAAAATATTCTATTATATCTCCTTTCATAGGATCTACATTCCAAATCTTTGTGACCATTTTCATTACATGAATAACATTGACCATGAAAAAAACTTTCATACCTTTGCTTTGGTGTCCATTTTCTTTGAGGTGTAAAGGTAGATTCTTGATGTATTTCTTGTTTATTTCTTTTGAAAATTTCCTTGTCTTTTGTATATGGTTGACTTGTAGCCTTTTCTTCTTCCTTTACCTCATCCTTCTTTGAGGTGCTTGCTTCAACATCTGTAGCTTCTTTCTTGTATCCTAGACCCGATTCATTATTTGGTGATCTTTGACTTTCCAAGATTTCATTCAATATTAGTGATCTTTTAAAGAATTTGTTTGAATTCTATAATTTATTTCTAAGATCAACAACTTCATCTTATAACTTATGACATGACTCTTCCTTTTCATTAATTTGATTCTTCAATAGTTCCTCTACCCTTCTGGATTCTTCAATTTGGGTCTTGAGATGGACAATAGTTTCAAACATTTTGCTAGTCTCATCATCTACGTTCATATCTTAATTTTCATTCTTTAATCTTGTTATCTCTTCTTCCTTTACCTCTAATTGAGTCTTATTACTCTCTTCTTGTTCTTTGATCATTCCATTTAACTTCAAGATGTGCCTTTGAATCCTCCTAAGAAACTTCTTAGTGTTATCTGAAAGATAACTATATTCTATATAATAATGATAATTGTTATATTCATATAAACCATCTTCAACTTTATTTTGAATTTCTAATAGATATTCTTCTATTCTTTCCATCGGATAACTACCATCAAACTCTACACAAACTATTTCTAGATTTTCTTCTTCACTTGTAGAGAAAAATTCAACATCATCACATTTTGAATCATTGCAATCAAGAGTCTTTGGAGATTATTTACCTTTATTTGAATTACTTTCGAGATCTTCCTTTTTGCCAACATCATCACATGATTCTTTGCTTTCATTTGAAATGTATTCAAGATATTCATTGGTGCTAACATCATCACTTGATTCTTTGTCTTCATTTGAAGTGTTTTCAATATCACATTTAGAAAGAATGCATTCAAGAGTTTTTGGAGATTATTTACCTTTAATGATATTTATGGAGTGGTCTTCAACATATTCTTTCCTATTTTGATATGTCTCCTCTAGCATTATCCATATATTATTGGCATAAGTGCATTGTCTCATGATCTCTTTGATAAGGCTTGAGATTCCACAAAGAATGGTCTTGAGAGCCAATGCATCATTCATCTTTCCTTTCCTTGGAGCTTCAAAATTTGACTTGTTCTTCAAGGAAACCGATCCACCAATGGCTGCCTTCCAAATACCGACTTTCATTTCCTTCAAGTGTACTCTCATCTCTATTCTCCAAGTAGAATAGTTTTCCTCATCAAGAATTGGAACTTCATCATCCATTTGTGTGTCTATGGATCTCCTCCAATCTTGTTAAGGCTTATAATGAAGGCTTTCTCTGATACCAATTGTTGAACACACCGAGCACACTTAGAGAGGGGGGGGGGTGAATTAGTGTGGATCTCTTTTTCCCAAAAACTTCCCTCTTACACAAAACTCATTAGTTAGCATTCACCATTTGTACCATTACTCATTTCTGTCATTTATAACCAATTAGATGTGAACATATATTAGCAATATATATCAGAAATATATCATCAACAAATCATCACCACAAGGAACACAAAGAACAAAAAATGTATGTACAATTTTATTTTTATTATGGACTTCAATCCTTGTGGTTCTGCAGCAACAACTCAATAGAGTACAACTCTAAAAGAGCACCAGCTCTATATGCAAGACTCAACTTACATCCTTAGCACCAACTGAGATGAGGAAACAATCCTCCATAGATATCAATCTGTCATAGGCACATGACCTGTCACTAGTAAAGCTCGCATGTGTACGCGCACTGGATCACTACAACCCGTGTATGTATGTGGTCTATCTGCATTACATCCTATGTATGGCTTCTGAGTTTTTCTCTTCAGAATCAATTCAGATCCTCTGCAGCCAATTCATCATTCTCTTCTATCTGTCACTTTCAAGTATGACTCATAACTAGTCACAACACATCCAAGGTCTCCAATAACTAAGTCATTCTTCTCAACCATACAATATTAATGCTACTCAAACATGTATAAGAAATCAACATATCATATCAACACTGAATCAGAAGAGTGCTTATCATTCTATCAACCAACACAAACCACATCACAACAACATACCAATAATTCCCTAGGCATTCAACACACAACAACAAATAATATCCATCAATATAACAATGTAACCATACCAGAGTCTCAGTGGCAGATATAAGCCCTTAGACTGTAGATATGGAACCTGCTTCAGTCTTCAACAACCAGTCATCATCCCAAACACAAATTTCCATGAATTCATCCACTGTATTTGTGCTGTCTTTATACAACCCGTGTATGTATGCATCATGGTCCATTGCATCCCGTGTATACCTCAGAAACTAGGTTTTCTGAACCTCCAAATTTTTTTTCGTCAATATCTCAGACATGTCGAAACTTTGATTCATTCATGAGATCCTCCATACTCTCTCTCTCTCTCAGGATAGATCTTCAATCATGCTTAATATATCCACACAATATGCTCACCAAAGATACACAAGAGATTCCTCCCAAAAATGTACTTTTCACAAGACACCCTTTCCTCTTACTTATACTCTTCATCTTCTGGGTTACTTAACCCACTTCTATGTCACTTAACCCATTTCTAGGTCACTTAACCCATTTCTAGGTCACTTAACCTATTTTTCTCATTTTTAGGGTTAACCACTTTCCATAATTAGAAATTTCTCTATTACTTTATTATTTAAATATTCCTCCTTGACTTTGTCACCTCATTTTATTATTTAAATAATCTTCTTTGACTTGTCACTTTACTTTATCATTTTCAACCACTTTGACTTCTTTGAACTTTTGGGTCTTCTAGACAACATATGAGGGTCCTCCAACTTCATAACACCATAACTCTCAAACCATGAGGAGTTATGTGACATTCCACATACCACCAGAAATGGCATGACAATCACTATCCATCTAGGATATTTTCACCATCAAATTCACTAATCTTCAATTCATTATTCTCTAATCAATCATGTGTTCGTCAACCATTCCTCTAGGATAAATCAACTGTAAAGCGTCTACCCATGAGGTATTTCACCATAAGGGGACCACTTTGGAGTTCATACATTTGTGCACTTTGTCAACCATGATAATACTATAATGATCAATCTAACTATGCATCATATCTCATGGAGACCACATTGATCCATCTTCATCTTTGCATCCTGTATCAGTGACAACTTATTGATCCATATTCATCTATGCATGACATCACATGAATCATATACTTGAAATATATACATTAACATCAAGGAAAATACATTTGACATCAATCAATCAATTATTTGGCATCAATAAATCACTTGACATCAATCAGTGACATCAATCAATCAAACCATTAGCATCAATGACAACATGATTCAACAATCTCCCCCTTTGGCATTGATGGAAATACCAAAATTGATGTCAACACCAATTACCAATTATTGATGTCAACATGTAGATAAGGAAATATCTACATCAACAGTCAATGCGACTATATATCTCGATCAATAATCATCAATCACATCAATGTGACTATCTGTTGGCAGCGATTTCACATTTTTATCCTATCCTTATAAGCTACCTACACGGTTGTTTTGGAACCCTCGATTCTCATCACAATATTTTGAATAAAACAACACTATTATCTTGCACATTTGCGCACCTGTGTTTTGTTCTCATTTTCATGACTGCAAGCATGAAAACCGGGAGTTTGAAGTCATGTCGATGGCATTAAAATCATCACTGGATTATTATGGTTACTCTTTTCTATGTGTTCATTTCATTTCTAATTCAATAATGGTCACGCAGTTGGCAAGACACCAAATCTTTACTCACTTTGCTTTTTTTAATATGACTTCATTTTATAAGTTTGCGATGAAATGGTATTCCAGTGATTGTGTTTGAGTCCTTGATACAATGGTGGTTTGGTGTTCTATTGTCTTTGGTCAAATTTATTTGGTGCAATGGTTTGTTGAGAACGCATTAACATTATGATCAGACCCATGGTGCAATTGTTTTATACAATGCATAAGTTTTATGGTCAAATCCTTGGTGCTATATTCAAAATATTGCTTTGTTTTAAACCATGCAAACACTATTGTTGTGCAAATATTTGGGTCGACTTATCATGGTTTTCAATAGTTGTTTGATTGGCATTGTTTTTTAACACACACCAATAGTGAATCACCATAGCACCGCCGATTGTAAATTCTATATGAATGTTCTACATGGATTGTTTCATTCCACCACCCTCGCACACTTAGGCATTAATGCCCACCTTCTATCCCAGGTTACCTCTGTTAGTTTTTGGGAAATCCCTGAGCTTGCAGTCTTGCATATACCCTGTAAAAACCCTTATCCATTTACCCGACTCACTGTGTGCTCTCTCCTATGGCACCTGTGGTGTGCATAGAACCTAATGGCATCCAAACACTCCTGCTATTTGACAATGCTCACGAAGATCTGGATAATAGTGGCTGGCTAGTTTTTATCCAAAAATTTGAGGGTTTCAACCTTACAGTCGCCCAACAGTTTTCCCTCATGTTCGACGGATGCAGGGATAAGGTTAGGGATATCCAACTCGAGATAAATGAGGAGTTCCTTAGCTCAGCTACAGGCTTACCAGCTAAAGGGAAGAGGTGGTTTAAGAACTCGAAAGTGGACGAAGTCCCATGGCCGCTCCTATTCACATCAAGGAAGATTGTTAGTTGTGATAGAGGTATGCCTATCACTGCCCTCAAGCCCAGGTGGCATGATCTATTAGCAATTTTTAAGAAATTTGTGACTTGCAAAGGTCATTATGGTTTGGTATTTCTCTATCATCTCAGGTTGCTTATGAATTTTATATACTACCCTCTGAATATGCTTCACTACCTCCTACGCAGCCTGTATAAAATGTCCAAACGATTTAAGTGTGAGAAGGCTGATAGCAGCCTTTTCCATCACTGCTTGGTCAAATTCATTATTGTCCATCATTTGAAGCTTAGTGGTGACTGTTGGCAAGCCTTCCTATCAATAAATGGCTTTTCCATTCCCGAGTGTGTTAAAATGGACAAGGTTGTGGTCACTGAAACCCTGGTTGGGCCTGTCGTGCCACCTCCTACCCTTCTACCCCCTGTCAAAAACTCAAATTGCCCCATTGAACTACCCAATACCATGTCCGACCCATGTGCTAAAGACAATACTAAGACCGTCAAGAGGCCTGTAAGGAAGAAAGGAAAAGGTGATACTGGTGTCAATAGTAAGGGAAAGAAAAATGCACGATGGATATCTAGATGTGCCCAGAACAAGCCCAAACAAAATGTTGACCATAAGCCTGTTTTTATGAGCGAGGATTCAGACTATGAGATTGAACACTTCTTGGTCGAGGAATACCCTTACTCTCAAGGCCTCTGTTCTGTGAAACCCTATGACTATGTTTCCAACCTACCGCCATGCCTCAAGAATGACCCTAACTTCCCGGGAATTAAGATTGGTAGTGAAACCCCTGGTAACTTGAACGAACCCTCACCTGTAATGCCAAGGCCCAATCAACCACCTTGTACTCGATGCAATTCCTGGATTGAATGTTATTACATGGATGTTCCCCTGTTGCAATCTAATATTAAATCATTAGAGAAACAAGTTACTGTGTTGTCAAAGGAGAACAATAGGCTACAAGCCAACGAGAAGAAGCAAAATATTATGGGTTCAATTGTCTTCAAAAATGTCGAGGAAGCTACGGCCTTTGTCAACTCAAAGTTATCCTAACCAAACTGTTTTCCTACAACCCAGGTATGATTATTTCAACATCGATTTTGAATGATGTTGTTAGCCGATTGTGTTCGCTCCCATTTAGTTTTGTTTGATTAAATAGATTCAAAAACGATTCTGTTATTTTGATTTTGTTTTGAATTATGTTGGCATTGAAGATTTGTTTGCTAAAATCGTATAGCTATGTTTTGATTGAACTGATTTAACACGATTTGATTTCTCTTGAATTAGTATAACGATCGTGTCGGCCCTGAGTTAGTTCGATTAAGTTCTGTTTGGTTTGATCCAGAAACGATTCTAATGTTTGAACTAGCATAATCTTTTGTGTATGCGATGCATAATATCAAAGATTGGTTTGATAAATACAATGTAATCTATTGATTCGGAAAAACAACTCTGTTAGTTTTGGATTTAAAAACAATTATGTTAAGTGTTGGATTGACATATTGTATCTATATTGAATTCGTACCAAACATTTGTTTGATATTTGTTTATAGTTTGTTTTGATTGAAATGGATTCAATTACGATTTCGTTTGTTCATATTTTGCATAAAAGTTTTGGTTTGTTTTGGTGTGAATTATTTTCTTTGTTTTCAATTAGTAATTAAATATTTGTTTAATAGGTCGAATATATTTCTGTTATAGTTTGGATTGATTTAAAACTGTTCTGCTTGCAAATAAGACCAGCTACAAAATCGCGAGATTCTGTAGCTAGTCATAAAATTAAGATTTTTGTTAATTTTACAAATAAAACATTATCTAAACTTGTTTATTCTTGTCCGCCTACAGGTATATACAAATTTCAATGGGAAATTGGACATGCTGTGGCAATTTAGAACATGCTTTTTTTATATAGTTTTGGTTTTAGGTTGTTAGTTTGGATTAGAATTTGAGATTTGGGAGATTGTTCCCATATTTTTTGTAAAACGTTTTGGATAATTACCACAGGGATGTTTTACCCTGTGGCCTTTATATACTCATTAATTTTTGTAATGAACCCATCACTGTTGGGAGAACAAAGACTATGGATTATGATGATACAGACTCAAATGGAAGTGGATCTTTTGTAACAACTTTGGCTTTGAATTTATCATACTTTCGTTCAAGTTTTGTGCATTTTAATTTTTGATCAAGTCATTGACTACTTTAGATATCAAGACTTGTTGCAGGTTAATGCGTTGTGATTTAAATTCTGTCCATATCTCATGTATCTCATTTTTAGTACAACAAGTACTCTGTTTCAATTTGATGAGTAAAGTTTTATCTTCTTCATTAAATGAATTGTTCTGTACAAACCTTCACACAGGGATTTATCTAATTGTGATGATTTGTAAATTATAAGATTGATGTCATTTTATGTCTTGTTTGTTCTGTCATTTATATTCAAAGAGCACTGCTGCTTCTTGTTTACAAGAATCTTGTGGAGAATATGGTGCGGGTTTCCTCCCATCAAATAGCTAAATCAACTACTGTGCACAGGACAAATACAAAGCGTTACTTCAGGTCAATTTGCTATTTGTTATTTAATAGTTAATAAATTCAAGAATTCTCAGTAATTTAGTTAGATATATAGTTCAGATTTACAGTTAGGATTGTTATTTTAATTTCTCAGCTTTAGATAGTTTTCATTTCATTCCTTTCTCATTAAAATTATAAAAAATCAAAAAACAATAGCTTCGCTATTATTTTACAAATGATTTGTGCAAGTTTCGATTAAAATTTGTATTCTGTAAATACTGTACATCTGTAATTAAGATTTAATTATGTTGATAGATGAACATTTGATTTCATAGAATTATTATTGTATAATATTAGTTAGTAAACTGTATATATGCTTTAGATTTGTATATAGTTTATTGTAGTTTCTTTTTCTCATTTAGATTAGTTCTTTTAGTTTTAGTTTTCTTTCATTTTCTTAGGACTTAGATCAGCCAATGAAGCCGCTAAACCTTTCGGGGTGGACCATCCCAAATGGCTTGGGTTATTTAGACAACCCCAGACCGGATCCACTCCTCTAGTTCATGAGCGTTCATTTTCTCCCGTCAAAAAATGGCGCTAGAAGGAGGGCCTGGAAATTATTAATGGCACGAGGTGGTTGTAAGACTCCTCCACCACTCAACCACTCACCTATAGTGACAAGAAGTCATTCAAATGACAAAATCATCCCTCAAACAACAATCATATCAAACGATGATCTACGGATCATAATTGAACCAGTAACTCCAAATCCTGCAGGTGGTGACGCACAAGAGATTGTCTGCCAATCTCTCTTAAGAATGCATAGTGCCTTTGCCCTTTTAAGACAACCTAATTGGCCTTTGGACCAACCTTTAGAATTCTCTGATATCAGAGAGCAACTTGGATGCACTAACCTCACTTCAAACCCTACAGATCCAATCCTCACTCCTGCTACAGGGGGATCTGGAATACCACCCTCACCACCTCCATCACCTCCTTCTTCTTCTGGAGAAGACTCTTCTGATGAAGGCAGTTCCCCTTCTCAGCCTTCCACACCGCCTACACCAATGGCCAACCAGAACAATCCTGATAGACCTTGGCTCGACCAGGATGCAGTAGTCATACCCAGGCCTCATCATCCCTTACCCAAACATCTGGAAAAGTGGCTTCCCAAGTTTGACCCCGACTCTAAACAGATCACCGAAGATCAAATTAAAAAGTTTATGTTAGCCATTAGACTCTGTAATGTCGAGAATGAAGATGTAGTCTATAGGTTGTTCCCCTATACTTTCGAGGGAAATGCCTCTACTTGGTACTTTTCCCAACAACCCCATACCATCATGTCTTGGGAGAAGTTTGAATCCTTCTTTCTTGAAAATTTAGGAGACGATAAGTCCCCAGAAGTTCTAGTCATGGAGATATATAGTTTAAGAATGAATCCCAAAGAGAAAATCAAATACTTTAACCAAATATTCTTAACACTAAAGAACTAAATCCCTACGGACTCGATGCCTGCCGAGAATCTTATCATAGCATACTATACTAAAGCCTTGCATCAAAGTATAGCCATTTGGGTAAAACGATCTAAGAAAGTCACATTGTTAGAGGCCTTCAAAGAGGCCAGCCAGATTGAAAAAGACATCCTTAGTTTAAAAGACACTACTAGCAATGAACCAGAGACTAGTTCATCTTCCAAAAAGAAGATCGAAATCCTCCCTAGACCTACTCAAAATAAAACACAACATGAAAGCTCGGATTTAGAAAACCCAACTAAAGTCATTCAAAAACTGTCAAATCAAGTTATAGATTTGAAAAGGATGACCAAAGAAGCTTCTTCGAGCAAAGGGCCTTACAAACCCCCGTTCAGGAAGCCTTTTCCCACAAACCGACCTAATCCAAATACCGAGGGCCTAAATCTAGAAAGTCTGCAATTCGCCCTTCAAACAATTCTAGAAGCCCGGGATAACTTGATGCCTCCTGAGATTCCTGAGGAGGTAGTTGAACAAGAGACAATCGCAGAAGAAGAATCTTCCCCAAAAAAATTTGGACACTTCTCGGATAGCATTTTTCAAGATAATTTCGATACAGTACATCCCTACAATACTAGGAGTAAGACTGCAAACAAACCTTCTTCCGAAAACGCTACGACTTTTCCCCCAAAGAAGTCTAAACCAGTTGAGACTAAACAGAGTCATGTAAACCCCAACTTGGATTATGATTTAGTTGAAGACCTAAAAAAATTAAGGGCTAACATTTTTGTTTATGAATTATTAAAATTTCTGTTTTTGCTACAAAAAATGTTACAGAATATCGCAGAGAATAGCAAAAATGGTAATTCAAATAGTAACAAGGTTGTTCAGAACAAAGTTCCTTAGAAGACTTCCGCTAAGAATAATCATGATCCTCACAAGAAAGGAATCCTTCCTATAAATAATGTAACAAATGTAGATAAATTACCTTTAGAGACTGCAAGTAAAAAGTCGCAAGCTTCCACCCTTAGTACTCGCAGAAATGTACCTCCATTTTTGTTAACTTTCGAAATCTTTAATAGAAACGTGCACAATTGTATGGTAGATTCAGGAGCATCATCCAATGTAATGCCATGGTCTATATGTCAGAAGATTAATGCTGAAGTTGAACCCTCCACCTAAAAAATCATCCAAATTGATCGAACTAGTGTAAAAGTTACAGGCAAATTAAGGAACGTACTTATAAGATTATTGTCTAACCCCAAAGTTCATTAAGTAATTGATATTATTGTTGTGGATATTCCAGAAGTGTATGGTCTATTTTTAAGCAGGAACTGGTCAGAGTAGCTACACGGCTACTTCGCGACGGATTGCTCTCACCTGTGGCTACCCGAGAACGGCAAGCCCAACAAGATCAAGGTAAATCGTGAACGCTACCTAAATCTCACAATCACAGATTTAAATGATCCCAATGAACCATTCACACCTTTTGTCGATTCACTTGAAATACAAGGGATGGATACCTTTTTCGGCAATTTCATGGCCGAGACTTCAGTTACCATTGATCCGGAACAACAGTCTGATATTGTAGCATATGTGCAGCCAACAACTTCTACACAATGGGCTCATACATCTGATAAAAATGAAATTTGGTCTCTTTACTTTGACGGGTCAAAGTCCAAAGAAGGAGAAAGTGTAGGCTATGTTATTATTGATCCAGCAGGTAACAAAACCTTGATTGCATGTAGGCTAGAGTTTGAATGTACTAATAACACAACAAAATATGAGGCTTTACTTCAGGGCCTCAGAAAAGCTTTAGATATGAACATTCAAAATTTGACTGTCTTTGGCGATTCCGAAATCGTGGTCAGACAGGTAAGAGATTTTATCCACTGTCTTTCTCCACACCTTAAAAGATACCAATCTAAGGTATGGAATCTAATGAATAAGTTTTCTGCTTTCAATATAAATTATATTCCTATATTGAATAATTTTGAAGTTGATCTATTATCTAACGTGGCTTCCAAACTCTTCCCTGCAGAAGGCTTGTGCCCGAATGCATTCTCCGTCGAACTGTTGTTCAGGCCATCTATCCCCGACAACATCACGAACTGGAGAGTCTTGGACGACGATCAACATATTTTTAGCTTCCTGCATATGGAAGAAACTTTCCAAGACGCGGTGATTGACGAATGCACTCATGACGACAATTTGCGCAATTTCACGGTAATACTAGATCCGAGAACTCCTAAATCTTCATCGGACATGGTAAATTTGATCCCTCAATCTGAAGTTACATTAGAGAAATTTTACGATCTTCAAGATAAATTCAAAAAATCGGTTAACTATAAAACCAATAGTTCCTCGCTATCATATGAAAAAGTAAACTTGGGAACTAATGACAATCCACAGTGCATTAATTTAGGGGTGGGGTGTTCTGAACAAAAGAAAGATTCATTTATTAAAATGTTTAAATAATTCAAAGATGCTTTTGCATGGACGTATGATGACCTTAAAACTTTCAACCCTAACATCATACAACACGTCATTCTTATGAAACCCCAAACCTTGCCCTTTCAACAAAAAATAAGAGAAATGCACCCTGAGCTCGAACCGACCGTCAAAAAATAATTAAATAAAGTCCTAAATGCTAAGATAATTTTCCCAGTTAGGCACACGCAATGGGTTTCTAACCTTGTCCCTGTCCAGAAGAAAAGTGGGGAAATCCGACTATGCGTCGATTTCCAAAACCTTAATAGAGCTTCTAATAAAGACAACTACCCTGTCCCACCCATGGAACAAATCCTTCAATAGGTATATGGTTCTGAGAGACTATCCTTATTGGATGGTTTTTCATGGTACAACCAATTCCTGATGTCTCCTCCAGACCAACTTAAAACTACCTTACGCACTCCATGGGGCACCTACGCTTACAGGAAAATTCCCTTTGGACTGATTAATGTCAGTTCCACTTTCCAGAGAGCGATGGACATCTATTTCCGAGGCTTAATCAATAAGTCTGTCATAGTTTACTTATATGGTGTCACTATATTTTCCAAAAACAAAACTGATCATCTAGCTCATTTAAGAGTTGTTCTACAACGATGTCGTAAGTACGACATTTCCCTGAATCCTAAAAAATCTATCTTCGCAGTAGAACAAGATAAAATCTTAGGATTTATTGTGTCAAGTAAAGGGATGATTATCGACCCTGAAAGGACTCAAGTCATCTCGAAACTCCCCCCTCCCTCATCCAAAAAGTCTATGTAGTCTTTCTTAGGACAGATAAACTTCGTCAGGAGATTCGTTCCCAGTTTCTCCGAGATGGTGAGACATTTATAGAATTTAATTAAGAAAGACACACAATATCACTGGGGACCCTTAAAAAATAAAGCTCTCAATTCAATAAAAAAGGCCATAATAGACGCTCCTTCTCTCATGAGCCCATAATTTTCGCAAGACTTCATGCTCTACACATTTTCTTCTGACCATTCCTACGCTGTCGTCCTAACTCAAAAGAACATTGAAAACAATGAAGTACCCATTGCCTTTATGATCTCTTCTTTCAAAGGTGTGGAACTTAATTACCTAGCAGTGGATCAGCAAGCCTATGTTGTCTTTAAAGCAGTCAAGCACTTCTAATCTTATCTTTTGAAATCCAGGACCAAATTTATCGTCCCTTACCCAGCCATCAAAAATCTGTTAGTGCAGAAAGAACTAGGAGAAAAGAGGGCGAACTGGGTTACTTCCTTGCAAGAGTATGACATATAAATCACCCCAGCTCAAATAGTGAGAGGCCAAGGTCTGTGCAAGTTATTCGCTGACTCAGCAACAGTACAACAAGAAGAAAACGATATGTCAAACCTAGGACAACACAATCAAAATGCAATATGTTGTGCACAAAACTCTATCATTCTGTGGTATAATGATATAAAATTCTGTCTTGAACATGGGTCAGCCCCCCGTCACCTGGATCCCACTAAAAGAAGAGAGTTAATATTAAAATCTGCCTCCTTTCATTTGATTAATGGTATTCTGTTTCGTCAAAGTTTTGATGGAGTACTAATGCACTGTCTTGAGAAAGATGAAGCAGAAAAAGTCTTACTAGAATTGCACACAGGAGAAGCTAGTGGGAATTTTGGTGGTGACACCACTTCCCATAAAGTTTTGAGAGCCAGTTATTACTAGCCCACACTTTTTAGAGATGCCCATGCCTTATGTCGCAAGTGTATTATTTGTCAAAAAGCATCCAGGCGGATACACAAACCAACCTTTCCTTTACAGCCTGTCTCAGTAGACTCCCCTTTTCAGCAGTGGGGTCTTGATATTATAGGTCCAATCAATCCTCCATCCTCACAACAACATAATTTTATCATAACAGCCACAGATTACTTCACCAGGTGGTCTGAAGATGCTGCATTAAGAACTGTGAATTCCAGTCAAGTAATTTCCTTTTTAAATTCAAATATTATTACTCGTTTTGGTATCCCTGATTGTTTAGTATTCGATAATGCTTCTTATTTTTCGTCTCTTGAGATGAGCGAGTTCACTCTAGAAAAAAGAATTAAATTGAAGTATTCTGCCAGCTATTACCCCCAAGGAAATGGATTGGCAGAATCAACAAATAATAATCTGATTAAAATCATCAAGAGAATGGTATTTGAGAATCACAAAAACTGGCATAATGCACTGTTAAACACAATCTGGGCTGATAGGGTAACACCGAAAATGGCTGTAGGTAACTCCCCCTTCTTTCTCGTCTATGGCAGAGAAGCAATTCTACAACCACATATTCTTCTTCCCTCACTACATCTATCACAGAAAATACAAGAGGAAGACTGTCCCCCTTTGGAAAACTGAATTAACACTTTAATGAAACTAAAAGAGGTAAGAGCCCAAGCTAAACGTAAGTTAGATCAACATCAACTAGTGGTCAAAAGATGGTTTGATTCTAACTCTGCCTCTAATAGGAACTTCGAAGTAGGTGACCTTGTCTTGAAATGGGACAAATCGCATGAGGGAAAGGGAGAACACACGAAGTTTCAGAACTTATGCCTAGGACCATTTTTAATTGCTGAGAAATTTGTTCCCAGCTCCTTCCGATTACCGAGTCTAGAGGGATATCCAGACACCTATCCGATGAATGGCCAAGCTCTGAAAAGATATTTCGCTTGATGACAACCCTGTGTATACTATGTAAATATTTTTTTTTTGTTTGCTTCTCTCTTACTGTTTTGGTTTTGATTTTTCCCCTTGCGCTTATCAGTTTTTGTTTTTGGAAATACACATACCTACATTTTGAACTGTTTAGACAAAGAAAACAGAAAATTCTTTCACTGAAATGACTGCTGAAAATTTGTCTAAACATCTATTCGAATATACTTCTGAAATTTACATCTGTGCTGAGAAAAGACTGTTGTTTGAAAGAAGTTAACTGATTTCGATCTATGAGTGAAGCATGTCACGATCATCCATTATCTTCTTACGTTGTCCCTGTTCCTTAAGGGAATAACTCAGATTATGTCTCCCTACTTTAGAAGGTTGGTTTTGTAAACAAACCATATCTGAATCTTAATGAAGGACAATTTTAAAAATTCTTTCAAGGTCTGTAAAAAATATGTCAAAATATCATAATTTTCAGCGTCACCCCGCTCAATTATATATATTTAAAAAATTAAATCATAAAAGAGCTGTGGGAAGTGCTTGTAAACCCACCGGGATGTTGAACAGGTCTGCTGGCAGTGGGTAAATGCATGCATGATGCCAAGAAAATTTCGTCGGGGTACTGAACAGGCCCACTGGCAGCGAAGCAATGTCGGGTATATGAAAATTCGTAAGTATGAAATATCTTGACCTTAAAATGTCCTTTATTCTGATCTGGAACTTCTTGGCAGGATACGGATATCAGAGTGGGTTAAATGGTAACCCTGTCGAGGATATGGACGCCTGCTGGCAGCAGTGGCCCTATCAATAGTATTGGAGATTTTATCTTTAATATCATGGCTCGCTTGTCTTAAGACTGTTATCAGTTTTCATCCTTTAAGCACTGCTGGAATATTTGATTAATAATTTTGTTTAAACAATTTTCTGGTTGTTTTTGAGTTTGAATTATTCTTGTTATCATAATCTGAATTTGTTCTTTTGGCAAAGATAGCTGCTTCTACTAGTGTGTCGCCATTGTTGGCATCCATTTCACATTTTTATCCTATCCTTATAATCTTCCTACACGGGGGTTTTGGAACCCTTGATTCTCATCACAATCTTTTGAATAAAACAACACTATTATCTTGTGCATTTGCACACCTGCCTTTTGTTCTCATTTTCACGACTGCAAGCGTGAAAACTGTGATTTCGAAGTCATGTCGATAGCATTAAAATCATCACTGGATTATTATGGTTACTCTTGTCTATGTGTTCATTGCATTTCTAATTCAATAATGGTCACACAGTTGGCAAGACACCAAATATTTACTCACTTTGCTTTTTTTAATATGACTTCATTTTATAAGTTTGCGATGCAATGGTATTCTAGTGATTGTGTTTGAGTCCTTGATACAATGGTGGATTGGTGTTCTATTGTCTTTGGTCAAATTTCTTTGGTGCAATGGTTTGTTGAGAACACATTAACATTATGATCAGACCCATGGTGTAATGGTTTTATACAATGCATAAGTTTTATGGTCAAATCCTTGGTGCTATATTCGAAATATTACTTTGTTTTAAACCATGCAAACACAATTGTTGTGCAAATATTTGGGTCGACTTATCATGGTTTTCAATAGTTGTTTGATTGGCATTGTTTTTTAACACACACCAATAGTGAATCACCATAGCGTCGTCGATTGTACATTCGATATGAATGTTTTGCATGGATTGTTTCATTCCACCACCCTCGCACACTTAGGCATTAATGCCAGCCTTCTATCCCGTGTTACCTCTGTTAGTTTTGGGGAAATCCTTGAGCTTGCGGTCCTGTGTATACCTTGTCCAAACCCTTGTCCGTTTACCCTGCTCACTGTGTTCTCTCTCCTATGGAACCTGTGGTGCGCATAGAACCTAATGGCAGCCAAACGCTCTTGCTGTTTGACAATGCTCGTGAATACCTGGAGAATAGTGGCTGGCTAGTTTTTATCCAAAAATTTGAGGGTTTCAACCTTACGGTCACCCAACAGTTTTCCCTCACATTCGACGGATGCAGGGCTAAGGTCGGGGATATCCAACTCGAGCTAAATGAGGAATTCCTCAGCTCAGCTACACGCTTACCAGCTAAACGAAAGAGGTGGTTTAAGAACTTGAAAGTGGACGAATTCCCGTGGCCGCTCCTATTCACATCAAGGAAGATTGTTAGTTGTGATAGAGGTATGTCTATCACTGACCTCAAGCCCAGGTGGCATGATCTATTAGAAATTGTTAAGAAATTTGTGACTTGCGAAGGTCATTATGGTTTGGTATTTCTCTATCATCTCAGGTTGCTTATGAATTTTATAGACTACCCTCTAAATATGCCTCACTACCTCATACGCAGCCTGTATAAAATGTCCAAACGATTTAAGCGTGATAAGGCTAATAGCAGCCTTTTCCATCACTGCTTGATCAAATTCATTATTTTCCATCATTTGAAGCTTAGTGGTGACTGTTGGCAGGCCTTCCTATCAAGGAATGGCTTTTCCATTACCGAGTATGTTCAAATGGATAAGGTTGTGGTCAGTAAAACCCTGGTTGGGCCTGTCATGCCACCTCGTACCCTTCTACCCCCTGTCAAACCCTCAAATTTCCCCAGCATTGACCTACCCGATACCATGGCTGACCCATGTGCTAAAGACAATACTAAGACCTTCAAGAGGCCTGTAAGGAAGAAAGGAAAAGGTGATATTGGTGTCAATAGTAAGGGAAAGAAAAATGCACGATGGATATCTAGATGTGCCCAGAACAAGCCCAAGCAAAATGTTGACCAGAACCCTATTGTTCTAAATGAGGATTCAGACTCTAAGATTGAATGCTTCTTGGCCGAGGAATACCCTTACTCTCAAGGCCTCTGTTCTGTGGAACCCTACGACTATGTTTCCAACCTACCTCCATGCCTCAATAATGACCCTAACTTCCCGGGAATGAAGACTGGTAGTGAAACCCCTGGTAACTTGAACGAACCCTCAACTATAATGCCAAGGCCCAATCAACCACCTTGTACTCAATGCAATTCCTGGATTGAACGTTACTACACGGATGTTCCCCTGTTGTAATCTAAGATTAAATCATTAGAGAAACGAGTTACTGTGTTTTCAAAGGAGAACGACAGGCTACAAGCCAACGAGAAGAAGCAAAAGACTATGGGTTCAATTGTCTTCAGAAATGTCGAGGCAACTACGGCCTTTGTCAACTCAAAGTTATCCTGACCAAATTGTTTTCCTACAGCCCAGGTATGATTATTTCAACATCGATTTTGAATGATTTGGTTAGTCGATTGTGCTCGCTCCCATTTAGTTTTGTTTCTTTAAATAGATTTAAAAACGATTCTGTTATTTTGATTTGGTTTTGAATTATGTTTGCATTGAAGATTTGTTTGCTAAAATCGTATAGCTATGTTTTGATTGAACCGATTTAACATGATTTGATTTCTCTTGAATTAGTATAATGATCGTGTCAGCCCTAAGTTAGTTCGATTAAGTTCTGTTTGGTTTGATCCAGAAACGATTCTAATGTTTGAATTAGCATAATCTTTTGTGTATGCGATGCATTAATATCAAAGATTGGTTTGATAAATACAATGTAATCTATTGATTCGAAAGTACAACTCTGTTAGTTTTGGATTTAAAAATGATTCTGTTAAGTGTTGAATTGACATATTGTATCTATATTGAATTCATACCAAACATTTGTTTGATATTCGTTTATAGTCTGTTTCGATTGAAATGGATTCAATTACGATTTCGTTTGTTCATATTTTGCATAAAAGTTTTGGTTTGTTTTGGCGTGAATGATTTTCTTTGTTTTCAATTAGTAATTAAATATTTGTTTAATAGGTCGAATATATTTTTGTTGTCATTTGGATTGATTTAAAACGGTTATGTTTGCAAATAAGACTAGCTACAGAATCGTGAGATTCTGTAGCTAGTCACAAAATTAAGATTTTTGTTAATTTTACAAATAAAACATTATCTAAACTTGTTTATTCTTGTCCGCCTATAGGTATATATGAATTTCAATGGGAAATTGGACATGCTGTGGCAGTTTAGAACATGTTTTTGTTATATAGTTTTGTTTTTAGGTTGTTAGTTTGGATTAGAATTTGAGATTTGGGAGATTGTTCCTAGATTTTTTGTAAACAATTTTGGATAATTCCCACAGGGATGTTTTACCCTGTGGCCTTTATATACTCATTAATTTTTGTAATGAACCCATCACTGTTGGGAGAACAAAGACTATGGATTATGATGATACAAACTCGAATGGAAGTGGATCTTTTGTAACAACTTTAGCTTTCAATTTATCATACTTTCGTTCAAGTTTTGTGCATTTTAATTTGTGATCAAGTCATTGACTACTTTAGATATCAAGACTTGTTGCAGGTTAATGCGTTGTGATTTAAATTATGTCCATATCTCATGTATTTCATTTTTAGTACATCAAGTACTCTGTTTCAATTTGATGAGTAAAGTTTTATCTTCTTCATTAAATGAACTGTTCTGTACAAACCTTCACATAGGGATTTATCTAATTGTGATGATTTGTAAATTATAAGATTGTTGTCGTTTTATGTCTTGTTTGTTCTGTCATTTATATTCAAAGAGCACTGTTGCTTCATGTTTACAAGAAGCTTGTGGAGAATCTGGTGCGGGTTTCCTCCCATCAAATAGCTAAATCAACTACTGTGCACATGACAAATAGGAAGCGTTACTTCAGGTCAGTTTGCTATTTGTTATTTAATAGTTAATAAATTCGAGAATTATCAGTAATTTAGTTAGATATATAGTTCAGATTTACAGTTAGGATTGTTATTTTAATTTCTCAGCTTTAGATAGTTTTCATTTCATTCCTTTGTCATAAAAATTATAAAAAATCAAAAAACAATAGCTTCGTTGTTATTTTAAAAATGATTTTTGCAAGTTTCGATTAAAATTTGTATTCTGTAAATAATGTACATCTGTAATTAAGATTTAATTCTATTGATAGCTAAACATTTGATTTCATAGAATTATTATTGTATAATATTAGTTAGTAAACTGTATATATGCTTTAGATTTGTATATAGTTTTTTGTAGTTGCTTTTTCTCATTTAGATTAGTTCCTTTAGTTTTAGTTTTCTGTCATTTTCTTAGGACTTATATCGGCCAACGGAGCTGCTAAACCCGTCGGGGTGGATGATCCCAAACGGCTTGGGTTATTTAGACAACCCTGGACCGGATCTGCTCCTCCATTTGATGAGCGTTCATTTTCTCTCATCAACACTATCTCTCTCCCTTTGACATCAATGGAAAAGGGTCATTCTTCTCTTGGGGCTGATCCCCCTACCTGAATGTCATGACTATGTCTCCCTAGGGTTTCTCCCCCTATTTTGATGTCTTTGATATTCCTTTAAATAATCTCTCCCCTTTTCAACAAGGGATATCACTCTGATGTAATACATCACTCATACTCCCCCTGTGACCATTGCTCCCCCTAGAAGTATGCCTATGTGCTCTTTCTTCAAGTATAGGGCTCTTTTCTCCTCCTAGAACCATGGGAAGAAGAGTGACTCCCCCTATAGGTATATATACCCTTATCTTCTCTACAAGATGAACAATATGCTACCATATCACGATCCTTGGACCTATTTATGCATCAAACGAATGCCATACCAACCATCATGAAACAACAATAAAATAGAGAATCATGAGTAGAACATCACCCAAGTACATCATGTACCAATTATGTTCCCATAATGGACAACACCCATGTAAATCATCAATTTACATTAATACCATACAATGTTCCATAAGATTTCACCAATGGAATGAATCAGCCATATGCTTCTATCAACATGCCAAAAAGTGTCATATCACTCATGATATGTCTCCATTATGAACCAAGTTTCATAACCATGTATCTCAAACAAATGCCAATTGTTTTGATAATCAAGTAATACCATCAATAATATGCCATCTACGAGTGTACCAAACAAGTACATTAACCATGCACCAATACTACAACATGATGAATCCTCATACATGTATGCCAAAGCTTCCATAAAATATGTGCCAATCAAATTGCTAGTCGGTGCCTCTACCAATTTGCCAATCATGCATCAACTAAAGATAATCAATGATGTATAGCATGATATTCTCATGAACTTACCAACTACATATCCCAATTTTTAGTCCAACCATATGCCAAAATGCATGCACCAACAATGCATGTACTAGTAGTGTGTTTTAATAGACCAATGAAATCACAAATCAAAGGTGCCATAGCTTTGTTTTCATAGCTAACATTCAATAGAAAGTGCCTCAATCGATACTCATGGGTTGGTGCCATGCACCCAAGATTTTATTTTACATCATCCCCATACATAATCCAATATAGAATCATGAAAAGCTGCAACAAATAGTTTTAGAACCTGCAACAAATAATTTCATACCTTGAAACAAAGTGTTATACCATCACATCAAGATGCAACCCATGTGAATTGCCTTTTTCCCAAGGCTTTACCACATATACGCGTCTTGCTGCACATACAACTCGCGTATGTATGAGACCTATTCAAGGTCATCCTGCGTATGTACACGAATGTCATCACTGTCACTCATGTATGCTTATGTAGATGTATCACTTGAGCCTCCCTTAAGGCTTCCATTCTACTCTAGCTTCTCAGTCTTATTTACCCACTTCTGAAGGTGACCCTACCTCTCACAAATTGATCTCTGACCTTCCATATTTTCAAATATGTCTCCCTTTCTTACTTCATTCCTTATTCTAGTTATTCTATGTGAATTCCTCATCATGGACTTTCTTCTTGTGTTCCAGTACTCCTGAAACTTGTGGCCAAATCCACTACAACTGTAGCATCTCCTATTGTGACAATGAACAAAAATGTGTCGTACCTGATCACATCTCCAACACCTTGTGGTGTTACAAAATACTCTATTAGATCTCCTTTCATAAGATCTACATTCCAAATATTTGTGACCATATTCATTACATGAATAACATTGACCATGAAAAACACTTTCATACCTTTTCTTTGGTGTCCATTTACTTTGAGGTGTAAAGGTAGCCTCTTGAAGTCTTTCTTGCTTAGTTCTTTTGAAACATTCCTTGTCTTTTGTAGATGGTTGACTTGGAACATTTTCTTCATCCTTTACCTCATGCTTCTTCGTGTTGCTTGCTTCAACATGTGTAGCTTCTTTCTTGTATCCAAGACCTGATTTATTATTTGGTGATCTTTGAATTTCCAAGATTTCATTCAAGATTAGTGAGCTTTTCAAGAATTTTTTTGACTTCTTGACTTTCTTTCTAATATCAACAACTTTAGTTTCTAACTTATGACATGACTCTTCCTTTTCATTAATTTGATTCTTCAATAGTTCCTCTACTCTTTTGGCTTCTTCAATTTGGGTCTTGATATGGACAATAGATTCAAATATTTTTCTAATCTCATCATCTACCTTCATATCTTATTTTTCATTATTTAATCTTGTGATATGTTCTTACTTCTCTTCTAATTGAGTATTATTACTCACTTCTTGTTCTTTGAGCATTCCCTTTAACTTCAATATGTGCCTTTGACTCCTCCTAAGAAAATTCGTAGTGTTATCCGAAAGATAGTTATATTCTATATAATAATGGTCTTTTCTTTATTCATATAAAACATCTTCAACTTTCTTTTGAAGTTCTAATAGATATTCTTCTATTCTTTCCATCGATTAACTACCATCAAACTCTACACAAACTATTTCTAGATTTTCTTCTTCACTTGTAGATAAAAATTCAACAACATCACATTTTGAATCATTGCAATCAAGAGTCTTTGGAGATTCTTTACCTTTATTTGAACTACTTTCGAGATATTCCTTTTTTCCAACATCATCACATGATTATTTGATTTCATTTGAAATTTCTTCAAGATCTTCATTTGTGCTAACATCATCACTTGATTATTTGTCTTCATTTGAAGTGTTTTCAAGATCACATTTATAAATAATGCACTCAAGAGTTTTTGGAGATTCTTTACCTTTGATGATCTTGTTGGAGTGGTATTCAACATATTCTTTCTTGTTTTGATATGTCTCCTCTAGATTTAGCCATAGATCATTGGTGGAAGTGCATTGTCCCATGCTCTCTTTGATAGGGCTTGAGATTCCACTAAGAATGGTCTTGAGAGCCAATGCATAATTCTTCTTTCCTTTCCTTTGAGGTTCAAACTTTGACTTGTTCTTCAAGGAAATTGATCCACTAATGATTTCATTCCAAATACCCTCTCCCATTTCCTTCAAGTGTACTCTCATCTCTATTCTCCAGGTAGAATGGTTTTCCTCATCAAGAATTGGAACTTCATCATCCATTTGTGTGTCTGTGGATCTCCTCCAAGCTTGTTAAGGATTATAGTGAAGACCCTCTATGATACCAATTGTTGGACACACACGGCACACTTAAAGAAGGGAGGTAAATGAGTGTGGAGCTCTTTTTCCCAAAAAATTCCCTCTTACACAAAACACATTAGTTAGCATTCACCATTTGTACCATTACTCATTTCTGTAATTTATAACCAATTAGATGTGAACATATATTAGCAACATATATCAACAATATATCATCAACAAATCATCACCACAAGGAACACAAAGAACACAATATGTATGTAAAATTTTCTTTTTATTATGGAATTCAATCCTTGAAGATTTTTAGCAACAACTAAATAGAGTACAAATCTACAAGAGCACCAAATCTATATGCAAGAATCCTCTTACATCATCAACAATAAATGATATGAGGCAACTATCCTCCATAGATATCAATCTGTCACAGGTACGTGACTTGTTAGTAGGGAAGCCCACGTGTGTACATGCCCTAGCTCACTACATCCCACGAATGTATGCGGTCTATCTACATTACATATTGTGTATTCCTTTTGATTTTTTCTCTTCAGAATCAATTAAGATACTCTGCAACCAATTCATCATTCTCTTCTATCTTTAACTTCCCAGTATGACTCATAACCAGTCACAACACATCCAATATCTCTAATAACTAACTCATGCTTCACAACCATACAATATGAATGCTACTCAAATATGTATAATCAATCACCATATCATATCAACACTGAATCAGAAGAGTTTTTCTCACTCTATCAGCCAACACAAACCACATCACAACAACGTAACAAGAACGCCCCAGGCATTCATCACACAACAACAAATAATAACCATAAAGATAATAATGTAACAATACTAAAGTCTCAGTGGAATATCTGATCCCATAGACTGTATATTTGGAACCTGCTTCAGTCTTTAGAAGATAGCCATCAACTCAAACACCAATTTCCATGACTTCATCCATTCTATGCACCTTGTCTTCATACAACCCGCATATGTACACGTCATGGCCCATTGCAGCTCGTGTATGCCTTAGAAACTAGGGTTTCTGAACCTCCAAAACTTTTGTCACCAATATCTCAGACATGCCGAAAATTTGATGCGTTCATGAGATCCTCCATACTCTCTCTCTCTCAGAATAGATCTTCAATCATACTCAAGATATCCACACAAGATTCTCACCAAATATACACAAGACATTCCTCCCAAAAATGTACTTTTCACAAGAGACCCTTGCCTCTTACTTATACTCTTCATCTTCTAGGTTAGTTAATCTACTTCTAGGTCACTTAACCCATTTCTAGGTCACTTAACCCATTTCTAGGCCACTTAACCTATTTTCCTCATTTTTAGGGTTAACCACTTTCCATAATTAGAAAGTTATCCATTACTTTATTATTTAAATATTCCTCCTTGACTTTGTCACCTCACTTTATTATTTAAACAATCTTCTTTGATTTGTCACTTCACTTTATCATTTTCAAGCACTTTGACTTCTTTGACCTTTTGGGGTTTCAAGCCAACATATGAGTGTCCTCCAACTTCGTAAGTTCATAACTCTCAAACCATGAGGATTTATGTGACATTCCACATACCACCGGAAATGGCATGACAAGAACTATCCATCTAGGATAGTTTCACCAACAAATTCACTAATATTCAATTCATTATTCTCCAATCAATCATGGTTTCTTCAACCATTCCTCTAGGATAAATCAACCATAAAGCGTCTTTCCATGAGGGACTTCACCATAAGGGGACCACTTTGGAGTTCATCTATTTGTGCACTTTATCAACCATGATAAGAATATAATGATCAATCTAACTATGCATCATATATCAAGGATACCACATTGATCCATATTCATCTTTGCATCATGTATCAATGACAACTTATTGATCCATCTTCATCTATGCATGACATCACATGCATCATATACTTGGCATATATACATTCTCATCAAGGACAATACATTTGACATCAATCAATCAATCCTTTGTAATCAATCTATCACTTGACATCAATCAATCAAACCATTGGCATCAATGACAACATGATCCAACAATCTCCCCCTTTGGCATTAATGACAATACCAACATTGATGTGAACAACAATTACCTATTATTGATGTCAACATGTAGATAAGGCAAGATCTACACCAATACTCAATGTGACTATCTCTCACCATCAATAATCATCAATCACATCAATGTGACTATCTCTCCCACTTTTCCATCAATGGAAAAGGGGCATTCTCCTCTTGGGGCTACCCCCCCTGCCTGAATGTCATGACTATATCTCCTTGGGGCTGCTCCCCCTGTTTGGATGCCTTTGATATTCCTTTGAATAATATCTCCTGTTTTTAACAAGGGATATCACTCTAATGTAGTACATCACTCATACTCCCCTTATGACCATTTCTCCCCCTGGAAGTATGCCTCTGTTCTCTTTCTTCAAGTATAGGGATCTTTTCTCCTCCTATAACCATGGGAAGAAGAATTAATCCAACTATGGGTATGTCTCCCCTTATTTTCTCTGCAATATGAACAATATGCTACTATACGACGATCCTTGGACCTGTTTATGCATCAAACTCATTCCATACCAACCATCATGAAACAACAATAAAATAGAGAATCATGAGTAGAACATCACCCAAGTACATCATGTACCAATTGTGTGCCCATGATGCACAACACCCATGTACATCAATACCATACAATGTGCCATAAGATATCATCAATGGAATGCATCAACCATATGCTTCTATAAACATGCCAACAAGTGTCATACCACTCATGATATGTCTGCATTATGAACCAAGTGTCATATCACTCTTGATATGTCTCCATTATGAACCAAGTGTCATAACCATGTATCTCAAACAAATACCAATTATTGTGCTAATCAAGTAATACAATAAATCATATTCCATGTATGAGTGTACCAAACAAGTACATTAACCATGCACCAATACTACAAAATGATGAATCCTCATACATGTATGCCAAATCTTCCACAAAATATGTGTCAATCAAGCTGCTAGTACGTGCCTCTACGAATGTACCAATCATGCATAAAATATATATCATCAATAATGTACAACATGATGTTCTAATTAACTCACCAACTACATATCCCAATGTGTAGTCCAATCATATGCCAAAATGCATGCACCAACAATGCATGTACTAGTAGTGTGCTTTAATAGATCAATGAAATCACAAATAAAAGGTACCATAACTTCGTTGTCATAGCCAACATTTTTATTCAACAGAAAGTGCCTCAATCCATACACATGTGTTGGTTCCATTCACCCAAGATTTTATTTTAGATCATCGCCTTACATAATCCAATATAGAATCATGAAAACCTGTAGCAAACAGTGTAAGAACCTACAAAAAACAATGTTAGACCTTGAAACAGAGTTTTATACAATCAAATCAAGATGCAACCCATGTGCGTTGCCTTTTCCCTAGGGATTTACCACATATGCATGCCCTGCTACACAAACAACTCGTGTATGTATGTGACCTATTCAAGGTCAGCCTACGTATGTACATGATTGTCATCATTTTCACCCGCGTATGCTTCTATAAATGTATTAGTTGAGCCTCCCTTAAGGCTTCCCTTCTGATCTAGGTGCTTAGTCTTCTTTACCCACTTCTGAAGGTGACCCTGCCTCTCAGAAATTGAGGTTTAAGATTTCATCTTTTCAAATATGTCTCAATTTATTACTTCACTCCTTCTTCTAGTCATGCTATGTGAAGTCCTCATCATGGAATTTCTTCTTGTGTTCCAACACTCCTGGAACTTGTGGCCAAATCGATTATAGTTGTAGTATCTCATGTTGTGACAATGAACAACAATGTGTCCTACTTGATCACATCTCCAACACCTTGTGGTGTTATAAAATATTCTATTATATCTCCTTTCATAAGATCTACATTCCAAAGATTTGTGACCATATTCATTAAATGAATAACATTGACCATGAAAAAATCTTTCATAACTTTTCTTTGGTGTCCATTTTCTTTGAGGTGTAAAGGTATCTTAATGATGTCTTTCTTGCTTAGTTATTTTGAAACATTCCTTGTCTTTTGTAGATGGTTGACTTGGAACTTTTTCTTCATCCTTTACCTCATGCTTCTTTGAGGTGCTTGCTTCAACATGTGTAGTTTCTTTCTTGTGTCGAAGACCTGATTTATCATTTGATGATCTTTGACTTTCCAAGATTTCATTCAAGATTAATGAGATATTCAAGAATTTGTTTGAATTCTCTACTTTCTTTCTAAGATCAACAACTTCAATTTCTAATTTATGACATGACTCTTCCTTTTGATTAATTTGATTCTTCAATAGTTCCTCTACCCCTTTTGGCTTCTTTAATTTGGGCCTTGATATGGACAATAGTTTCAAAACTTTTTCTAATCTTATCATCTACCTTCATATCTTATTTTTCATTCTTTAATCTTGTGATATCTTCTTCCTTTTATTCTAATCGAGTCTTATTACTCTCTTCTTGTTCTTTGAGCATTCCCTTTAACTTCTCCTAAGAAACTTCTTAGTGTTATCTGAAAGATAACTATAGTCTATATAATAATGGTCATTTCTATATCCATGTAAACCATATTCAACTTTCTTTTGAAGTTCTAATAGATCTTCTTCTATTCTTTCCATGGGATAACTACCATCAAACTCTACACAAACTATTTCTAGATTTTCTTCTTCACTTGTAGAGAAAAATTCAACATCATCACATTTTGAATCATTGCAATCAAGAGTCTTTGGATATTCTTTACCTTTATTTGAACTACTTTCCAGACATTCCTTTTTTCCAACATCATCACATGATTCTTTGCTTTCATTTGAAATGTCTTCAAGATCTTCATTTCTGCTAATATCATCACTTGATTCTTTGTCTTCATTTGAAGTGTTTTCAAGATCACATTTATAAATAATGCATTCAAGAGTTTTTCGAGATTATTTACCTTTAATGATCTTGATGGAGTGGTCTTCAACATATTATTTCTTATTTTGATATGTCTCCTCTAGCTTTAGCCATAGATCCTTGGTGAAAGTGCATTGTCCCGTGCTCTCTTTCACGGGGCTTGAGATTGCACTAAGAATGGTCTTGATAGCCAATGCATCATTCTTATTTCCTTCCCTTTGAGATGCAAACTTTGACTTTGTTAAGAACCTGAATAGATCTATTAATATAATAACCACAAATATTGAATATACAATAGATCCACAAATCAAGATAGAAGAAACCAGACTTTATTATTACCAAACCCTTGAGGTAGGGAAACACCATACAATGGATCCTATTATGGAAGAGATCCTCTCCTGTTCACTTGCCTCTTCGAGGGGGCAACCTCCTAATGAGCTTCAACTCCAAACACAATACTTCTCTTCATCCCTCATTACATTGCTTGAATCCCTTTATATAGTGCTACCATCACCTAAGAACATTCTAGAGGAGGAATCTTCTAGAAGTAGAACCTTCTAAGAAGTCCTCTTACATTTATTATATCTAATTACTCATTTATTATATCTAACTA
>ML778111.1:1171715-1206154 GCA_009831015.1 Picea engelmannii | reverse complement strand
TCTAAGAAGTCCTCTTACATTTATTATATCTAATTACTCATTT
The DNA here is from genome assembly GCA_009831015.1 of Picea engelmannii. Classification (NCBI taxonomy): domain Eukaryota; kingdom Viridiplantae; phylum Streptophyta; class Pinopsida; order Pinales; family Pinaceae; genus Picea; species Picea engelmannii. The sequence continues at coordinate 1,206,111 of ML778111.1, read as the reverse complement.
ATTATATCTAACTACCATAGTGGGCCTTATTTAATAATATAGTGGACCTAGTCCACCTTACATTGAATGACCTCCACTATTATCACTATGGGCCCTCTTGCCCCCCCCACTACCTCTCTAGCTACCTTACATTCCATCCCCCTTATGAAAGTGTTGTCCTCAACGCTTGATGTACAACCATATACCAGGGTCCCATGGATAATTGTGGACCATAATGCTGAAGAAGACTAAAGAATCAAGGTCCCATGTAGAAAGGAAATCCACCATGATGAAGTAGTCCAACCACCATTGTAAGCTCGGGTCCCATGTCCAAGTGCTCATGTGAACTCCCCGTGGAAGATTTTGGAACCCAATAACCAACTCCAAATGATGCTCCAAGCACTGACACATAGTGGAAAAGGGTCGTAGCAGAATCTGGAAGGAATAATACCACTGTAGAATATGTAGACTGAACGTTTGTAACTAGCTCCTGATGTGGGACATTGATTTTCTCTACAGAAGGTGGAGTGGAGTCATCAAATAAAATATGGAAGTGGTTGTCATCTCAGAAATGACAACTATCCATATACCAATCATCACAATCATCCTCAAAATCATACCAAGCATACATTTCTTGATTATATTCATCCCTGAGGCCCTCCATAAGAAATATTTCCTGCATGTTATTCAATGAATCTCGAATACTACGAAAACTATCATTGAGGCCGTCTGTGAGACTGTTTGTGAGGTTGTTTGTGAGGCCATGTGCAAATGTATCCAATGTGTGAAACAATTAGAATTTGAATGATTCAAGAATTTCTTTCAGGTTTTGAGAAGAAATAACCATCTGATCACCCTATGAACCCTTCGGTCCCGTAGCCGTCACGAAAAAACCCAAAAAAATGGAACAATAAATTACAACATAAAATCGCGGTTTTTTCTGAAAAAACCCTAAAAAAATGCTGAACTTAAAATGCTCATAACTTCACTTCCCGGACTCTGTTTCGGCTGATTTTTTTTTTGAAATTGGGTGAAATTGTGAGAGGAACTCAGATATGTAATTTGTTTGAGAAAATTCGGCTCCAACTGCTACATAAATAAAAACAAATCGCGCCTCCATCCGCGGAAAAAACCCCGAAAAATTACAGATTTTAAAACTTCAATATCTTGACTTCCCGGACTCCGTTTAGGACGATTTTTTTTTTCAACTTGGGTGTTTTTCTGAGAGGAACTCAGATATGTAACCATTTTCGACAAATTTTGCACAAAAATATACTGAAAACTTTGAGAATGTTGCGGCCCTCTTTTTTCTTCTCCGAAAAAAAATCTGCAAAAATATAAAATATTGCCCACAATGTCTGCCCAAGGAAAGTGCTCTAATACCACTTGTTAAGAACCTGAATAGATCTATTAATATAATAACCACAAATATTGAATACACAATAGATCCACAAATCAAGATAGAAGAAACCAGACTTTCTTATTACCAAACCCTTGAGGTAGGGAAACACCATACAATGGATCCTATTATGGAAGAGATCCTCTCCTGTTCACTTGCCTCTTCGAGGGGGCAACCTCCTAATGACATTCAGCTCCAAACACAATACTTCTCTTCATCCCTCATTACATTGTTTGAATCCCTTTATATAGTGTTACCATCACCTAAGAACATTCTAGAGGAGGAATCTTCTAGAAGTAGAACCTTCTAAAAAGTCCTCTTACATTTATTATATCTAATTACTCATTTATTATATCTAACTACCATAATGGGCCTTATTTAATAATATAGTGGACCTAGTCCACCTTACATTGAATGACTTCCACTATTATCACTATGGGCCCTCTTGCCCCCCCCACTACCTCTCTAGCTACCTTACAGACTTGTTCTTCAAGGAAACTGATCCACGAATGGTTGCCTTCCAAATACTCACTCTCATTTCCTTCAAGTGTACTCTCATCTCTATTCTCCAACTAGAATAGTTTTCCTCATTAAGAATTGAAACTTCATCATCCATTTATGTGTCTATGGATCTCCTCCAAGCTTGTTAAGGCTTTTAGTGAAGGCTCTCTATGATACCAATTGTTGGACACACTGACCAAACTTAGAGGGGGGGGGTGAATGAGTGTGGAGCTCTTTTTCTCCAAAACTTCCCTCTTACAACGAACACAAAGAACAAAAGATGTATGCAAAATTTTATTTTTATTACAAACTTCAATCGTTGGTGTTTTTAAGCAACAACTAAATAGATTACAACTCTAGAAGAGCACCAACACTATATGCAATACTCATCTTACATCCCCAGCACCAACTGAGATGAGGCAACAATCCTCCACACATCTCAATCTGTCATAGGTATGTGACCTATCAGTAGTGCAACCTGTGTGTGTACACACCCTAGCTCACTACACTCACGTATGTACGTTGTCTGTCTTCTTTACAACCTACTTATTCCTTCTTATTTTTTCTCGTTAGAATCAATTCCAATCCTCTCCAACCAATTCATCAATCTTTTCTATCTCTCATTGTCTAGTATGACTCATAACCAGTCACAACACATCAAATCTCTATAATAACTAAATCATGCTTCTCAACCATACAATATGAATTCTACTCAAACATGTATAAGAAATCAACATATCATATCAACACTGAATCATAAGAGTGTTTCTCACTCTATCAACCAACACAAACCACATCACAACAACATACCAATAATGTCCTAGGCATTCACCACACAAGAATAAATAGTATCCATCAAGATAAAAATGTAACCATACCAGAGTCTCAGTCAAATATCTAAGCCCATAGACTATATATCTGGAACCTGCTTCAGTCTTCAGCATCCAGTCATCAACTCAAACACCAATTTCGATGACTTCATCCACTGTGCGTGCCCTATCTTCATAGAACCCATTTATGTATGCATCCTGGCCCATTGCAGCCCTTGTATACCTCAGAAACTAGGGTTTATGAACCTCTGCAACGTTTTCTGTCAATATCTCAGACATGGAGAAACTTTGATGTGTTCATGAGATCCTCCATACTCTCTCTCTCTCTCATAATAGATCTTCAATCATTCTCAAGAGATCCACACAAGATGCTCACAAAATATACACAAGATATTCCTCCCAAAAATGTACTTTTCACAAGAGACCCTTGCCTCTTACTTATACTCTTCATATTTTAGGTTATTTAACCCACTTCTAGGTCACTTAACCCATTTCTAGGTCATGTAACCTATTTTCCTCATTTTTAGGGTTAACCACTTTCCATAATTAGAAAGTTATCCATTACTTTATTATTTAAACATTCCTCCTTGACTTTGTCACCTCACTTTATTATTTAAATAATCTTCTTTGATTTGTCACTTTACTTTATCATTTTCAAGCACTTTGACTTCTTTAACCTTTTGGGGCTTCAAGCCAACATATGAGGGTCCCCCAACTTCGTAAGGCCATAACTCTCAAACCATGAGGATTTATGTGACATTCCACATACCATCGAAAATAGCATGACAAGCACTATCCATCTAGGATAGTTTCACCAACAAATTCACTGATCTTCAATTCATTATTCTGCAATCAAGCATGGGTTCTTCAACCATTCTTCTAGGATAACTCAATCATAAAGAGTCTTCCCGTGAGGGCTTTCACCATAAGGGGACCACTTTGGAGTTCATCCATTTGTGCACTTCATCAACCATGATAAGACTATAATGATCAATCTGACTATGCATCATATATCAAGGAAACCACATTGATCCATCTTCATCTTTGCATGATGTATCAATGACAACTTATTGATCCATCTTCATCTATGCATGACATCCCATGCATAATATACTTGACATCTATCTATTCTCATCAAGGAAAATAAATTTGGCATCAATCAATCAATCGTTTGGCATCAATCAATCACTTGACATCAATCAATCAAACCATTGGAATCAATGACAACAATATCCAACAAGGAAACTATTGGAGGATGAAATAGTTCAACTAAAAGGGAAACTAGAAAAAGAATATATTAAGTCTAAATTTGAAAACAACTCAAAAATATTGAATAACATTCATAACAGTCAAAGATAATCAAATGATAAGACATGACTAGGATATGATCCCTCTAAAGATCAAGAAAATGAAAAAATTAGTTATGCATATGTTCTTAAAAACACATAAATAGAGAAGGAAAGAAAACAAGAGCAATATCATTTGAAACTATACCAAATAAACATAAATAAGCACCTTCTACTAAAGAAAAAAGATAATTAAAAGAATAGAATTATCAGAAGGAATCCCTCCAACATAAATCAATATCTCTTCATTGGTTATTGTTATTCTTGCAAAAAAATTGGACATAAAGAAATATATTGTAAAGATTATAAAGAGTACAATCCAAGAAATGTTCAAAGATATGGAAATAATAAGGATAATGAAAAAAGAAGAAACTATAACTCCTTATCTCGCTTACAATACTACAATTTTGAATGTTACAAATGCAACAACTATGGTCATAAAACTAGTGAATGTGGACTTCCAAATTATGATAAAAGAATAAATATTCCCAATAATAAAAAAGTATCGAAGAAAAATCAAACATAGTTCAATGTAGCCTAATATGAAATAAAGAAACGATGTCACTAGTATATATACAATGGATGTTCCAAACACATGATTGGAGATGAAAGAAAATTTCTCAAGTTAAACAGGAAAGGAAAATGAAAAGTAACTTTTGGAGGTAATATGTCAACCAAAATATTGGGAAAAGGAACTGTCAGTTTAGGAAATAATAAAACCAAAGTAGAAGATGTACTTTTGGTAGAAAATATCAAACCTAATCTCCCAAGTGTAAGTCATACATGTGATCAAATTCACATACTTACTTTTGATTCTCATAAATGTGAGATAAAAAAAAAGGACACTGGAAAGATAGTGGAAGTTCCACCAAAAACATATAGCAATGTGTACATCCTTAATATAGTTGAAGACAAAAATTGTTGTTTAAGCCAAGTAGATCAAATTTGGCTATGTCATAGAAGTTGGGACATTTAATCATTGACAACTTGATCAAATCAAACAAGAAAGAGGAAGTTAGGGACCTGCCAAAAGTGATTAAGCATTCAAATTATATTTGTAAACATTGTCAAATAGGAAAACAAACAAGATTTAGGTTCAAAACAACAGAGAATTCCACAACAAAACCATTAGAACGTATTCACACCGATCTATCTGGAACTACCAGAACTAAAAGTACTTATGTGAACAATATTTTATGTTGATTGTTGATGATTAAACGAGATTGACCTTGGTATTCTTTCTAAAAGAAAAATCAAAAGCCTTTGAGAAGTTTAAAACATACAAAGCCCTTGTAGAAAATGAAACATATCTCAAAATTAAATGTCTGATATTAGAGAATGGAGGATAATTCACGTCTAAAGAGTTCATTCAATTATGTGAAAAACATAGTATCAAAATACCGTTTTCAGCTATAAGGACTCCTCAACATAATGGAGTGGTAGAAAGGAAAAAACGAACAGTTCAAGAAGCTGCAAGAACCATGCTAAATGAACCAAAGCTTCTAGACAAATTCTGGAGAGATTCAATCTATACAATAGTCCACATACTTAATAGAGCTCATTTGATACCCAACCATGACAAAACCCCTTATGAACTATCATTTGGGAGGCCAACATCTGTAAAACACTTTAGAACTTTTGGAATTAAATGTTACATTAAGAATGATGAAGATAACTTAGGAAATTTTGATCCAATATTTGATGAAGGAATATTTTTAGGGTATTCATATAATAATAAGAAATACATATGTTATAATATTAGAATAATAAAAATAATGGAAAGTGCCAATGTAAATATATATGATCTAAAAAAGAGCATATCCCAAGACATTGATAAAAAATCTCAACAAGAAGATGATGATGAAAAATCTCAACAAGAAGATGATGATGTAGAGTATCAGCAAGAAGATAATGATAATCAAACACAGGAAAATGAACCATATACTGATGAATAAGACAACAAATAAATGTCCTTGCCAAAATCTCCATCAAAAAGAGTTCAAAAGAATCATTCTCAAATTCAGATTATTGGAGATAAAAGTGCAAGAGTGGAAATAAGAAGGAAAATCGCTTTTTAATCAGAATAAGTAATGTTATCCCTAATAGAACCTAAGTCATTTAAAGAATCTATCAAAAGTAAATATTGGATAGAAGCAATGAATGAATAACTAAACCAAATAGAGAGGAACCAAACTTGGGAACTAGTTCCAAGACCCAATGACAAGAATGTGATAGGAACCAAGTGGATATTCAAGAACAAACTGAATGAAAATGGGGATATTATAAAGAACAAAGCTGGATTAGTTTGAAAAGGATATTCCCAAGTGGAGGGTATTGATTTTGAAGATAATTTCACTACAATAGAAAGACTTGAGGCCATTAGAATGTTCCTGACATTTGCATGCTTCATAAATTTCAAAATATACCAGATGGATGTCAAGTCAACATTCATTAATGGAACACTAGAAGAATAAGTCTATGTTGAGAAACCAGAAGGATTCATGTTAACAGAAAATCAGGACTATGTGTGCAAGTTAAAAAAGGCGTTGTATGGTCTTAAACAATCCCCTAGAGCATGGTTCTCAAGGCTTGATGGCCATGTATGGGACTACTCACAACAACTTATACATCAAAATTGAGGATCAAAACATGATTTTTGTGGTGGTTTATGTAGATCACATCATATTTAGAAGTAATCTTACTACACTAAGAATAATTTTTTCAACCAAAATGCAAGAAGAATTTGAAATGTGTATGCTAGGAGAATTGTCCTTCTTCTTAGGTTTACAAGTAAATCAAACATAAAATGGAATATTTATTTCCCAAACCAAATATATCAAGGAAATTCGAAATAAATTCCAAATGGAAGACAATAAACCTGTGAGTACTCCCAACGGTCACTGGATGTAAACTAATGCTAGAAGATGACTCACCAAAAGTGGACCAAACAATGTGCATATCAATGATTGGAAGTTTACTCTATTCAATAGAAACAATACCTGACATCATACAAGATGTAGGACTTGTGGGAATATTTAAATATTCACCTAAAGAAGCTCACTTAAAAGAAGTAAAGAGAATATTCATATATCTTAAAGGCACCTTAAAACTTGTATTATATTATCCAAATGATAAAGACTTCAATCTAAATGCATACATTGATGTAGATTGGGATGGTAGTATATATGATAGGAAAAGAACCAGTGGAGGAGCATTTTTTCTAAGAAAATGTCTGGTAGCATGGCTAAGTAAGAAACAAACATCCACATCACTATCTACAATAGAGGAATAATACATTGTTGTTGCATCCTGCTACACACAAGTTCTTTCGATGAAGAAAACATTAGAATATTTAAAAATAAGATATGATAATCCCATCACTATTAATTTTGATAACATTAGTTCCATAAATATATCTAAAAATCGTGTCCCTGAGGTGTAGGACAATCGGTGATGGAGTGTTTTGTTAAGGGACTCCGTGATGTTAAGTCACCGGTTCAAAACCCGCGGGGACAAAAAATCCATCCATGTTAAGGGTTTGTGTGGCTTAGGTCGGGTGTGATCCTTGGGTGATTTTGATGGCTTATATGCCCCTGAGTCACGGTTTCTCAAGCCATAGGCTAGTCCCGTGGGTCACAAACAAACTAGCAAACAAAAAAAAAAGTATATCTAAAAATCTAGTAATGCATTGTAAAACCAAACACATCCCAATTAAATACCATTTTATAAGAGATCAAGTTACCTAAAAAGTGGTTAAAAGAGTATATGTAGAAACCAAAGAACAAATTGTAGACAGATTCACAAAACCTTTTCCTAGGAGTACTTTTGAAAATCTTCGACATAAATTGGGAGTAATTCAAAAACATCATTAAAAACCATAAAGATTGTATCATAAGTAAAGGGGAACATGGTTAGGGGGAGAATCCCTACAAGGGGATTGAAGAAGGATCCCCTCTACCATTGTTGTCAAAGGGGGAGGAAATTGATAAGCAACAGAAATAAAAACATTTCAAAAAAGGTTTCCATCAATTCCAAAAGGGGATATTGTTGGACATAATGGTACTATATTGTCATTGATGTAAAGAGGGTGTAGAAGAACATTAATATAATCTCAAAAGGGAGAGCGCACTGCAGACACACTATCAAGATTGAAATCCACATAGTAAAACTCCAAAAGAATCAAGGAAGAATCTTGTTCGTTGATGAAGTTTTTAAGACAATACAAGATCGTCAGATTGATATGAAGCCAAAAGATGGGAGAAATTAAATCCCAACCATCAGATTGAGACAAATAATCCTAAATCATATATAAATACTAATAGGACTCTGTAACTTCATCACTCCGACCAAAATAAGCCAAGAACAATTAATTTTACCTGAAGACCGAAGCCCCAAAATTGTGAAATATCTCTAATCGTTGATCTAGAGAGAAATATGGGAACCGTTAGGTGACAGTAAAGGGAAGGAGATGGTCAAATACGACGTCGAAAACTATGGAAAAAATAAGTAAAGAACATGTAAGTTCACCTGAAGTTTGGAGCCCCAAATTTCTGAAGTGAATAAGGACCATCAGATTTGGACAATACATGTTGATCGTTGGATGATGATAGGTGGGTCCAATTGTGGTCAACTTCGGTGTTGACCACTTCCGTGGAAAAGGATTTAAAAACATGTTAGTTCACCCAAAGGATGGAGCTCCAAAGTCACGAAGTAATACATGTGAAAAAATAAGAATATGACATGCGACACACACATTAAGATCCCACATCATCATAATCCACATCAACAAGACCACGTCAGCAAGGACACATGTGAGCTAGTCGGAAAAGGTGGGTGGCCACCGATATCCACCTGGATCACATAAATCCGGATCAACATGGCACAATCAGATGGTGACAAGTGTTAAGTTTGATTTGGAACTTTAGGTATATGTAAGTAACAAAGTAGTGTCACATCAACAATGATATCAACAAGTTACGTCACTCTGAGAGTATGTCCTTCGGGGATATCCAGTTTCTCCTACTAGAAACTGCCTGAAGCATCGAAGGCCAAAGTCATGAAATAATGTTGGTCGTTGATTTATGATTCTCAGGAATCATTGTCAGTCGTTGCATTAAGCTAGTGGAATAGGGTGAGCATGGACCATTGAATGATAACAAGAAGTCACCTCCATTCCATGACTTATTCGGTAGGCAAATCTTCAGAGGGATTGAACTACTTCATAGCTTGAGTATCTCGAAGTCCTGAAGTCATGAATAGTCGAATACTCAAAGAGGAGGAGATCCTTTTTTCCTAAGATTACAGTCCCATCTCCTGGACTCATGAAGGTTATTAAGCAAGGAGGTGTTGATAAGAAATCTGATGGTATTTTCTCTGGAGGAGTTGGAAAACTACAAAAGCTAGAGTCCCGAAACTATGAAATACTAAAGTAAACGAGACTCGTCTGCTCAATTATATATTAAGTCCTGATAGTCGATTTATTTAAAACCTTTGGATAAGTTAGGATCATCCATCCAACAAAAGATTAAATATTGATTGTTTGATATAGTATACGCAATTCGATGAAATGCACTCTGGGAAGGTTGAATGACTACAAAGGCTGGAAGTTCTGAAGGACGAAGTTACAAAGTAAATGATAGTCGTCCATATCAACATGCAATTAAAATGTGACCATTGATATTGATGATTTATTAAGAACATGTTTGGCTTAGATCCTAGTCACCACCTATGGTTGTATGGAATATAGGCCTCGAAGTGTTTCTATGCAAAATTTAACACACAAGATGATAAATTTATCTCAGTCAAGAATGAACGTTGAAAGATATAGGATATGGATTTTGTCCTGATTTATATTAAGTAATCCAATACTTGTAATGGATTAAGAAGATGATCAAAAAGCTTAAATATGATCAACAAAAATTGAGAGTGAAATAAAGATGCATGGGATCGAGTTAAAAACGAAATCGATCCATATCAATGATCAATTTATGAAAATCACTCTCACTAAATTGAAAATCCTTCACGATAATGTTTGAATAATAATGAAGAAAAACAAACATTATTATTGTTAATTTAAATGAAGAGGTGTGATGGTTCAAACAAAGGAACACAATGCTTCATAGCTCACACCAGTTGGAAGACTATATAATCAAGAAGGAATGATGAAGAAGAGGTGTCTCTAGAGTCTATATCATAAGATCAAAACATAAGCAGATTCCAAGAAGAGGAGATGATGATACTTATGTAGTGAGGATGGAAGGGAGGAGAAAGGAAGGATTCATATCCTTTACCAGATAAGGGAGTTGGTGCTCTAAAAGACAAAGGATTTGGTACTTCCTAGGGTTGTTTCGCTCAAGAAAATGGATTTTGCGCTTCCTAGGTTTGGTTCCCTAAACACAAGGGAGTTGGTGCTTCCTAGGGTTGATTCCCTTAAGAAGGGGATTTGTGTCTCCTAGAGTTGGTGCTCTAAAAAGGATCGGTGTCCTTCACTATTCTTTATAAAACCTTGTAATTCATGTTAATAGTATTTATATAATTGATTTTAAATACAAAACCGTTGTTGATCTATTGTGGTAATTAATAAAATATCAAAGTAAATGCTAATTGTTGAAAAAATGGTAATATTGATTCACCCCCCTCTCAGTATTTTCAACATACAGAGGTTCTTTAAAAAAAAATTGCCCCTTTGAAAGAGCATTCGCAAATTATTGAAGGGGATTCTATGAAAGAGTGAGTGATGCAGAGTAATAAATTGAAAGAAGACCTAGTGAAAGGAGGATTTTTTCATATTTCCTCGATAATATGGATTTGTTTTTTTATGTGAAAGTACTCTTCAATATGTATAATGTACTTGAGAATCCATTCTTTGTTTACAAGAGAGATTTTAAGTTGGAAGCTAATGTGAAAGTTTCATATCTTATCATTCCTTGTTTCAAAAAGATGGATACATTCTTTAAATGATGGAACATGTCGAATAATGATCAAGGAGAACTTTTTTTTGGCTTTCTCCAACATATTGAAAGACAATAAAGAATTGCGATTGACATGTCATCATAAATTACCTATTTGGCATGCTTCTATAATTGGCATGTTACTGCACGAACTAGGAACTCAAATTTTTTCTACATTCCCTTTCATTTTCCTCAAATATAAACATTCAAGGAGTTCATTTCAGATTTTAAGGAACTACTTGGAAGGTGACAAAGAATTTGAATATTTCAATATTGTAGATCAAGATCATTTCCATATTCTTAGTCATTAATCAAGGAACTGATCCCAAACTTCCACGCCAACATATCGATCAGAAAGTGGCAGAAGATTGGTTAACCAAAGAACATATTATATGATAGAAAGAAATGTCAGAGACTTGTTGGAGGATAAAAGAGTTCATCCTGTTCCAAATTGTAAAGAGGAGAATTTCTAGTGAAAGGATTTGTTTCAGATTTTCAGGATCAATTCCAATAGCTTCATATTTTCTGGGATTGGATTCAAGTCCTATTTTATTTTTTAGTTTTATCCCAGATATTTGTAACAATTTAAGATACTGCAATGATATAAATTGGAGGGGATATGGTGTTGGTTAAGGGGTGATTGGTGTGAAAAATGAAGACTTTGTTTCTAATTGTAAAATTTAGGACTCATTTCATTTTACAATCAATGCTAAAGGCCATGTGATGAGTAGACTCTCTCATATTCTCTCTTATTATTCATTTTCTTACTTCAAAAACATGTTATCTTTTCAAAGAATTGAATATATTTCGTTATGTTGGTAACACAATGAATATTTCACTGTTTTCTTTCCCATTACAAGACTTGTTCTTGAGTACATTATTCTCTGTTTCTGAATGATATTTAGGATTAGGAATCTCCGTATGTGAGTGAACAGATTGGGAACTTGCATATTTGTTTCCTCTAATGATTTTATCTTCCTCATTAGATTGACTACCATTGATTAAGTAAGTGTTATAGGAACTTAATTTGCGATCGGAGATTGGTGTTGTCCTTCTTCATCCTCTATTGAAAAATAAAACCTTTTTCAAAACCCAATATACATTTATCTATAAAATCCATTGCAATAACATGATTATGCCCTATATTTCTCTTTATCAGTCAAATGCAACTTTAGGGACTAAAATTTCATGTGACTCATTCTTCTGTTCCCAATCCAACCTTCATTTTCCTTACCTAAGAAAAAACTTTCTTTCCCAATTTCATTCAAAACATATATGTTGTTCAGATTCCTTATCGATGTTTCCACTAACTTTCCTAATCCTTCTTTCCTAATTTCACATTTATTTGAGTTGAACTGAAGTGTGTGTCCTTGATTTCACATTTGAATTACACTCAACATATTTTGTTTCATATCTTCGACCAGTAGAACATTTTTTTCCATGACATCTTTGCTTCCAAGCTTAATTGTGCATCTACCTATAATTTTAGCTGAACGATTATTTCCAAATGAAATTGATCCATATCTTTCTTTCTTCAGAGTTAGAAACCTATTCCTCTCACCTATCATATGATTCAAACAACCATTGTCAACATACCAATCACTTTTTCTATGTTGGGCTTGTAGAGAAAGAGAGCATTGATTCTTCTTTATTTTTGATATCTCTTGTGGTTTTGATATATGAATGCTAATGTTCTGCTTTGGTTCCTTGGGTGGAATAGTCAATATGAAATTCTTTTCTATGTGTCCAAAATTGTTTCATTTGTATCATTCTACTTCATTACTCAATGAGCCAAAAACAAATTTGTTTCTGTTGTATGCTTCACAATATTTTATTGGATAACTATTATTTAAGTACCCAGCATAGTTGCTTCGGTTCTTGACATATGATTTGTAGTTTACAACTTTATGTCCAAAATTAGCACAATTAAAACAATGACCATAAAAGAACCTTTGATACTTGGGAGCATATGATATTATTTGTGATGCACTCCTTCTGAAGTCATCTTCTTGAGTCTTCTTTATTTCTAGAATGTTCTTCTTTGGGGGCTTGGATTCTTCCTTCTTGAGAGAATCTATGGAAATTTATGCATAGCTTCTTTTTTCTTCTTCATATTATATTTTATTGGAGCTCAATCCTTTCTCATTTTGGTCTTGATTCTATCCTATTCAGGATATTTCATTGGATGGTCTTTGACTACTGATGATTTGATCCAATATTTTGGTGCTCTTTTATTCCATATCTTTTTTCTAAAGATATTTCCTTAAAAAGACTATTTATACTTCCAAGATTACAATCATTTTCTCCTTTTCTTCTGACTTCTAAGTATTTCCTCAATTATTATATCTTCTTCTATTTGAATATTTATACTCGTAATCATCTGATCGATTCCTTCAAAGTTAGAATTTTGATATCCCTCTTTCATTTTTAACTCTGCCTTGAGTGACGTATTTATCTTTCTTTATTTCTTTCTTTCCTAAGATCCTCTAATTAGCTCTGCTTTGAGATTGAATTCACCTTATTCTTTAAAATCTTCTTCTATTTCCATGAAGAGTACTCTTTATAAATCACTTTCTCTATCACTATCCTCCTTGTTTAATGAGGAACTGTCCTCCTTTGAGTATAATTTTTTCTTGAATAATTTCCTTTTGTTTATTCTCTTGTTTCCCTTTCGATACTTATTTTCCATTTTAGAAGCTTCTTCTTCATCACTATCTTTATTATTATGAGGAAATTTAGAAGAAAAATGACCAATACCAACACAATTAAGATATTTCAATGGAAGAATACCTTTATACTTTCTAGTTCCTTTCTTTAATTTCCTTACAAAGTTAGCCATATATTCATCTTCATATGAATAATCACTACCAATGCAACCTGGTTTTGAATTTTTATTGTTCTTCTTCTTTATCTTCTTGGATTCCTTGAAATTTGCTTCCTTCATGACTGGGTGCTCTTGTTGTGTTCTCATTTCATAGGCTATAAATATTCCATGTAGCTCATCCATGCTCAATGTATCAATATATGATATTTATTATAAGGATGATATTTTAGGATCAAATCTTATAGTAAGAGACCTTGATACCTTTTGAACAACCATTGATTCATCAAATTATGCTCCTAATGCCTTAATTGTGTTAACTATTTCATCAACTCCCTGAAGGTAGGAAACAATGCCTTGATCTTTATTCAACTTCAATTCTTCAAACTTAGCTCAAAATATTTGAAGTTTATCTCCCTTGACTTTGACATATTCTTCATAAATGTTTCAGATTTTATCCCAAAGATCCTTTTCACTATCACAATGCATAACCTTGACAAATATTGAATCAACTACACTGCTCAAAATGGTACCTTTAGCCTTTGAGTTGTTTTCACTGAGTTTATTTTTGTCTATGTCGGTTGGAGGAGTGGTTGGTGATTTATACCAATCTACTACCGATTTACAAACATCAAATCCTTGAGCCTATAAAAATTTGTTCATCCTTTTATTCCAAAAGGTACAGTTCTTACCGTTAAACATTGGTGCTCCAGTCTTAGCATATTCCATGATCTCCTTCTAGTTGTTAGGCTGCTTCTTGAAGGACCTACTTTGATACCAACTGGTGGAATACTTAGAGGGGGGTTGAATTAGTATGAGTACAATTAGTACTTTTAATCATAATATAAAACCTCTAATAATGTTCAATAGTTTATCATTAGAATTCAATATATCATCATCACCATAACTCAATGCACAAACATCACATAAACATAATACACCATAATTTTATGTGGAAACCCAATGTGGGAGAAAACCATAGAATTATTTTCTTATTTATCAAAGAGTACATTCATTGGAAGCACCAACTTCCTATTTCTCCAGCTACAACTTTAAGGAGGATCCAAACCCCTATTTATAGGATTCAACTTGAAGGAATCTCCAAATCCCTAATTTACTGGCTCCAATTAGAAGGAGGCTACAATTCCTTTCCTTTCCACATCAAACCACCCTAAAATAAAAATGTAGACCAATATATCACTACCTCTATTATTGTAACTAATAACCTGTTGTTTCTACTATTTCTTATATTTTTGTCGCTTCTACTCATTTCAATATCTCATCAAGACTACAAACACACATACCTCATACCAATATCCACAAGAGAGTTCTCCAAATCAAATTCTTATGAATCACTAGGACATATCTATTTATGATTTTTTCATAATACACACCCTAAAATGTTGGAGATACTTCAAACACACCTAGGATTTATTTTTCCTAAGGTTTTCCCTATGTTTACTAGTCATTATTCAGTCTCATATATTCTAAGGAGAATATTCAACTAGGAGAATATTTTCTTCAGTTCACACTTAAGTTTGATCCGTTGAGTGGGGTCTAGATGCCACATTGGGATCACCACCATATAATGCACATTATCCTTATTATTATCACAAGACTAGCACATTACTCATGATTCCCTAATCTCCTCCTCACTTCACTATGTTTCAGTCAGTTAACTGAAGATTGAGAGACTATTTAACTCAGAATAGGTGGCAGTTAACTCCCGTAACTTCTTGAGAGACTAGACTAGGTGGAATTTTACTCCTATAAATTATGGCATGTGTCAAGATCACTCTATACCACCACTATGGAACATTGGCTTCTCCTCCAATGCATATTAGTTGATTTATATAGAGTATAACATGTGTAAATTATTATTCAATCATTTGGTTAATGAGAATTCTTCCATTATTTCTCTCATGCTTCTCTTTTCTCATACTTTCACTGAAAATTGTTTATGTCATTTTCTAGCTAGATATTTTCTATGCAAGCTCAACACATTTACATGGTATCAAAGATGACAAATTTCTAGGAAAAATACACACTAGATTCTTTTTGCAGGTACCGAAGATTGAAGACAATAAAAAAAATGGAATTTCCAAAAGAATTCATTCTTACACCATAAAATTTATTTGCATAGAAGAAGAAGATGATAGTGCATCTTCGAGGTAGAGGATTATACAGGTTAACCATGGACACATATACCAAACCCACATCATCCATAGAAAAATCCAATTATCTAAATCGAATGGATGAAGCGTTTGGAACCATTTGCAGTCTCATTTCTCCTGAACTCCTCTTTCACATAACCTCTTGTAAAAACCCCAATGAATATTGGACCACTATGGAAGATATTTTTCGAAAATAGGATGAGATGAGGGGACACATGATTGAGTTCAAATTACTCACTTTAGATCCAAAAAAATTCATTAATCTCCAAGATTTCTTTACCAAATATAAGTATTTGATGTCGCAACTAAGGCTTGTAGGGTTGATAAATTTGAGGAGAAACAAATGGTTCTCACCATCCTCTCCAAAATTCATCCATAATACTAGGTGTTGGTATCCACATTTCATTTAGTTAATCTCACCTATGGAGCCACTTGGAAGATGCCATCTCTTGAGGTATTTATTGAATCTCTGACACAAGAGTAGAACAATCTTATCAACATGGGAAAAATCAAAGGCCCAAAGGCACATGCACTTGCTGTACAAGATGGTAGCAATCATCTAAATCGGAAATATAAATAAAAATACAAAATAAAAGCACATGCAAATCCAAAGAAGGAAGGGTACTAAAAATCCTTCAATGATGCTTCTAGATCCAAAGGTGGAAAGGGAAGAAAATTGGAGAATATGCACTTACTTCCATAAAGGATTCCATCTAGAATATGCTTGTATGCATAAAATAAGATCAAATCAAATGGCCCAAATACTTCAACAAAACAACCTTGGAGATCGCATCCCCGAGGGTGCCAAGAAGAAGAATCCAAAAGATTAGAATCCCAAGAAAGACAATTCTAGCCATAAGAGATGGAATCTTGCATGCTACATGCAAAGTCACTTCCATAGAGATTATGGAATGAATCACTTAATTGTGAAAAAGACATCCAAAAAATATCTCTCCATAGATATTTCAAGGATAAGACCCCCTATGAGGCTTGGAGTGGCCTCAAACCAAAAGTGACCCACTTTCGTATATTTGGTTGTTATGCATGGGCCAAGATTCCCTATGAGAAGAGGAAGGCACTTAATCCACAAATAATAGAGTGTATCTTTGTTGGATACCCTGATGGTGTGAAGGGATATAAACTCATTGATATTTCTTCTGACTAGCTCATCATTGAGTGTAGTTTCCAATTTGAGGAAATTATCTCGCATGTACCTCAATAGCTGCATGCAAACACTTTTGTTCTTCAACCTATCAAAGATGATGGAAATGAAAATGTTGAATATTATTTAGATGAGAGTTATGATTCATAGGATTCAGAGGATTGACATATTGATTCAGTACAATAATATGCAGAGTCAGTGCATGCAGATCCATATGCAAAGCTAGAGCAGAGGCCCAAGTGGGCCAATAATACTCTTCAGGATTCAGGAGATATTGTTGTACATCCAACGGATACTAGGAGGACTTGATCTAATTTTTAGGAGCCTACTCTTGAAATCACCACCACTAAACCAATGCCACCCAAGCATATTTTCTTGGTTTAGTATTCAGATCCATACTACTATGGCGAGGTTGTTGGAAATCCCTTTTGGGAATCCACCATGTAAGAGGAGTACAAATCCCTCCTCGAGAACCATATTTGGTATCTGGTTCCCCTTCCTTCAGGAATGAAACATTTCATGTGCATATGGTTCTACAAGACCAAGAGTGTAGTGGATGGACATGCTAGAAGATACAAATCTAGGATAGTTTCCAAAGGATTTCAGCAGGTGCAAGACATTAACTATGATGAGCCCTTCACTCTAGTACCGAATATGGATTCCATACATTTGGAACTTTCCATCGTGGAAACCAAGGGATGGGAAGTCCATCAGATGGACATGAAGAATGAATTTATTCATGATGATCTCTACGATGATATCTATATGGAGCATCCCAAGGGATTTGTGCAATATTCAAATTTGGTATGTCAACTGAAGAAGTCTCTTTATGGCCTCAAGAAGGCCCCAAGGGCATGGTATGCCAATATCGACTCCTACCTGTTGTCACATAAATTTGTACGTTGTAAGTCAAACCCAAATGTTTACATGCTTGGGATGGATGATTCAGTTCTAATCCTAATTCTGTATGTTGATGACTTGTTGATCACCGATTGATCGACTTCAGTGATTGATACAATAAAGAGGATTATGCATGACAGGTTATTGATGTCGGATATGTGTCCGCTACATTTCTTAATTGAACCCAATATTAGTTAGGATGCATCACAGATCAAACTGTCTTGGGCCAAGTATGCATGATATCTCCTTGAGAGATTTCACCTGAAGACTGCAATTATTCCTCAACTCCTTTCCTATCAAGAGTTAGACTTGAGGATGGCAGGGACACTCCACTAGTTTATAACACATTGTATAGAAAACTAGTGGGGAGATTGTTGTATTTCTCACACCAAACCAGACCTATCAATTGCAGTTGGAGTAGTGTCCAGGTTCATGAAGGGGTTGCATGAGCTACATTGGAAGGCTGCAAAGTGTATCCTTTGATACATACATGGAACCATCACCTTTGGTATTCACTATGCAAAAAAC
The DNA here is from genome assembly GCA_009831015.1 of Picea engelmannii. Classification (NCBI taxonomy): domain Eukaryota; kingdom Viridiplantae; phylum Streptophyta; class Pinopsida; order Pinales; family Pinaceae; genus Picea; species Picea engelmannii. The sequence goes on along the minus strand of ML778111.1, from coordinate 1,187,521 downwards.
TCTACATTGGACCTCATCGGTTTCACTGATTCTAACTGGGCTGATGATAACTCTGATCACAAGTCCACATCTGGTTACTCACTCAGTCTTGGTTTAGGGCCTATATGTTGGTCGAGTAAGAAGCAGGTTTCTATTTCTCTATCTTTAGTTGAGGCAGAGCACAAAGAGGTATTTAACATAACCATCTAGGCTATGTGGTTACAACATTTTATCATTGAGTTCGGCATTCATTTTCATCATCTGATCATCATCTGGTGTGACAACCAAATCACTCTGAAGTTCTGTAGATATCTAGTTTAGAGGCACTGAATGAAGCACATCGAGATCCACATGCACTACATCTAGGACTTAGTACATTATAGGATCATCAACCTGCAATTTTTTCCTTTAACATAACATACCGCAGACATCTTCACCAAGACCTTCACCGAGCAGAAGTTCAATTCTCTGCGCATTCATCTTGGAGTGATAGACACAGTTTCCTAGAAACTGTCAATTCTTCTTTTTATATACATTGTANGGGGGGGGGGGGGGTTCCCATGAGGTTTTCCCTCTTTCTTCATTTAGTTTAGTGTATATTTTTTATTTGGGTACCTAACTGTTGACGCTTGAATCTATTAGGACCGAAACGATAATGTCACAAGGATACAAATCTTCCTGCAGTTTTATAGAGGTGGTACTCCTCTTTGTTTTGTGATACTCTTTGAATTATATATTTCCAAAATGATATATGAATTTGAGAAAGTCCATCATGGCATTCAAATAAAATATAAAATTTGTAGAAAATAAAATGTTTTATTTTAAAAGAAAATTCATGAGAGATGACCAGGAACCTCACACATCACATATTTTAGCAAATAAGAAACATTTCCTCACATCCATCATATTTAAACTAAATATATCTTATCACATATAAAAATAAAATAAAGTGGTATGTACACATAAGAGAACTTTAATAGAGTAGACACATGTGGAGCTCAAATGAAGAAAATGATAGAACAATCTCAAATATTTTGTACTCAAAACTCAGAGTTATAAAACACCATCAAAACTAATCCCGAATTAGTTCTCTTGGGATTTCTGAAAAAATATTAAAGTTTGTTACAAAGCTTTGAAATTAAAATGCATTTGTCATGAGGACCGGGATCGGGGCTTTCACGGACCATAAAAGTAAATATAAACAAGAACTGAGTTGTGGAGAGAATATGGTGGGTGAAAATAGAGTAGAAAGACTTGGAAAGAAGACAAGAAGAAGTTATCATATTTAGGTTAAACCTTTCTAGTCAAATAAGTGGAGTAAATGGATGAAAAACTAATAAATAAAGAAATATGTGATCAACATAAAATTACTATGATAGTCTCTCTCTTTTTACTTTCTTTTTGTTGTCCTTTTATTCTCCTCATTGACAGTTATAGGAACCATCTCAACTGCTATTTATTGTCGTTATTTAATTAATATATCAATTTCCTTCTTAAACCAATCTTCAATGTAATTTTTCATTGGTGCAACATTTATTTCATGCATAATTTTGATGTTAAACAAATCACCTTCTAAATATATTAGGTCATGATTAATTCCATGTATTGCCTCCTCAATATCTTCGTTCTTCATAGAATTTCAACCAACCAATTATCTATCTCTTCTTCGCCATATTCAATTATGCCATTAAATTTCTGAGATGATAATCCTTTTAATATCTCCACTTGTTCATCAAATTGTTTCCTTGTCATAAACATTGAATTGATAATTAACGTAGGATCTTGTACTTCATCAGTGCCTCCTACCAAATCTATCTCTCTGAGTCTTCTGAATAATTCTTCTCTTTTCACTATGGCTTCGTCGCTTTCTTGGAAAATGTTATTCAAATTATTGATCTTTTATTTCCAACAAGAATTCAACTATTTAATTCCACTTGGAGAAGGAATATCCTCTTCTCTCCTTTTCAATTATGTCATGTTTGAGACTTTTAACCCAAATGGTAAAACAACATCTTTGTAGAATCCTTCTTCATTCTTTAAACTAACTTGGTGATATTCATGAAATGCATGTTCCCTTGAACTAAAAGAAACAATATTGTTTATATCTCCCATGCTTCTATTATCAATGACATTCTCTTTTTCATATTTTTCTTAACACAACTTCGGACCATTGTGAGAAAACTAGAATATCCCTTTAATTTAATACCAGGAGTAGTTGGTTTAACCATTGTCAAAGGGATGGCCATAATTTGAAGAGGCATCAAGGAAGTTTCCAATTCTTTGATATTCTCCTTTAATTTGGAATTCTCATCCTCTAAACCATCCATAGATTCGTCGAGCGCGTCCCCTATTTACCTATGGATATTGTAAATCTAGGATGGTTTCATATACTTCAAATCAACCTCTGAGTGGGCCTTTCCCTTTTTATTCGTCTTCTCACTTCTTTTTACAATCAACTTTTTAAGATTCTTTATCAAAAATAACACTTTGAAAAGTAAAGGATTCTTTTTCACTAAAGGTCTCATTTCCAATGACTTCTAATAAAGAATCTTGCTGAGCCATATTTTCCATCGATTCTATTGTAGGAAATGTTTTTTCAATATCTACTTCTAGTTCCATATCCTCCAAATAAAATATTTGGATGTCATTTTCTATAAGATTATTTTCTTTCTCTTGCACTAAATTTTTTCTTTTATTTCTCATGGGAAACTTGTGTTAACTCTCAATATTTCCAAGGGGAGGATTCCTCTCTCCCCCTCCATTGGAACTATTGTTGAAAATATTTTTAATTGGGTGGGCCGCTAGAACACTGCTCCTGGATGTAGTATTCTTGGGAGTAAAAATTCAAGATTGAGAACTTCTTTCATTGGGACCTTTTTCCCTTTGTTTGTAAATATTATTACTACTAAGTAATGTTTATAAATCATCAACATTATGTACATGAGTGCTTTGGATTTTAACCTCTTATTCTTCATTCAAGATAGTTTGAATGAAAGAGTCATTGAACCCCACTAAAAGCATATGTCCAACAAATATTTTGTTTGGATCAAAACCTTTGATCTTTTTAGCATACTTTAAATTCACATTGTTAAAATGATTTGCAAATTAGTCAATTTTATATATATTTCTGAACATGAACTTTCCAATCTTCCATGGTTGGGGAATAAACTACTTTTTTCCTTTTTTATGGAAAAAATGTAGCGAGAAGTTATATTACCTTTCCACCTCTGTAATAAATAGTTTATCAAAGACATGATATGGGAGAAAATAAGGATTTTCTTTCGAGAAAAATATCCTTATGATATTGTGATTCTCCATTTTTTCTATTGTCCCCTTTTTCTCTAAAAATATGGTAGATTGATTAGACATCCTTGGAGTGGTTTTACCCAACAAAACCTTTTTTAATACTGAAACAAAATTATTATAAACTTCATATAAAAATAGGGGGGTCTTTGTTGTAGGAAAATCTCCATGCAGGTAGGTTGATTTCCTCAAAAAGCTAGACTCTTAAATCTAAGACAGAAAGTGCTTAACATGGACACTGACTTCCTTTCAGATCTATACAAACTAATATATGAGAAGGAAGGATGATAGAGGTACCTTTTTATCGACGCTTGTCCCTGCATGCTCCGAGTTGAGCTCCAATCTTTCTCTCCTCGATGAGTCCTGTAGACAAACAAAGTACGACCACTTCATACTCTATTGATATTAGCTTGAAAATAGATCTATCTATCAACGATAAGTTCATGTAAGATCATACACAAACTAGAAAGAAATAGGACAAGCAAATTATATTAATGAGGACAAAACATTGCTTACAGCCATAGATGAATTGCAACAGCTTCGTCAAGTCCTCCTTGTCTACCCCTTGCTCAAAAGATCCATGATCTGAATGATAATGGATTCACTGATTTCTCCCTATGAGATCATAGGTCTCTTGCCTCCAAAATATCTCTGTTCCAGCACCACTTATGAGATCATAAGTTTGGTGTGATTCTCTTTTTTGCAGTCCCCTTTCACCATTAGAAAGCTTTCTTATATAGCCTTGGAGAGGCTCAACAACTTGAGATATCTCTTGGAGAAGTTGAGGATTTGCCTCCTTCAGTTGAGGATCTTCCCTAAGATCATGGATGGACTAGGGATTCAAACTCAACTGCCTTCCAAGAATGAAAATATCCTTCCCCCATTCATCTCAACAACTTAAAAACTGCCCAGAATAGGTAGCTCTCCCTCAAAAGGACCATGAGAGCATTGTAGAGCTCCCTAGTAGGCTTTAGGGGCACGCCAGCTCTTTCAAAATCTATAGAGCTCCCTCAAAAGGGCCAGAGGAGATTTATAACGCTCCCAGACAGTGTAAGGGGGAGCGTCGGTGCTCCTATAAGAGGAATAGGGGAGTTCTCTCCTCCAAAAGCTATTTTTTTTAGTGTTTTCAAATGGTAAAAGGTTTGCAAGCCTGTTGACTCATTTCTCCTCTTCCAAATTAAATGTTTGAGGTGTTTCAAGTGTCCTTCTCATGTCATTATAGGCACGACATAGGCATCATGGAAGCATGCTTTCTTTGACACTTGCGACACTTGTGAGCAACACGCGACACTTGCGACCTTGTGAGAAAAATGCAACACATGCGACCTTTTTAATGACGACACTTGTGACACTATCAAAGTGAGTATTTTTTATGTGTAACAGATTTCCCCCCAAAGTATGAAGTTAGAAAATAGGAACTGATAACTGAAATGATTTGTAGACTTTCAAGCAAGGGTATAGACGCGGAGAACCTGACAAAATCTACACACAAACATCCAACAAATATTATGACATGTTTCAACCCCAAGGAATGCATACCTATGCTTGGGTGATCAAGACTTGCAAGATATGGCCACCATAAAATACACTGCGAATCCATAATTGTATTGATGAAAAGGTATAGCCACCGAGGATACAATGTGGATCTATACTTTGATGACCTGAACTGATCGTAGCCACGAAGAATACACAGTGGATCTACGATATGACAAGACATAGCCACGACCAATACAAGGTGGATCTATGTAACAATATATGTGTCATTGTTCAAAGGAAACTCCATTGCAACCTGGGCAAAGTATATATCAAATTGATTACTCAACCCAGGGTCTTCTTACCGATCCCGATGTAGTACAAATCTAACCATGTGAATATATGTCCTAATGTCGGACATGGCAGAAACCACTTGATTACCAGTCAATGATGTAAATCGTTAACAAGCGAGAGGGAGATCACCATTAATGTCAATGATTCCCAAGGTACCCTAGTACATTCCAACGAATGAGAATGGATGAGATGGAGTCGAACATCCGTGGAATTATCCGATCAGAGGTCAATGATGTAAACCTACTATCGAATGTGAGGAGGCATGCCATTGAGGCATGTAGGTCCCAAAGTAATAACTGGTTTCTAAGACTAATTCTCGGATAATGTGTTGAAGTCGATAGGAATAGGTGCGTCGAAGGAGGGCCTTGATGTATCCCCCATCAACGACACAAAACAGACATAGAGATGTAATTGGTGGATCAAATCGACATGGATTGACACAGGTTTTGAGGCAAGATATTTGGGATAGCTGACTCTCGAGGTGGATACTTCCCTTGAATACTAAGGCACAACAGTAGAAACATGACATGGACCAAAACTTGATGATGCAATGGATGCTATGACTTGCGTCAGGTGACCCAAAGGAGTGAAAGAAACTCAAAGGATTGGTTCAGTGCAGAGGTTCAGTGGGTTATAATGTGTTCATATGACAAAGTGTCATGTTAAAGGGAAACTCTAAGAATTAATTGATGATGTTATCAAGTTATTGCTTGGCTTGCTTCTTTCAATTTTTCCCCAATCCAGATAGACGAGTACTTCTTTTTGATTTAATGAGCTCGAGGAGGATAACACATGCTCGATATAACTCACCTTCGGTAATCTCCTCTTCCTTTTTTTAACGAACTAGAAGAAGTAAGGGTTCGATCTTGTATGGGCCTGTCGATGTGTTCTTTAGCGAGTCCAAAGACAAAAAAATTGAAGTTTTTTCAGGATTATAGAGTTTGGAAAAACACTTAAAAGAGAACTCTCTCAGTTCCTTTTTCATACAGTAGTCTAACGAGACTGAAAAAGAGATAAAATATCGCTCGAAAGATGCCCTTTCGAACCTTTTAACGAGTGTGAAAGGAAGAAAGATCACTCGACAATATTTTCATATTTAGAGAGTCTGAAAAGAGTTTAAAGATGACTCCAGGGGGTTCATTTTTCGTGTGTCCATACAGGTGCGAAAAAGAGATAAAAGTCTACCTAGATGCATTCTCATGTATTTACGAGCATGAGAAAGAACAAAGACTAAGCTCGGTATGCCCCCAGCATGAAATATAGTGGATTAACTCCATAATGATCATCCAAGGCTAGAGACATGGCCCCCAAGCTTCAATTCATTCACCGACTTTGAGGTTGTCACCAATTTCTGTGTTATATGGAGAAAAAGGATACAGGTGGATGAAATGAAGGTCAAAAAATGATACCTAATGAAAGACTCGACTCAACATCTACGAGATTTGGAGAAAGACTCAACTTGAAGGGAGAGGTGGTTGTTTCATTTTTTAACGAGCCTGACACAGGAAAAGAACTATGCTCAAGGTTCTAGGTTCGATCCCCAGATTGTTGTTTCATTTTTTAACGAGCTTTCTATAGAGAATAAAACTATGCTCAAGACCTCCATTTCATTTTTTAACGATCTTTCCACAGAGAAGAGAAACTATGCTCGTAACCTCTATTTCATTTTTTAACAAGCTTACCACAGAGAAGAGAAACTATGCTCGTGGTTTCATCCGAGTCATGGATTCCAAGAGGATAATGCTCTGGAAGGGTACCATGTTAAAGGATAAAATGTGGTCATGGCCTCCAAGATATCTTCGTCAGATGGAAGACAATTACTTTGGAAGGAACACATGTCGAGGGTTGTGATAGGGGTAAGGAGATCAGGTTCAAATAACCCTATCGAAGAGATCACCATGTCAACTACTAGATCCAAATCATCAGAAGTTGAGGTCATGGGAGAGAATGCCACATAATTGACATGTGGAACTGATCGAGGAAAGGACTGGATCAACCACTTTGGCACTCTTCGGATGAAGGGTGGGACTTACCAAGGAAGGGAATAGATCAGTCACTTTGACATTTTGTAATGGAGGAATGGGATCGACCGGTGGAAAAACTAGATCGACCACTTGAGTTTCATTCTCCAAGGGAAGAATGGGGTCGACGGGTGGAAACGGATCGACCGCTTTGGTGTCATTGTTTTGATGAAGAGCGGGGTTGATCGATGACGGAATTGGATCAACTACTTGGGTTTGTGGTTCAATTGAGGAGGAAACTATATTGACCATCTGATCTACCGAACTGATCGGAGATGGAACCAGATTGACCAGTCCATCAACCAATGATGGGTCAGAGGAAAGATTACGATAACCTTTTGGAAGTTGAAGTTTTTCCAAAAGAGAAGAAGCCTCGTCCATGCGAGGACAAAGGTGAGAGTAATGATTACCTTTACATAACATGCAAGGGAACTTGACAATTTGCTTCTTCTTGCCAACCTAAACATCACTAGTTGATGGGGTATCATCGACATGACCGACAGAGGCTGATGACATGGAGGACCACATTTCTAAGACCTGGGTAAGACTGGGGCAATCCCTCAGAAAGTGGTCACCCTTACAAAGGCTGCAACAAAATTTGGGTTTTGGATTGTTCATTTTAATCTTGTTGACCTCATCAACACTCCCAGTACTATTAATAGTAATTGGTTGCTTAGAGCCAACATCTGATGTTGTTGGGGTCTTCATCCTTTTCGGGTTCTTCTTCTTCTTCTCTTTCCGTTTCTTCTTCTTCTGATTAACCTGACTACTTGATTTAGATCTTTTACTAGGTGAATAAGGAGAAATGGAAGGAGACTTGATGGACGAAGAAGGCAAAAATTTGACATGAGGTTGATGTGTGGGTGGTGTATTGACATCCAAAGTATTAGGTGCAACTGAAACATTGGGAGGATTCAGGATCACCAGAGTGGGGAACAACCAAACTGGTAATCCAATAGTGAGTCCTGGAAGACTCAATATGGCAACATATGGAGGACCAAAGTTTCCAAACAAAGGAAAGGTATAAGGTTCCCCAGGAGAATGGGTTCCTCCATTGGTACTCCCAGGATTCGATGCCATTAACACTAACTCGACCTAAGGTCCACTAAGTAAAACAAACAACACATGCTATGAATTTGAGAAAAAATCAATCAAACAAAACATTCCTACGATGAAACCACTAGTTGGTGATGAAATCCAACATCGCGAGATCAAAATAGGAAGGGGCGGGGATAGAGCGGGTGGATCAGTTACGTTGGTGACCTGCTTAACGAACTTACGCCTTGGTGCAAGATTCCATGCAGTAATTGTGGATTTACCCTCCAAGGAGCCTGAGTGAGTTTGACCAACGTCTGTTCTAGGTACAGTGAGACTTCCCTTCACCGTCACCTTGTGTAAGACCCTAAAGATTGTGGCTACTAAGGTCACCAACTCGTAGTCATCCCCTGGGCAGGTACAATCGATAGTATGATCAGAATGTATGGGAAGGATAACAAGTCTGAAATCAACTTGAAAGGCTTCCACGCAGTAATTGTGGATTTACCTTCCAGTGACCCCCAATATACGATCCGACCACTACAAACAGTTGAACCACGGAGGGATAATCTCCATAACTCACCCGAATGCGACCTCGTGCGTAACCCCTGTGTGAGAGGGGGATCCCAGGTAGACTAATACGACAATTGGATTTAACTCTCCCTACTGTAAGATACTAAGTTTGTTTGATATCTTTGGAAATTTATCCTTTCAACCTATTCCAAAGCCCCACACCTTAAAATAATGTAGTTTTGCTAACAAAGATGTAAAAAGTCTGATAAATTTTAGTTAAGCGTTGATTTTAGTGGTTGTTGTTTACTCAGAGGGTGTATGAAAGTGAAATTGATGGAGTGATGACTCAATTCCCAAAAATATGCATGAAATATGATAAACAATCATTTCCTTTCAATGAATACCTATTTAAGGGAAAGAGGAAGAGTCATTTTCACTATCAAACACTTGATAAGGAATGCCCTCAATCAATTTTGTTCTCAATCAAATCCAATATGATGCTACAACATTTCAGAAATGCAAACTAATATGAAAAATAATCACTAATATGTACTTTTTTCATTTGTATGTGAATGATAATCAATTCAATGAAAAATTTCTCTTGCCAACTACCATTTCAGATCAAGGAGATTCAGACAAGAATATGCAGATTTTGCACAAACAAAACACCCTTTTTTTGCGATCAAACAAGAGAAAGAAAATAAAAAATGCATAAGGAAGGAGAAATATATTGGATCATATGACCTCAAAGAACCAAATGTGAAGGGTCACAAACTTCAAATGTCCTTCACTAGAGTTCCCGCTCAGACGGATAGGAGAGAAGAAAGCAAGGGATTAATTTCAAGCTCTCAACAGAAAAAACTCAAAAATAATAAAGAAGGGCATAAAAACTGAACAAAAAGGTGTTTACATCTCAATATGAAGGATGTCAGAGGTCAAGGGAAGAAGCATTGAATCTCAAAACAACTCAGCAAGTAAGAAACAAGGTTTTTAACCTCAAAAATGCAATTTTTTTAAGGGATTTTGTGAAAAAAGGGGTTGGTGCTCTGGTGTAAGGGACACCAGGGAATTATAAAGCTCTTTCCAGCACTCTAAGGGAGCACTGGTGCCTTGATAACAAGGAAGGGGAGCACGGGTGCCCAAAAACTCACAAAAATGTCCAAAAACCTCATAATTCAGTGAAATTTTGGCAAACAAGCTGAGTGTGATGGGGTAAAGAGTCAATCAGCAAGTGCAATCAGATAAATGGGGTGAACAAGGTTTGAAAACAATTAGGTAATACAAGGTCTATGAGGAAATAAAAGACTAAGAAAGTTCTGATTCGATCCCCAGTGGAGTCACCAGTTTCTGTTGTAGGAAAATCTCCCTGCGGACAGGTAGATTGCCTCAAAGAGCTAGACTCTTAACTCTAAGACAGAAAGTGATTAATGTGGACACTGACTTCCTTTAGATCTATAAAAAAATAATATATGATAAGGAAGGATGATAGAAGTACCTTTTTATCGACATTTGTCCCTGCACGCTCCTAGTTGAGCTCCAATCTTTCGCTCCTCAATGAGTCCTGTAAAAAAACAAAGTATGACCACTTCCTACTCTATTGATATTAGCTTGAAAATAGATCTATCTATCAATGATAAGTTCATGTAATATCAAACACAAACTAGAAATAAATAGACCAAGAAATTATGTTAATGAGGACAAAACATTTCTTACAACCATAGATGAATTGCAGCAGCTTTGTCAAGTCCTCCTTGTCTACCCCTTGCTCAAAAGATCCACAACTGAATGATAATGGCTTCACTGATTGCTCCCTATGAGATCATAGGTCGCTTGCCTCCAAAATATCTCTGTTATAGCACCACTTATGAGATCATAAGTTTGGTGTGATTCTCCTTTTTGTAGTCCCCTTTCACCATTAGAAAGCTTTCTTATATAGCCTTGGAGAGGCTCAACAACTTGAGATATCTCTTGGGGAAGTTGAGGATTTTCCTCCTTCAGTTGAGGATATGCCCTAAGATCATGGCTGGACTATGGATTTGAACTCAACTTCCTTCCAGGAATGAAAATATCCTTCCCCCATTCATCTCAACAACTTAACAACTACCCAGAATAGGCAGCGCTCCCTCAAAAGGACCATGAGAGAATTGTAGCTCTCCCTAGTAGGCTTTAGGGGTGCGCTAGTTCTTTTAAAATCTATAGCACTCCCTCAAAATGGCCAGAGGATCCTTATAATGCTCCAAGACAGTGTAAGGGGGAGAGTTGATGCTCCCATAAGAGGTATAGGGGAGCACTCTCCTCCAAAAGCTAGTTTTTTGAGTGTTTTCAGATGGCAAAAGGTTTGCAAACCTGTTGACTCATTTCTCCTCTTCCAAATCAAATGTTTGAGGTGTTTCAAGTGTCCTTCTCATGTCACTATAGGCACGACATAGGCATCAGGGAAGCATTCTTTCTTTGACACTTGCGACACTTGTGAGCAACATGCGACACTTGCGACCTTTGTAATGACGACACTTGCGACACTATCAAAGTGAGTATTTTTTATGTGTAACAGTCTTATGCCTCCATAATTTTTTATACCAAAAGGTAATTGGATCTGTTTTGCAATTCACCCTCTTACTAATGGTCAAGTTTGTGAATTGAAAATAATGCACAATAACAAATATCAAATAAGAGGCCATAAATAATTTTTTGTCCTTTTTATAATGTGATAATAGGGACGATATTTTGATAGAAATTAGTTTTCCCCAATAAAACATGGCTTGTTCTTGTGCTGTAAAATATAGAATATATAAAATCATGTCAGAGATAGAAGTAGTGTTTTCCTGAACTGACAACCTGGTAAATTGCCATGCAATTTATCGATAGGGGTTTTTAAAATACTCAACCTAGATTTTGGTTATGTCTTCAGGGACAGATGGATGATTCTCCAAATATTCCTGTAGGAGGTCAAGCCCATTGTTATATTTCTTCAAGAATTATTTGCAATCTTCACCTTTGAAAGTAAGATTTGTCTCTAGAAGATTTAACATATTGCAAAAAACTTGAGGTGAAAGATAAATCAGAGAATGATCCTGGAGTTGTATAATTATTTGACTTTGTATGTACTTGTCCACACACCATGAAATAATTTCCTTACAATCAAAAACTTCAGAAAAACATCCAAGAAAAGTTATTCTAGATGACCATATTACATATTTTTGTGTAGGAGGAGAGGAATAATACAAATATGCTCTTGACCACTGAAATTTATGGTATTCACAACCAAATATATTCATAGTATCACCACAAAATTGTTGTCTAGTTGATGCTTCCATAGGTTTACAAGACTATTTCTTTAGGTTAATAATAATCTAAAATAAATATTTTTGGAAAGATAATGATATTTTACTCCCTTGGAAAATGAAGATTTAATGATTAATTCCTCGATCCTTTCTCCATTAATGATGATCCTTTCGGGGCCTGTACAACAATTTTTAGCATTAAAAAATACTTAATGCATATCGGGAAAAAAAACAAAATGGAGGGGATGGATAAGACATAATTCAAATATTAAAATTTCATTACCTGCTAACCCAGGAACCCGAAAACTCATGGTTGTATAGATGATCAAAAATATACTAAGTGTATACGAACCATCGATCGTGTTAGTATCATTATTTTTAGGGTAGAGTTAGAAGTTTTTCAATAGTTGTAAAGTCATGTGTTATTCTTGAGAAGACCAATGCATTCCAAATTGAGTAATTGAGTGGGTGTGTGCCTTTAAAGAGTTGCATCTCATAAAATGTTGTCAAGGTCATTGGATCATTGTCAAATAAAATCTAGTTGACATGTGAAAAAGATTCAAGTCATAGGTCTAGTTGAAGTGGTTTTTTGATGATGTCATGAAGCATAATGACATATTGTGTATATTGGAGGGTCATCAAAGATCATTATGGAATTTTTAGTACCTATGGAGTGTTTTTTTGTACTTAGATTGCAGAAAGTTGAACACGTTGTATAAAGACACTGCACAAGTACCTAGGTGCTAACCAAAGTGTATTTTCATCCCAAACAGACCTATCTCTTTCAAAATATTATTTTCCCAACTTACATTTGTCATTTATAACCTATTTCTCACTACACAACATCCTCCTCCAGCAATCAAACCTATGCTCCACATCAAAATTGAATTACCCCATCCGCTATGAAAAAATTGCATGTCTTATACACAAACTCCTCACAGAATTGCATGCTACGCATCCTCTGCTCACGCTACGCATCCTCTTTCTTCCCAATTTTCGTTGCACAAATATTTAAGCACTCTATATTATGTTTATCAAACAACTTGTTCCTACATACATCTGATCCAAAAACTTTCTCATCATTTTATTGAGTCCATTGACACATTTGAAGCAAAACCTAACCCTGTCATTCTTTGTGTACATTTTCTATTTGAGTTTTAGCATTTGAACCTCTCTGTCCTTACCAGTCTTTGTTTAAGTCTGTAACTGCAACATGACCACTAAAGGGAGGAAGAAATACAACAAAGGAGGAAGTGTGCTAAGATGTAAGCCACATACTTTAGCGTTGGTGAATTATGATCCAGTGTTTAAGGTTTCATTTGAGTAGGATGTCTGCATAAGGTTTTGTGAGAAGATCCAGGGTTAGAATGCACAGGTAACAAAGGAATTTTCTCTCAATTTCAATAGCATCTAGACAAGGGTTTCTGACATTACCTTCCAAGTATCATAGGACACAGTGGCTACTAAAAAAGAAATTCCAGTCCAGGGGGAGATGTGTTTCAAAGGTATGCCTCTTGATCCATCCTTCTATACTGATTTCTCGAAGCCTAAATATAGAAAATAGAGGTTTGGCACCACCATTCCAAGAGAATGCATGTTGGATCATTATGAAATGTTGTTAAGAGTGGTCCAACACTATTTCATTTGTGAGGGTAGTTTTGATAGGTTATACCTTTACCGCATAATACTTATGATGCATTTCACAGGGAATAACCCCTTGAATTTACCTTCCTACCTTTACAAAAGCCTAGACAAAATAGAAGACAAAGTACAAGCTAGAGTTGACCAACTTAAGAACAATTTGTTTCATTTCTACTTGGTAAAATTGTTAGTGGTGGAAGAACTTAGGAAGTTGAATAGAGAATGGAACCCCTTCTTGGCCTCAACAAAAATCCCTTTAGATCCCAAAGGAAACACCCCCTCACTTGCAGAAACAGTGGTTTCTAAACAATCAAGTGGAAAAGAGAAAGGGTCTACATAACATGACAAAGGGAAGGGAAAGGAGATTGATGATTCACCACCAAGCCATATAGCTAGGAAAAAGGGTAGGAGGCTACAATTTTCTGATGAGGTGGACGAAATACCCATACTGAGCAACCCATCCACAAGGTCAGCTGCCAAAAGACTACTTGTACCTACCTTGCATACACAACATGTTGAACAATTAACTTAGGAAATGGATGAAGATCAAGTGCAACCAGAGGATAAAGACCAAATTATCAAAGAATTACAATATCAACTTAAAGAAGCCAAGAATTTAATAGCTCAACATTTTCATGAAAACAAGGAGATGAAGAGGAAATTGGATGAAAAGGCACCTGACATGAAAACATCAAAAGATGAATTAGGTCTAAGAAGGAAATCCATTTCAAAGGTTTTAGAAGTTTTAAAGGGAAAAGAGGTCAAACAAAGTCTTGAATTTGTAGATCTAACTAAACCTACATCTATAATGACAATATACTCAACTAAAAGGATATGTCTAGACCATAATCCTATAGAAGTAATACCTGAAAAAGGCTAGCCTATTGAAAATACTCACACTTCACTTGGAGAAGGTGAGAAAAATGTAAAATGGCTCAACAAGAAGTTGAGAGAGGCCCAAGACATGATCGTTAAACTCATGGAGAGTAAATGGGTATCAAATCTAAGGTTTTAGGGACACTTTAAGGAGTGTTGTCCAGCCATCATCAATGCTTGTGAAGCACTCACAAATTCTCAGTCAAAACTGAGAAGGAATACATTTTTGTTTATGCAAGTGGTTAATATGAAATGGAAAAATATGTCATTAAGAAAAGAAATGAGACGAACAAAGTTTGCTCACAAAAGAATTATCCAAAATACTTGGAATATAACATAATAATCCATACAGGACTGTAAACAATAAATGAATAATAAGATATACTGAGATGACTACAATTGAGAAATGAGGACTTGTTTATATACCCACGCAAGGGTGCCCTTTACCAATAGTCATGTCCTTTGAGACATGACCTTTCATTATTAATAATTATTACTTATTAACTATTATTATGTTATGAATATCTATTTATGTATATTTATGTTCATAACATTGCCTTCCCCTTAAAAATTCTTTGTCCTCAAAGCATAAGCACTGGAAGGCTTCCCTTTGAACTTTTGTTCTAGCACACGATGTCTTCTCAAATCTTCTGTTCTTGTAGTTACGACACTCGATGAAACAAGATGATATAACCTTCGAAAGATGTCTTGATTACAAACTTATATGATAATATACTAAGGTCCACTTTTCTTTTTTCTCCTTAAATGATATTTTATGTTTTTCTTGTATTAAATATATCTTTTTTTTTTATTAATTCTTGGACCTAAAAGGCCCCGAATGCTTCCTTCTTTGTTATAATAGTTAGGAACCTTTACAACCTTTTATTTTTTACAAAAAATCCTTAATTAGAATCTAAACAAGATGTCCTTCACTTAAATTTTCGTTCCTAAGCTAGCTCTCATATAATCACTTCTATCTATTTGTTTGTTTTTATATTTCTTTAAACTCCTTTTTTATCCAATCGACAAGATGCTTAAACTGGCAGCCATTGATTCCTTCAATTCTTCGTTTATTCGACACAGCCGGTATCTCCCAGGGGTGGTAGCTTCTGCCACAACTCATATGAATTAGCGACTGTAGATTGTCTTTGCAGAGATTTTAGAAATTCGCACCTGTTTCAACTAAGATATATGCGATGTGCCTCGAATCCCAGGTTACGTTGATTTGGTCGATAAAATGGTTAATGAGTTTCTGACGTATCACCTCACGGTTTCACGGTTTAGACAAGGATTTATTTTATTTTATTTTTTATGGCGGATAGTATCCCTT
>ML778111.1:1160310-1170837 GCA_009831015.1 Picea engelmannii | reverse complement strand
AATAATAAGATATAATGAGATGATTACAATTGAGAAATGAGGGCTTGTTTATATACCCATGCAGGGGTTCCCTTTACCAATAGTCATTTCCTTTGAGACATGACCTTTCATTATTAATAAGTATTACTTATTAACTATTATTAAATATATATATATATATTTAAAGAATTTGATTTTTTCTTGGCCAAAGGCCGGTGTGGTCAAGGACCCGATTTAGAGAAACTCTAAAAAATTTGTGTTTGGCTAAAAGCCGAATTATGGTCAAGGACCAAGATAATCAGAGAAACTCTACATATTTGAATGGCAAAAAGCCGATTTTTGGTCAAAAACCTTGGGATCGAAGAAACTCTGAAATGAAGGGGTTGTCTAAAAGCCCGTTCAGACAAGGTCTGATAAAGAGTGGCCAGAGGCCGGGATCAGAAAATGAAGCTCTGATACCAAATGAGACGAACAAAGTTCACTCACACAAGAATTATCCAAAATACTTGGAATATAACATAATAATCCATATAGGACTCTAAACAATAAATGAATAATAAGATATAATGAGATGATTACAATTGAGAAATGAGGGCTTGTTTATATACCCATGCAGGGGTTCCCTTTACCAATAGTCATTTCCTTTGAGACATGACCTTTCATTATTAATAAGTATTACTTATTAACTATTATTATGTTATGAATATCTATTTATGTATATTTATGTTCATAACAAGAAAATAGGTCTCTCAAGAAAATAATGCAAGTTGGTGATGAATCTATATGGAGGTTAGAGATACTTGTAGAGGTGTCTAAAATTTAGGTTCATTCCTGCACAATTTTTTTTTTTAGGAACTACTGCAAAAAAACAGTTTTGAGTTTCATTGAAAATGACATTGTATAGAGTTTGCATAGCGACCTCATGCTATGCAAATTTTGCAAGCATATTTAAGGATAATAAACATTGGGAAATGATTGGTGGTTAGCCAAGGAGTCATGATTAGCCTCCACCAATGTTACAACCAACACTTGAATGATTTTTGTAGAAACAATTAGCCACGTTATGAAAAGATCACTACACAACTGTTGAAGGTTGCATTTACACATCATGTCACACCATCTCGCTACGCAAATATAAATTGGATCCTTGACAGTGCTCAAATTCCTCCATTATCCTTCTCCAGCTATCCAAGATGACTCATATCATCCTTAAATCTGAAAATGTTCTAGAGATATCTTTTGTCAAAGGATTTTGTTAGGCATAAAAGTGGTCAAGACAAATTTGCTATTTTTAGCAAGTTGTATATAATTTGTCTTATTTTTTATGTAATAAGATCCAAAATCATAAGATAACAATGGATTTTGACTTCTCTAGCTTGGGAAGGTAGTTTATATATATATATGATCATTTTGAATGTGCTAAGGGTTGGCAGAATTTCAAAGGACAACTTTGCATTGAACATTGTATACATTTTTCTGAATTTGAATGAAATGCTAGTGCAAATGTCTAGATATTTTTCATACCAAAGATTCTAGTGGTAATGATATGAAGTTTGTTTTCCTTTATGTATGTTCTTCTTGTCTCTTTATATTTCATCTGTTGATACTCATATGTTTGAATTGGATATCAAATGGTATGAAATTCATCTTGAAAGGTGCTTTAGATTATAGCAATTCGAACATTGTCTATTCTTTCTTAACTCATCAAACTTCATCTTAATTGTGCTCTGAATGTTGTTATATGTTTTCCTCTTTCTTCCATTCTATAACATCAATTTAAAAAACTGAAAGATCATTTCCTACCTATCCTTTTTGTCTTTGATAGTTATACCTACCAGACACTGTTTTCATTTTCTTTCAAAGAATTGACTCCATTTCCCAAATAGGTTCCTTTACTTCTTTCCAAAAAACCTTTAAAACCCCTTTACCTATTCATAAAACCTAGCCTCTCATCCTCAAAGAAAATACATCTTTAGAGACAAAGTGACAAAAGATATCCCTCTCAGAAATGAAAGGCTAGTTTCAGGTCTAAAGTGGTTTTGTGGTTACCTTTGTGAGTTGCCTCTTTAGCCTAGGAAATTTACTTAGTGCTAACAGGTAAAACTCGCATGCAAGAGGAATCAGATACTTTTGAGATCGACATCCGTGACAAGGCTGATGGTCGAAATGTATATCAAATAACTTGGGGTGCAATGTGAAGGTCACGGAAATTTGAGAGTGAGGTCTCAAACCCGCGAATCCGCGAAACTGAAAAAATGGCTAAGTGTTAAAAAAAACTTATGAAATAAGAAAGTGGGTGGAAATGAAGTCCCGCCAACTCGTGAACCTGTGAACAGTGAAATATGACTAAGTATAGTAACCAGAAAGGGAGAAAAGAAGGAATAAAATAAAAAAGGGAATAAGGGAAGGTGTAGAAGAGGGAAAACAAATGGAGTAAAGAAGTAGGGATAATAGAATGTGGAAGGGAAGTAAGGAAGCACAAAATTATCTCAAAAAATGGCTCCAACTGTGGGATGATAATCCCCTATGGGTTGTCAAGAATCCAAAAACTTCATGACCATATACTTCTATCCTTTGGGATATGAAGTTGAAAAGTAAGGATGTACAAAATAAATATATAAAAACTATGTAGAAGGGAATGAGAAAATTTGAGGTGAAGAAACTTTTCAAATGTTTCCCATTAACAAGAAGCATTAACATTTTACCCTTCATATCTTTGAGCATATAAGCATTAAAACCCAGAATCATTTCAATGATATATGGTCCAACCCAAAGTTCTTCAAAAATTTTGGGCATCGATGGTTTGTCCTTAGCTTTGTTCCAAAGTAACATGAATTCACTTTTTTGAAAATTCTTTATTGTTGCACTCTGATAAAAAAAAAAATTGATACCTTGTTGTCTCTAAGAAGTTCTATAGAAGGATTTAATTTGTTCTTGTGCTCTTAGAGCTTGTATTTCATTTCTTCGGTCTTGTCATTCCTCTCTCCTCTATCTATGGAGGATTTCTCTTTCTTCTTCTGGGACCAATGTCTGTTAAGATCTTGCCAATTCTTCCCTAGTCTCAACTTTCATTATTACCAAATTATATAAATAATGAAAAATGTTTCGTTGATTATTCAATCCAATTTCTAGGAGGGGTTGATCAACCTAGGGAGAATTCATGTATTTTTCAAAAGATTGCTAAACCAAATTTCAAATTTTCAGTTGGACACCTATTATGGTCGCCAAAAATGTTGACGCTTGAATCCGTTAGGAATGAAATGAAAACCACACGAGGATACAAATCCCCCTGTGTTTTTATAGAGGTGGTACTTTTCTCTATTTTATGATACTCTTTGAACTCTAGATTTCCAAAATGATATAGGACTTTGAGAAATTCCACTGCGGCATTCAAAAAAAATATAAACATTGCAGAAAATATTTTTTATTAATTTTAAAATATAATTCTTGCGAGATGACCAGGAACCTCAAACATCACACATTTGAAAAAATAAGAAAACTTTCCTCACATCCATCATAGTTAAACTAAAGATTTATGATCACATATAAAAATAAAATAAAGTGGTCTGTACACATAAGATAACTTTAATAGAGTAGACACATGTGGAGATCAAATGAAGAAAATGGTAGATCAATCTCAAATATTTTATAATCAAAACTCAGAATTATAAAACACCGTCAAAATTGATCTTGAATTAGTTCTCTCGGGATTTCTGAAAAAATATTAAAGTTTGTTACAAAGATTTGAAATTAAATGCATTGGTCTTGAGGACTGGGATTTGGGCTCTCGCAGACCATAAAATTGAATACAAACAAGAAATGAGTTGTGGAGATAGGATGGTGGGTGATGACAGAGTAGAAATACCTCGAAATAAAACAAGAAGAAGTTATCAGATTTTGGTTAAACCTTTTTAGTCAAAGAAGCGGAGTAACTGGATGAAAAATTGATAAAGAAGGCAAGAAGTGATCATCATAAAATTACTATGATGGTCTCTCTCTTTTTACTTTCTTGTTGTTGTCCTTTTATTCTCCTCATTGGTGGTTATAGGAACCATCTCAACTATTGTTTCTTGGCCTTCTTTAGTTAATTTATCAAATTCCTTCTTAAATCAATCTTCAATGTAATTTTTCATTGGTGCAACATTTATTTCATGCCTAATGTTGATGTTAAAAATTGCACCTTCTAAATCTCTTATGTCATTATAAATTCCATGTATTTTCTCCTCAATATCTTGGTTTTTCATAGAATAAGCAACCAAACAATTATCTACCTCTTCTTCGCCATATTCAATTATGCCATTAAATTTCTCAGTCGATAATCCTTTTAATATCTCCACTTGTTCATCAAATTGTTGCCTTGTCATAAACATTGAATTGAGAATTAACATAGGATCTTGTACTTCATCAGTTCTTCCTACCAAATCTATCTATGTGAGTCTTCTGAATAATTCTTCTCTTTTCACTATGGCTTTGTTGCATGCTTGGACAATGTTATTCAAATTCTTTATCTTTTCTTTCCAACTAGCATTTAGTTGTTTAATTCAACTTGGAGAAGGCATATCCTCTTCTCTCATTTTCAATTCTATCATCTTTGAGACTTTTATCCCAAATGGTAAAACAACGTCTGTGTATAACCCTTCTTCATTATTTAAATCATCTTGGAGATATTCATGAAATGCATGTTCCCTTGAACCGAAAGAAACAATATTTTTTTATACCTCACGTGCTTCTATTATCAATGAGATTCTCATTTTAATATTTTTCTCAACACAACTTCAGACTATTGTGAGAAAACTAAAATATCCCTTTAATTTAATATTGGGTGTAGTTGGTTTAACCATTGTCAAAGGACTAGCCAAGACTAGAAGAGGCATAAAGGAAGTTTCCAATTCTTTGATATTCTCATTTAATTTGAAATTCTTAGCCTCTAAACCATCAATAGAGCCGTCAAGCATATCCCTGGTTTCCCTATGGATTTTGGAAATATAGGACAGTCGCATATATTTCAGGTCGACATCTGAGCAGGTATTTCCCATTTTATTCTTCTGGTTAGTTCTTTCTACAATCAAATTTTCAGATTCTTTATAAAAAAAAACACTTTGAAAAGTGAAGGATTCTTCTTCACTAACGGTATCATTTCCAATGACTTCCAATAAAAAATCTTGTTGAGCCATATTTTCCATCTTTTCTATCATAGGAAATATTTTTTTAATATCTTCTTCTAGTTCCATATCCTCCAAAGAAAACATTTGGATGTCATTTTCTATAAGATTATCTTCTTCCTCTTGCACTAAAAGTTTTCTTTTCTTTCTCACGAGCAACTTGTGTGAACTCTCAAGTTTTCCAAGGGGAGGATTCTTCTCTCCCCCTCCAATGGAACTACTTTTGACAATATTTTTAATTGGGTGGGCCATTAGAGAACTACTCCTGGATGTAGTATTCTTGGGAGTAACAATTGGAGATTGAGCACTTATTTCACTGGGACCTTTTCCCCTTTGTTTGTAAAGATAATTATTGCTAAGTAATGTTTCTAAATTGCCAACATTATGTACATGAGTGATTTGGTTATTATGCTTTTCTTCTTCATTCAATATAGTTTGAATGAAATATTTCCTTAACCCCACTAAAAGCATATTTCCAACAAAGAATTTTTTTGGATCAAAACCTTTGATATTTTCAACATACTTTAAATTCATATTGTTAAAATGATTTGCAAATTCATTAAATTTATTTATATTTCTGAACATGAACTCTCCAATCTTCCATGGTAGAGGAATAAACTATTTTTTCCTTTTTTCATGGAAAAATTGTATCCAGAAGTTATATTTCCTTGCCACCTCTGTAATAAATAGTTTATTAGATACATGATACGGGAGAAAAGAAGGATTTTCTTTCGAGAAAAATATCTTTATGATACTTTGATTCTCTATTTTTTCTATTGTCCCCTTTTTCTATAAAAATATGGTATCTTGATTAGATATCCTTGGAGTGTTTTCTCCCAACAAAATTTTTTTGAAGACTGAAACAAAATTATTATAAACTTCATAGAAAAACATAGGGGTCTTATGCCTCCATAATTCCTAATACCAAAAGTTAACTAGATCTGTTTCGTAATTCACCCTCTTACTAATGGTTAAGTTTGGGAATTGACAACAATGTAAAATACCAAATATCAAATAAGTGGCCATAAATAATTTTATGTTTGTTTTATAGTGTGATAATTGGGACGATATTTCCATAGAAATGAGTTTCCCCAATAAAAATTGGTTTGTTCTTGTACTGTAAAATAAAAAATACATAAAATCATGTGCGAGATAGAATAAATGTTTTCCTGACCTCTTAGACTGGTAAATATCCATGCAATTTCTTGATAGGGGTTTTTAAAAGACTCAACCTGGATTATGGCTATGTCTGTTGGGACAGATGCAAGATTCTCCAAATATTTTGACAGGAGGTAATGAGCAATTCCTCAATCCTTTTTCCATTAATGAATATCCTTTGGGGGCATGCACAAAAATTGTTATAATTAAACAATACTTAATGCATATCAGAAAAAGAAGAAAAATGGTGGGGACATACGAGAGATACTTCAAATATAAAATTTAATGAACCTACCAACCCGGGAACCCACGAACCCGTGGTTATATCGATGATAAAAAATATACAAAGTTTATAGGAACGATCGGTCAGACTCACATGCAAGAGGAATGATATGTTAGTTGTGGAGCCTGATTATCTTCCTGATTCAGAGGTCCTTGCTTTCAGCCATGTTTATACCCCATGAAGTATTTACACCCCAGAAGTATGTACACTCTTCCACACGAGGGAGTGCAGAGGGGGGGTACCCCCTATGCGGGCTCCGGGGGGCCTATCCCCCCGGCTGGGGGGTCTGGGGGCAAGCAAACCCCCCGAAGCAAAAATTGCCTTGTAAAAGTATATTGTAATTTCATTGTAAATCTGGACCGTTCATTATAAGGTAGTAGATCTAACGGTAGAGATTATGTTAGGGTTTTTTTCCCTAGAAGGCAACCCTCTTTTATGAGGGAAATGTATTGAGGCTAGGTATGATGGTGAATATTGTATTCTGAGAGAGGAGACTGTGAGAGAAAGAAGAGGAAGTTACAACGGGTTTTGTTGTAGGTTGTATCCCTTCATTTGCTGGATAATAATAAAGGAAGGACCTAGCAATTTCTCTGGTGGGCATAGCCCACACTGGGTGAACCACGTAAATATGTGTCTCTCTTGTATTGTGTGTCTTCTGTGTTTTCTTTCTGCATTTGTTTTATTTTATTGCTCTGCGGTCCTATTTTTCTAACATGATATGCTTTCGAGCTCAACACCTGTGACAAGGTTGATGGTCAAAATGTAGATCGCAAAACTTGGGGTGCAAAGTGAAGGTCACAAAAAATGGAGAGTGAGGGCTTGAACCCGCAAACCCTCAAAACTGAAAAATGGCTAAGTGTTAAAAGAAATTTATGAAATAAGAAAGTGGGTGGAAATGAAGGCCCGCCAACCTGTGAATCTGTGATCATTGAAATATGACTAAGTATAGTAACCATAAAGTGAAAAAAGAAGGGATAACATAAAAAGGGAATAGGGGAAGGTGTAGAAGAGGGAAAATAAATGGAGTAAAGAAGTAGGGAAAATAGAATGTGGAAGGGAATTAAGGAAGAAAAAAATGGTCTCAGCACTAACATGGCCTCGTTACTAGGACCCATCCTTTATCACTATATTGATGTTCAGGGGCGTATTGGAGATACTTCACACACACCTAGGATTTATTTTTCCTAATATTTTCCCTATGTTTACTAGTCATTATTCAGTCTCCTATGGTCTAGGGAGAATATTCCTATAGGAGAATATCCTCTCTAGTTCACACTTCAGTTTGATCAGTTGAGTGGAGTTTGTATGCCATATTGGGATAATCACCATGCATCATTGGAATCATTACCAACTAATACAAATTATCCTTTGGATTACACCAGACTAGCACATTACTCATGATTCCCTGATCTCCTCCTCACTTCACTCTATTTAAGTCAATTAACTGAAGACTAAGAGTCTAGTTAACTCATACTATGTGGGAGTTAACTCCTATAACTACTTGAGAGACTAGACTAGGTGGAAGTTTACCTTGCAATTGTTGTTGTATTTCTAGATCACTCTAGACTACCACTATGGCACATTGGCTTCTCCTTTAGTGTGAATTAGTTGATTTATACAAAGTATATCATGTGTAAATTATCATTCATTCATTTGGTTAATGAGAATTCTTCCATTCTTTCTCTCCTTCTTCTCTTTTCTCATATTTTCTCTGCAAACTTTGTATTTTATTTTCTAGCTAGATCTTTTCCATGTATGTTCAACACATTTACATAACATACATTGGAAGACATACCTTCAACCTATAACTGAAATGGGTTTTAGATCTACAATAGTCAATATTTTTTCTTCACAAGTTCATGACCCATACACTGCCTACTCCCATATGTCTTATCTTTTCCCTTCTGAAGCTTGCAGACGTTCACGTTTTTCCTCCTAAAACTCATGGATTTACTCAAAGAACCTGGATATGTAACATTTTTTTCCACACTCTTGGCTCCTACAAACTTCTTCCTTCACTAGACTTTGTTAATCTTGACTTATTAGATTCATATTTTCTAATTCGTATTCATAGCAGTGACTTTCCAATTAACACTTCTCAGTGTTTTAATTAGGATATCATGATGAAATGCAACTCACATGAAACTTCTTAACTAATGTTTACAGTAACTTTAACATGTAACTAAAATGCATCTTGTTAACTTTTGTTTATAGATTCTTTAACTTGATATGCAACTTCTTTACCTTGAAATGCAACTTTCTAACTTCATGTTCAAGGGTTGACATCAATGACAACCAATCTTTCAATAATTCAATGAAAACCAATCTTTCAACAACTAATCTTTCAATAATTAAAAATAATTATTTTAACAAGGGGCCCACTTCAAGATATAAATATCAATTATGTAAATTCATTAATGATACGCTAATGAGGTATCAATTAAATCAATTATTTCAAGAAAGACAAACCCATAACTAATCAAGAAGTTAGAAGAGTCGGTTTTAAAAATCAAGAAATGGTTTCATTGAAGTGGAGGTAAGAGGCAAAAGAATGCATTATCAGAGAATAATATCAGATCATAATAGAATAGTTCAACCATCAACAAAAATCTAAGCCTCTAATGAGAAAATAGATATCTCCATATTCTCCATTCTTCTTCTTCTTCTTCCTCTACACCATTTTCTCAAGGATTATTGTTGATATTTCTGAACTGAACATAAGGTTGAGTTCTTTAGTGTTTCTCTTTTAATATTCCAATAATTTTCTTATATGATCATGGAGTATTTACAGTCATATTTTTACTGTTAGATGTAAGCCAAAATTCTCTATTGGATTCATGAGAATTTAGTACTTGTTTGACAAGATTGATTTCTAAGTCACTAGTGAATTGGTTTGTAGAGATTTTGTGTATTGTTGAATATATGTTATGAATAAAAATACACAAAGGACTACATAGAGGTTTTAATTTAATGATTTATCATATCTTGGAATCTTTAAGGATGATATTTTAGAATTGGTGCCACCAAATTTCTTCGATTTATTAATGTAGAGCGCTTTTAAAAGTTCTTTGAAATGATCAAAATTATTTCCTCTTATTTCTTGTGAGAAGATATGAATGTATCCAATATTTGTATGTGATATAGAGGGTTATATATATATATATATATATATGATATTGAGGAAACTTCTTTCCTGATATTGAATCCTTCCTTCAATATTTCTATTATTAAAATATTTCTTGGTGCACATAAAGATGAGATCAGGTTATTAAAGAACCATTTCATAAATATATGAAGCAATAAAGACTTAGGGGTTTCTCTGTATCATTCTCCCTAATCCAAGATATTCAATATATATCTTTCAGGAAAGCATAATTACCACCTCTATAAAAAAATAAGGGGGATTAATATCCTTGTGAGATTGTTGTTTTGATGTTAACTGATTCAAACGTCAACAAGCACATATATGTTTGAACATCTAGTGAGCACAATTGTGCAAATAAACCATGGTGTCCATTTTTTAGTAATATTTTCATGCTATTAGATATTATCACCATAGAAGGTTTCCCTTGGATACCTCTAAGATCAATGTTTTTTTCATCTGAGAAAAATCTCATGAAAAGATCTTGAAAATTAAGTTCCATTACTCCCAATAATTGAAACCATTGGACCCCAATACAAAATCAACGCCATCCATTTGTATGAAAATCATGGGACTATCCAAAAAATAGTTCCCCCTATTGATATTAATACTATGGAAATTCCAAGAACAATTTATGGCACCTCCATCTGTGATCATTACCAAGGATGATTTTAAGGATGGAAATTTATTTTAAAATGTAGAAACCTTGGCGAATCTTACTAATCCTTCATATGCCAACTATAAATGTTTGGCGATATTTTTGCAAAAATATTCAAATTTCTAAGGATTTTATATAGTTTTTA
>ML778111.1:1082297-1160260 GCA_009831015.1 Picea engelmannii | reverse complement strand
TTTTATAAAATTTTGGCGATTTTTAAGGTAAAATAATTTTATCCTATAGAATTTGGGCGAATCATTTTTAAAATAGCGAATCTCGTTTTTGGAAAAACCATGGAAAATTAGCCCATGAGCAAAATTTAGCCCCTAAAATCATCTATGATCATTACTTGAAACTATGGTGATGGATATACAAAGCAATTAAGATATTTTGCTAATTTGTAATTGATAAAGTTATGGGTACTACCATAACCAATCAACATAGTTACCTTTTTATTTTGTATGTATCCTTGTATCTTGAGGGTTGTTGTAGTACTAATGTCAGACTATGCATGAAAATATACAATTGAAGGAGTCTCTTCTATTTATAGATCATGTGATGGTTCCAATTCTTGATATTCTTCCTCTTTTCAGTATATTTAGAATAATTTCTTCTCGTTCCATTTATGCCCCTTACTATACTTTGTATAACCATTTAAACATAGTCCTTTTATCTTATTTCATTCATTTTTTGAGGTGTCAACCATGTAGGTTGAGTGACATTAGAAGAGGGAACATGGTGGTCTTTATAGTTGTTAGTGGCCACCCTTCTAGTAGCCTTATTTTTTTCCACTTTTGTTTCCATAGTGAAAGCCTTCTATAAGGATATAGGTTCGAAAATATGCACCTCGTGTTGAATTTTATGCTTTAATGTGCCCATAAAGAGATGTAACAAATTATCCCTAGGGATTTTCTTTACCTTGAGATTAAGTTTTTGGAATTGTTGAATGTGCTATGTAATTGAACCTTTTTTCCAAATATTTAACAATTGGCTAAAGAATGTATTTCTCTTAATGTACCCATAATGTGATATCAACTCATCTATAAAAATGGATCAAGAGATAATACATTTCTTTCTTATTTCACAAAGCCATTGATACCAAAAAAAATGATCATTTTCTAAATACAAGAATGAAATAGGTACCTTTTGTAATATTGGAACTTTCTGTAGCTCAAAGTATTTCTCTATATGTAATATCCATGTTATAGGATCTTTACCATAAAAATTCCCCATGTTGATCTTTGGAATGAAATAGTTTCTTGCTATTGAGTAGATTCCTTGATGATGTGGGTCTTGAAGTTATGAATAATCATGATTATGGGACTCAATATTTACTTCCTCTACATTTTCATCATTGTCTTGCATTTTTATATCTCCCATAGGGCATTTCTCATCTAGAGCATATGAGATTACAAACGACATGGATTTTTTCAATTTTAGCATCTTCCTTTCCACATGCTCCCGATTTTCCTCCATCTTATTTTCCATATCTTTCCTATTTTCATCCATTTCCTTTTTAAGGTATTCCCGAGAAGTGATAAATCCACTGATTTCAACATACTATCACTCATTTCATCAACTTGGTTCTTTAATTTCATTAGGTTGTTTTCTAAGTATTCACTTTATTCATATTCCATATTGGATTTTTTATGAGGAGTACTGATATTATTTTTTGTAGAACAATTTTTCATGTGAGAAAATAATGATTATCCTATTTTTTCTCTTTATCGGAAAGTTTTAATCACCAAAAATATATCTACCGATAAAAATGTATTCCAATTGTAAGTTGGGTACCTTTTAGACCCTCAATTTGGAGTGTGTATAGATGGTTGATCTTTGTCCTAGTATATATATGAAATTTGAACCCTTATAATTCTAAAATTTTGTCCTTTAGTAATCTGATATGACTTTTTATACTCTTGAAAATATCACAAATTGAACCTTCATTGATAAAAGGTTATAGAATTTTTTTTTTTACTTCTTTAAGACTAATTTCAAAATTAGTAAAAATCCCCAACATCCACAAGATATATCTCACGAATTATGATGATTCATTTAAAAAAAAAATATCCACTTGTAATTCAGTATATCACCTTATAATTTTGAAACTTTTAGAGTCTAAAACTTCAGTAAAGTTCGTTTATAGAGAAAATAAAAATATGCTTCATTTGAGAATAATTCTAGGACTAGTCACAAACCCCTACTTCCATAGAAGATTACTATGAAACTATAATGGCCCTGTTATCACCATATAATTCCCAGATGGTTTATGAGTTTCATAATTTTAATGAAAGATTAAATCGCCACAGAGTTGTGATAATTTGGATGACCCGGCTATACCTGGCAGTGTATGGATGAAATAGCAGAGATATGAAGAGTAAAACTCAATAGACTGTCGATCCTGAAAGTGGCCTGGATCAAGGGATGATACATGTATCAGATATGTAACTAGCGCAAAGATTAAGAAGTCGAGAGTGGGTTGGGGAAAACCATAGCAGTTTATTGTTGGTTGTGTGGTGCCTTTAGAAGTGCATCGGGGAAAAGGGTTGTCTAACCAAAACCATTTTTTTAACCCACAATAAAAAATCTATCAAGAAAATCGTGAACCGTAGATCTTGGAGCATCCCATATCAACATTCAAGGCATGTATCAGAAATTGGAATAACATGAGAATTAACTGACGGAAGGGGGACCGAGGAAAACTATCATGGTTTAAATCATGGACATGTGGTGCCCTCAGAGGCACATTGGGGTGTAAGGCAGTTCATCCAAAACCATTTTTTTCTAGACATCAATGTCAATAGATACCTATAAAAGGAGGAGCCCCAACATTATTCTATGTCAATTTGAAGCATTCAAACGCTCGAAAATTTGGCGCAAAGATTCCATTCAAATTTTGAAGTTCGCAACTGAACCATACGAGTTTTTTCGTTTCTTATTAGGTATTCTTCACCATGGTTTCCAGTCCTATTTTTTTATCCGTGAGTGAACCAAATATCTCCTCCAGGGAGGAATCCCTAATTGACAGAGATTTTGACGTTTTTGACATAGAGACAACGGTCTCACTTGTTTCTGTGTCTAAATAAAAAATTTTGAACAATGTTGGATCCCTCATACCTTTTCTCAAAGAGGCTCAATCCTCCTTCACAACTTACATCATAGAAACAATCTTCCCATTCCCTAAATTTGTATGCTGGTGTGCAGAGTGATATTCCCAGGGAGAAAGAATCATTTTAAACAAATTAGGGTCAAAAGTTATGTGTAAAGTAGATGGTTCGTCACTCTGGCACACTCTCAACATACCAGACACCTCCCCCACAATGTCATATCCCTTCAAAGAACAAATAATGATCACAATTTATAGAGAATACCTGCTCGAGGTAAAAACCCTATTTTTGCAAACCATAGTCAAGCTTGAACATCATTCAGAGAGTGTATCCTTGCCTGCTGAGTCAAATTTTAGGGTTAGACAATGACAAGTTTGTGGTAGAGGTCATGTTAGGGTTCCTATTGATTTTCTTCCTGTCTGGTCAATCAGTCTGCGTCATTTTTGATGAATTCATTTAAAAAAACATACATCAACAGCTGGTTAACTTCATCTCGTTAAGAAACTTTAGATACTACTCTCACATGTTGAAAATGTTTATGGGATCTAAAAAACTAAGTTTCTAGAGACTTCCTTCATTTTGACTGAGTGAAGAAGGATCACTATGCTCATCTTCATCAACAAGATTATGTCTAAGATATATAGTTTCATTTTTGGTTAAGATCTGCCAAGAGTTCTAGAAGAACTGAAGAGTTCATTACAGCCGAGTCCGGAGAACATGATCGGAGACTAGATGCTTTTCACTCAGTCCACTGTGATTTGGGTATATGTATTCCAGGAAGGACATCATATTTAACCAATTTTTCTTACTCCCATGATATTTTCTTGGGAATTTATAAGACAAAGGGTCATCTCAGACACTGAGCATTTCCTCAAAGCACACAAGGATTCTAATATGAAATTCTCATTCGTGGTAGGTCCCTTTGTGGTGAAGAGAAAGTATTTTTTTCCTCAGATTCAATCCAAATTCAATAAATTTGAGTTCACATAGTTGCAAGGAAGAATATATGATCCACATCAGATTATATCAAAGAGGAGATTGGAAAGTAGACAAGGCCCTTATGAGCATGAACACGTTGAAGGATTAGATAAGTTGGCCAATATAGAGACCTGCATAGAGATGGAGGTGACCATGCAACATGACCAAACAAAATAGATAGAGCCTACATTTCAGTAAATCCCAACACAGAAACTGGCACCATTGCCCAGGACGAAATTGAAAAAAAAATTCCTGGGAAAACGAATTAAAGATTTAGTTTGATCCCTTAGGGTGATAGTGGACCAAATACCTTATTCGATGATATTATTTTTACCCTGGTGACTCCATTACACAACGACCAGTTGAACTACAATGTGTTAGATAGAAATCCTAGCTCCTAAGAAAATCCACACCAGGAGAAACCCACACCCCAAACTTGCAATCCCTATCTCTAGCCTTGAAAAGCTTGGCCAAAGAAGAAAATAAAAGATAGTAACCCATTTTTTACATCCATACCGATATTCGTCCTTACCTAGATATGGATTAAACAGTATCAAAGACCTTGAGTTTGATCTAAAATTTGAACACTCCCTGTTCAAAACTAGGTCTAAATCCCGTTTAGACGATACCATATTTGACGAAAGAAGATTTCAAGATTTGATTCTAGTCGCTTCTATCAAGCCTATAGTGACTCCTGTCCGAAACTAACAACCACTCCGACCCCTCACAAAAACTATGGCATCCATATTTTCTCCTCTCACACTGCCTTCTCTATTGCATGACTTACCCTAGGACTATAACCTATGGATTAAGATATATGATGTTGAAGGTAACATATCAACCCAGAATTACCTAGACTGGTTTAATGATTTCATAGACTTAGAAGAGGTGGATTTTGCAGATGTGAAAATGAGTTTGCTTACACAAATCCTTGTAGGAGATGTAAGAAAATGGTTCAGAGCCCTTGCATTAGGAAGTATCATAGATTTCATAGCTTTTGAGACACTCTTCCTTGCTAGATGGGGAGATAAGAAAAACCCCCTTCAGTTGTTTACATAGTACAACAATATGAAGAGGTCACTTGATGAAACAGTGCAGGAGTTTTTGGCTAGATTCATGAAAGTATATAATGCGATTCCTGATGAAGTAAAACCTGCAGCTAAAGTTGCTCAGCTCAGATATGTTGATTCTTTTGAAAGTGATTTTTCTTTATTATTGAGAGAACGAAGATCTGCCACATTAGATGATATGATGATATATTCCATTGAAGTTGAAGTAAACCTAATGGATTGAGGAAAAATGAAATCTAATTCTGACAGAAACATGGGCAAAGTTCAGGATAAAGCACAAAATTCCACATCACAAACATCAGAAGAAATATTTGAAGTGATGATGAGAAACATGGAAAGGGTGATGGAAAGAATGGCATTGGGAAACAGAACCAACCCTAGAGAACAGGCCGATGGTCCACATAGAAATCTGAGAAGACCTGTAGGTCCACAGATCAGGAAAAGAGAGAAGAGAAACTAGGGTAATCAGGCAGCTCAAGTAGACCAAACAAATAAACGAAATCAAGGAAATCAGGGAGAACAACAAGTAAGGCCTCCTTTTCAGAATAATTATGTGAATGAATATTATGATGGATATTTTGAAGATAATGTGAACTATTGTGATGACAAAGAAACTGAGGTGTTTTTGAACAAATAAGAACACGACCAGTTCATGGATGCGAGTGAAATATTTTTGCAAGATGAAGAGGAAAGGATATTAGTAGAAAGAGAATATTATGAGATCGAATTGAAAAATTCCATCATGCAATTCCAAAGTTAATACCATATCCGAAATCAAAAGGTGCCCCCAAATCCTCTGAAAGTAATCTCCCAAAGGCAAACTCCACCAAATATGCTCAGAGTAATGTGCCCTCTTCTAGTCATCCCAAAAAAGACTCCACGAGAAAACATCCAGCTGACAATGATTCCACTATGAAATAATCCACTACAAAGGATGCTATGGATAAGGGCAAGAAGAAAGAGGAACCGCGGAAGAAAATATTGAGAAGAAAATAAATTGTCACTAAAGAGGTAGAAAAAAAATTGTCCTCTTTTGACTTCGAAAGTGAGATGGGTAAGATTAAAATTTCAATACCATTTAATGAATTGATAAACAATAGTGAATAAAGAAGTCAAATCATCAATATTCTTAATATGGGACAGACCTCTGATACTCTAAACATACAAGATGATCACCCAACCATCTTATTTGTGCCTAGAGTAGAAGAAAGTGGTGAAAGTGAAGAAGTTCCTCCTTTCTATGTCATCTTAAAAATCCATGAAATGACTTTACACAATGCTATGCTAGACTCCAAATCATATGAAAACCTGATGCCTAAAGTGGTCATGGACCAATTAGGTCTTGAGGTCACAAGACCCTATAAAGATCTATTCTCTTTTGATTCAAGGAAGGTGAAATTCCGTGGCCTGATAAAAGACATGGTTGTTTCTCTGGCACAAATCCCAGCGAAGAATATGGTGATGGACATAGTGGTCATTGATATCCTTCCGAAATTCGACATGTTGGTGTCTAGGTCATGGGCTGCAAAACTAAAAGGAACCCTCTAGATGGACATGTCATATGCCACTATTCCTATCTTTGGTCAAGACAAAAGATTTTACAGGGAATTTCTACTGAAATATATGGTCAACAACAAATAAAAACCTACCAAATATCCTATATACTTAGTAAGCACTGAGTTGGGGTCTTCCATTTTCTTCAATGATATATGCTCCAGAGCAGAAGAGATGAAAATAATCCTGGCAAATAAAGGTATACCCGGGTAGTTGTTGGAGGAAATTTCAGAACAACAGGGTGACCCAGAGAATCATATATGGAAAATTAACTTTGACGAAGTTGCATGCAGAGAAGGAGCTGGAGCTAGTGTGTGAATAAATCATCCCAAAGGAGATGTGAAATTGTGCTCTTAAAAACTTGTTGGCCCTTGACCAATATTTAAGGAACACTTGGTCATATTTGACACTTTTGTAATTCAACACCCTGTCAAAGATGGAGCGCTAGGTGAAGCAGAGATCACAAGATATCAGTACACTTTGGGCCTCTTTTAGGGTTTTGGGTTAATGTAATGGGTATGAAATGTTGGCCCATGGGTTTACCCATGTTTAGGCCTATTTTTTAAAGTATAAATAAGTAGCTAGGAAATGTAAGAGAAGGGAATAAGCTAAGTGATAGTAAAGGTTGTGTGTATACTGTGTGATCGACTTGCAGACCTGAGTGAAAGTGTTGTAAGTGTTGAGTGCATGGATTGTAAGAAGGATTTGTGCTAGATATACTCAGGGAAGGAAGATCTGGTGAGGTGCGTGCATATATCCTATCCTATGTGGAGTACAAGTTTAAGCTCTGTGTTGTAATCAGATTGACCAAAGCTAATAAAGAAGAAGAAGACTTTGTGGATGTAGCCCCAGGGTGGGGGTGAACCATGGTAAACTTGTGTGTTATGCTTGGTTCCTTGATCTAATGTGTTTGTCTCTTTCCATGTGTTGTGTTTTGATATGATTATGCTATGATATACTTAGATAGATCTACTTTTCTTTTTGCTTCTTAGATGTATGGATGTAGATCTGACATATATGAAAGTGCTGAGTGCTAGACCTATTTTGTTGTTGCTAAGTGATAAATTAACCTATATCTAAGTGAATGTTGCAGTGCTCTGCACCATATGCGAAGTGCCATGAGGGTTAAATATTGATGAATGATTTATGCTAAAGTGTTTTCTAAGTGTTAGAATCACAGATCTATGTCCCAGATAAGGTTCCATACACCTGAGTCCTGCAACCACCCCTGCCTATACCGCAGGTGAGAATTCATCTGCCTCGCAGGTGTTGCTAAAAGGGCTGGTAGTTAGGGTTTTGTTGGTGTGTTGTTGAAGTGTTGAACCCCAGGTCTGCCCCTGTGCCAAAAAATGGTTTCGTTGTCGGGACCTGAAAGTGTGATTGCTGGGAACTAAGGAAGAAGAAGATTTGTGGAGAACGTCCATCCTAAAATTGTAAAATCTCTGTGTATAGATTTGTTGCCCTAGTGCACAACTGTTTACCCAACTTGTGAAGATTTGTGATGGAAATAAGGTCATATCTAAAGAAAGGAATATCAAATCTGAAGAAAAGAAGCGAGATCTGAACACTTTGTGCTCTAAGAAAAGTAAAAGTGGAAATTTCTGAAAGAAAGAGGTCAGATCTACAGAAAAGAGGTAAGATCTGTAAGCTCTGTGCTCTAATAAAGGTAAGAATAGTTAAAAGTTTTTAAGATCTGAAAGTTATGTGCTCTATAGAAGTGAGATTAGTGAATTTTTTGTTTCTAAAGCATGGATCTAGGTATGATTGATAGATTGTTTCCTAGCTTCAAAACTAGGGCATTGATAGATGAAAGAAAGATTGATACAAATAGATCTAATAAGTATAATGATAGATATGTTATACCTATGCATAGAAATAATGTTTGGACTAACCAATGGATGCAGGATCTCGGTGCGCAGTACAAAAGAAGTTGGGGAACATTTAAACGAAAGAGAGGGTTAACCCTTTGTTACAGTTGCAGAAGACCAGAACATCTTGCTAAGAAATTCCCTAGTGGAAGACCTAGTTGTCTCTGTTGCAAATCCTTATACCACGAAGTGTTGGATTTCCCTAGAATGATTGCTAAGCTGAAAAGAATGAATCTGAATGAAGAAAACCGTAAGGAAGATCCAAAAATAGTAGAAACTCAAAAGGAATCAAAGAAGGTATTTTTGCAGATGAAAGACAACTTGAATGATCACTGACATGTTAGGTTACCGAAGATCTTCAAAGAAAAGGAGAAAATGAAAGCCACAATAGGGGACTTCGACATTGACTGTATTCTTGATGAAGAAACACAAGTGAACATTATGCCAGAAAGAACTTAGGAAGCTATAGGGAAGCCTGCTATGATCCCTTCATTAGGTGGAATAGGTTTATTCAGAGAAAAATTGATGATGTTATGTGGAAGGCTCGCTCAGATACCTGTGACAGTCAAGGGAACTTTGACAAAGGAAGATTTTGAGATTAAATTTTTTATTGAAGATAGCACCCCGTTTACCATGTTACTAGGAAAACCTTGGATTGATAGAGATCAGGCTAGAAAGAAGGAAGAAGAATAATTTTTAGGAAAGCAGAGACAATAGTTAAAAGATTTCATGACTAGAAGGATCACACAGTTGATTGAAGAACAGGAAAGAAAATCAAAGTTATTTGACACTAGAAGCCAAGATGTCAAAGCTGTAAGAGCATTAGAGGACTCACAAAAGATTGAAGTATCTATCTCAGATATATAAGAAGTATTACCCCTGAGTCTTAGAAGAGAATCTCAACAACACGAAGTAACTATGTCCAAGGAAAATAAGAATTAGAATGGGAAGGGAATCACCGAGACGAAGATAACTGGAAAGAAGGCTAGGAACCTAAGTAAAAAGAGAGCTAATATCGACAGGCTACAAAAAATTCTAGAGGGAGCCACCCAGAAGGAAAAATTGCAGAATTTGAACTTCCCTGAGATATCAGAACAACGACATAGGTTACTTCTCCATGGCGGAGCAATATAGCCATTGCAAGATGGTATAACCATTCGACTGCCACTCCGAACGGATCAAAAATCATTTATGGTTCATCACTAGACTGTTTGACCATGCCATAATGGAAAAAACATAAGTTAATACAGCCTCATACCCATTGCAAGGAGACCGTTGCTAAGTTTCCCTACTTAGTCTGTCGCGCCACGCGCCGAGAATACCTTTTTCTAAGTGCAAATTTGAGCCCGAACCTATTATTACTTCACCCTATGATCATTTCCTTATTCCCATACCATTCACTGAAGTCTCTGAATTCATTTTACACCCAAGCTAGTTGACCCAAGCTTGTATGTGGGATGAGCTTAGCGCTACCGAGAAAGTAGTTGAAGAATTTTTTATTGACCTAATGATTGAGAGATTCATGTCAGAGAGAGGATTATCTATAGGATTCCAAGCATCATAAACAAGAGGAGTCCAGGCCTCCCCTTCCACTACTCATGTCGATCCATCCTGGCCGACCGATGAGAGACAGACCAATCACAAGGATGGCATCGCTAATGCCAAGCTTACCCCATGCATTCTACCTACTTACTTACCACCTCTAAGTGGTTCCATCAACCGTGACAGTGTACCTAGAGACTTTGAGTATGCTTTGATCACCGTGTACCTTCCGAAGGGGGTGTGCACAGTTCGTGTTGACCAAGATAAGCTCACATCCCTAAAATTTAGTGATTTTAACCTTGGAGATCGTAAAGTTTACAGCATGTTAGCCACGCATAATTACTTAACCAGGACCAAAGGAAAGAATTCGAAGACTCTCCCGCAGTCATGGACCTAGAACCTTGTGTAGTCCACTACTTAATGTAATGAATATCTCGCACTTCGGTAGACACCATGAAGTCAACGCATGCGTGAAGTTGCTCCTATTATGCTACCACGGAGGATACTTATGGTTAAACTGTCGCATCACTATGGATTCGACCTTGATCAATCATATCACATGACTTAGTATGTAGGGATCCAACCCACAGGAGTTTTATCTTGGAAAGATCAAAGATCGTGCTCTTGCTCAGTGAATAAAAGAAACTTATGGTGATGTCGAGAAAGGCACACGAGGATACAAGGTAGCCTCTATCTAGAGTGGCACATTATGCCTTTCTTGTCAGTTAATCATGGGAAATCTATTTCGCAAAAAAAGACCAACACAAGTGACTGGATTCGTAGTTGACCTCGCAGGGAAGTGCATCGAGGGACTACAGATGAACTAGGCACAATACCTAGTCAACCAGTTAGAGCTTGATTGCAGAGAAGTGAAATAAAAAGGGTATGAGTTCCACTTTAGTTGGTTGCTCATACTAATCACTTTCATCTCATGGGAGCTACTAGAAGGTACCAATTTTCTGGAGATCGAACCCTTCGAACCACTGGCCATGAAGTTATGTATGCTATGGTACTCCAGTGACATGAAGAAGCAGTGGCAGTCCAATGTTGTCTTCCACACCTATTACAACCAATTGAAGAATGCAATCCCGTCTACATCGCGCCTCACCCCGAACACACTTCATAGGTTTAGACCTTTGATACAATTCAGCATGGAATACCACTTCAACTGTATCATAGTGCGTGATGATGATCATAAATAGCATCTCTAGTCATACTACAAGTTGACAGAAGAAGACTTGGAGCTGATTACCAAGGAATGGTCAGCAGACCTCCTTGTTACAGTAGACCCTGCAGAGATGTCCGACGTAGATAGCCTTAAAGCTATGTTGGATACACCTGGACCAAGAAAGACTAAAAAGGATGATGAAGTTATAGAACTCCATAGCACATCCACAAATACTACTTCGATCTCACCTGCACAAGGAGGTGATGGTGAAGAAATAGGGGGTGCAGAAGTTGAGAAAAACAAAGGCAAGGTTACTCTGCTTGGAGAGGAGGAGGATCCCTCCAAGAAAAGGAATATTACCCCACCAAATCTCTCATCTTGAAATAAATATAAGTCCACCCATAATACGTTTAAGACCACCCTCACATCAAATGACTTCGCACTGAATGATGCTTCACTAGAGATCGCAGAAAAGCAAGAAGTGAAGCAGGAGGAGGTATTCAGCCGAATCAAGGGTGAACTTCAAGAAGTGTAGCAGGCACTCCAGTCCAACCGAGTAGTTTCTATGGCTCCCTTGACAAATGAAATAGCAGGAACAGGTGATGATCCCACTCAATTACACTAGATCGCTAATAAAGTCGAAGGTCTCCTTTGACAAGCTTAAGAAGACATAGCGCAAGCCACCCAAGCTTTGACATAAGTACAGAGTGCACTTCTAGAACAACAAAGTAGGGAAGAACATGAAAATATTTCCTTGGAAGTGAAGTGGGAGGAAGAAAAAACACAGTTACAGCAGAGAAAGGACCAATTTCTAGAAGAGAAACTTGAAGTACAGGAAAGGGTTCACAAAGCTCTTCACTTTGTGATGGTCATAGTACTAAAGATTGAAGAACATG
Organism: Picea engelmannii; assembly: GCA_009831015.1. Taxonomy (NCBI): domain Eukaryota; kingdom Viridiplantae; phylum Streptophyta; class Pinopsida; order Pinales; family Pinaceae; genus Picea; species Picea engelmannii. The sequence goes on along the minus strand of ML778111.1, from coordinate 1,148,271 downwards.
TCCCACAGTAGGTGGCACAAATGGAAGAAGTAATCCAGCAAATTCAGAAGTGCATCGCAGATCTAGAACTTTGTACCATGTCTGAGACTCCTCAAGAAGTAAGAGACCTAAGGGAGGCAACTACCTGGAGCATAGTTGGCCAATTAAAAACCTTTCCCTTGGAAAACAAGAAGCTGAGTGCTAGAAGCAACCAGACTTACGATAACCTCGCAAAGAATCCTGAGTTGCAGACATTAGAGACACATCTCCAAGAAGAAAAGGAGTGCACAGATACACTACAGGCACAACTCAAGGCCTTGACCCCAGTCGAACGTATGAAGAGATTTCTAGAACAATGCACCGCCCAACAATAGGTACACACGTTGCAAAGTAAAGTGATGGAAGTCTCCCAATGACTTTTGCCAATCCAAGAAAAGGCATGCCAACTGTTCACTGAAATTGAAAGCCAGGGAACTGATCTTGAACAAGTTGTCATCACCACAGAACAACACCTGGAAGGGTCAGTCAACGATGAAGTGATCCAAGAGTTCACTTAGCAAGAGGTTGTCGCACTGCAGTAGGTTGAAGTAGCTCGAGCCAAGATCGAGGCATTTGAGGTGGAATTAATTAGACCAGAGTGATGCAGGATGAGTCACAGGTGAGTGTTGGGGGCCCGTTGGCCCTTGACCAAGCTTTGAGGAACACTTGGTCATGTTTGACTGTTTTGGACTTCGACACCCTGTCAAATATGGAGCGCTAGGCGAAGCAAAGATCACGGGATCTCAGTCTACTTTAGGCCTCTTTTAGGGTTTTGGGTTAATGTAATGGGTATGGGATTTCTTCCCATTGGTTTACCCATGTTTAGGCCTATTTTGTAAAGTATAAATAAGTATCTAGGAAATATAGGAGAAGCGAATAAGCTAAGTGCTAGTAAAGGTTATGTGTATACTGTGTGACCAACTTACAGAGCTAAGTGCAAGTGATTTAAGTGTTGAGTGCATGGATTGTAAGAAGGCTCTATGATAGATCTACTCAGGGAAGGAGGATCTGGCGAGGTGCACACAGATCTCCTGTCCTATGCGGAGTACAAGTTTAATCTCTTTGTTGTAATCAGATTGACCAAAGCTAATAAAGAAGAAGAAGACTTTGTGGACGTAGCCCCAGGGTGGGGGTGAACCATGATAAACCTATGTGTTGTTCTTTGATATGATTATGCTATGTGATTTGCTATGATATACTTAGATATATCTACTTTTCTTTGTTCTTCTTAGATGTATGGATGTAGATCTGAAATATATGAAAGTGTTGAGTGCTAGACCTATTTTTTTATTGCTAAGTGCTAACTTAACCTATATCTAAGTGAATGTTGCAGTTCTCTGCACCATATGTGAAGTGCCATGAGGGTTAAATACTGATGAATGATCTATTCTAAAGTGTTTTCTAAGTGTTAGAATCATAGATCTGTGTCCCAGCTAAGGTTGTAGACACTTGAGTCCTGAAACCACCCCTCCCTCTACCTTGGGTGAGACTTCATCTACTTCGCAGGTGTTGCCGAAAGGGCCAGTAGTTAGGGTTTTTTTGGTGCACTGTTGAAGCGTTGAACCCTAGGTCTTCCCCTGTGCCAACAAAACTCATTTTTGAATGTACAAATAATATGGCCGAGTATGAAGCATTAATATTGGGGTTGAAAGTTTTGGAAGATTTGGGTGCCAAAGGGATTGTTGTACTTGGATATTCTGAACTCATCATAAATCAAATCAAAAGCATCTACTAAGACAGACATCCTAGATTGAGTGCTTACATAAATCTGGTATTAGAACTCCTTGAGAAATTTCCAAAATGCAACCTTTCATCCATTCCATGGGAACAAAATCAGGCTGCCGATGCACTGGCCACTTCAACAACAATGTTCAAAGTCCCAATTTTTCCCCCAAAAAGACACAAGGTTGAAGTCAAGTACAGATCGGCAATACCAGACAATATGAAACACTGGAAAGTCTTTGAGGATGATAAACAAATAGAAAGATTCCACGGCATGGAAAATGAGTTCGAGAATTTAAGCATTGATGATGAATATTGTGACGATGAAGTAGATGCATATTCTTTCACCAAAGAAGGATACTTTGACAATCAAATTGTTGACAGAGATATTGTGCAGATAAAGAGAAACATTATCCCCAAAAGCCTAGTACCATTAGAAAAATGTTTTGATAACAACGATGTAAGAAGTCCAAATGTCACAGTAGATGAAAGGGATGTGGAAGACTATAATATTGGGACTCCATAAGACCCGAAGATCATTAAATTGTCCAAGAAGATTATCCATGAAGTCAAATAAAGGTATGTAAAATTAATGAAAGAATTCCCTGATGGCTTTTCCTAGAGCTATGATGAGTTGAAATTTTATGATACTAGTATAATCTAGCATGTTATCCTGATAAAAGAAGATCACAAGCCATTTAAACAGAAGTTAGGAAGAATAAACCGTTTGTTGTTACCATTGATAGAGAAAGAAGTAAAGAAATTGTTGAAGAAAAAATCATAGTGTCCCTAATATTCTCCAAATGGGTAGCAAATCTAGTGCCTGTCAGAAGAAAGAGTAGAAAGATCATATTGTGTGTGGACTTCAGAAATCTGAATAAGGTATCTCTTAAAGATAACTACCCTTTACCCAAAATGGACCACATTCTACAAAAGGTAGTGGTCTCTCAAAATATTTCGATGTTAGATGGTTTCTTAGGATACAACCAGATCATGGTACATCCTGATGATCAAGAAAATACAACATTCAACACACCTTGGGGAACATTCATGTACGCCAAAATGCCATTTGGGCTTATGAATGTTGGAGCAACATTTCAGAGGGCTATGGACATCGCCTTTGTGGATGAAAAGGATAAATTTATTTTTATATACCTTGATGACATTACTTTGTATTCTTCTATAGATGAGGAACACATCGAACATATCATAAGGGCGTTTGAGAAATGCAGATAATTTGGCATATCGTTGAATCTGAAAAAGTCAATTTTTTCCATGGAAGAAGGGAAGCTCTTAGGGAACATCATTTATAAGTAAGGAATAAAGGTATACCCCATCAGGTTAGAAGGAATTTTGAATATTGGTGTACCCAGAAGAAAAAAGGAAGTACAATCCTTTCTAGATAAAGTAAATTTCCTGAGAAGATTTATTCCTAATTTAGCAGAGATCATAAAGCATATCACCAACATGTTAAAGAAGGGAAATGAAATCAAATGGATCCCTAAGGATAGAAAATATTTTGAGGACATCAAGGTAGAATTGATAAAGACTCATGTGCTGGCTAGTCCAAATTTTGAGAAAGATTTCATACTATTTTCTTTCCCTTCAAAACACACAATTGCAGGTGTATTACTCGAGAAGGATGACAAACATTTTGAGAATCCCATAGCATACTACAGTAAGCTATTGAGAGATGCTCCTTTGAAATATGGCATCATGGAGAAGCATGTGTATTCTTTGGTCAAACATTGAAAGAAGTCAGGGTGTATATTCTACATTCACATACTACTGGTTATGTCCCCAACAACTCAGTAAAAGACATATTAATACAACCTGATCCTCAAGGAAAGAGAGGAAAATGGATTGCATTACTATTAGAATATGATCTCGAAATCAAGCCCATGAAGTTGATCAAAGGGAAGGGACTTTCTAGACTAATGGCACAAACAAACTGTGAACTCTTGGGAATAAAATTCACTACAGATGTGTCAGAGAATAAAACAGAGGAATAAAGGGAGACTCCATGAATATCTCATAAATTGATTGAATCTACGTGGTATGCAAACATTATCTTTGTGTTAAAAAATCTACAATCTCCTCCTAAATATAGTAAAACAAAGGCTAGGTTCTTGAAACCAAAGGCAAAAAAAAATTTCATTGTTAATGGATTACTATACTGGAAAGACCCATAATGAATTTTACTGAGTTGTTTGATAGAAGAAGAAGTGGAAAGAACCATCAGGGAATTCCATAAAAGAAACTGTGGAGGTCATCATTATTGGAAGACAATTATACACAAAATGTTGAGAGCTGGTTTTTGTTGGCCTAGTATTTTTCCTGATGTTTATAAGGAAGTTTCAAAGTTCCATGAATGCCAAATCTTCTATGGGAAAGGAATGTTGTAGTCTCTGTCATTGAAGCCCATTTCAATAGAATCTCCTTTTAGGCAATGGGGCCTAGATTTCATAGGAGAGATACACCCACTATATTCAGCTCAACACAATTGGATCCCGACTGCAACACATTATTTTAATAAATGGATTGAGGTTGTTCCTACCATACAAACTACATATGACGTTATCATTTGATTCCTTTAAGACAATATTCTATCTAGATTCAGATATCCGATCAAGATTATAACATACAATGCAGCGACCTTTAAGTATAAAAAGTTGGATACATTTTGCAGTGATTACAATATTACTCTTGTCCATTCTACGTCATATTACCTACAAGGAAATGGATTAGCCGAGTCTTTAAACAAAATCCTGGTCAAAATCATCAAAAAATTGTTGCAGGAGAATAAAAAGGCGTGGAACAAGAAGCTCATTCATGAACTATGGGCTGACAAGATATCCCCAAAAAGATCTATTGCCACATCTCCTTTCCAGATCGTTTATAGTACATAATCAATATTTCCTACGGCACTCAGATTGTCCGTAATGAAGTTGTTATAGGAGAAAGAAGCAGAGACAAATGTCAGTCAGAGAAGGGAGGAATAACTCATCAGCATGCAGTAGACCAGAGAAAAGGATTTCAATAACACCTAACTATGTCAAGAGAAAATCAAGGAAGCTTTCGACAAACGTACCAAAGAGGATGACTTCAAACTTGGAGATTGGGTACTAAGATGGGATGCCAAGAATGAAAATAAAGGTAAACATGGAAAATTTGATCACCTGTGGCTGGGCGCATTCAAAATTACAATTTACCATGGGAGCAATGCCTATTTATTGGAGGAAAGTAACGGAGAACTCGTCGTAGTGGGGCTTGTGAATGGCAAGTTCCTCAAGCACTACATCATTTGAATAATCATCACTCTCCATTCATTGTACATAGACGCTTTGCGTTTTTTTTTTCAAGTGTGAAAATCGAAATAAAAATAGCATGGTTGAAGCCTGAGGTGAAGGCCCTGAGTTGTGTTGAGTAGGTTCGAAGTTTTTGAATAAAAATAAACGGATTCAAATCACACACATAATATTACAACCCAATGGGTAGGCGTGTTGAAACATATCTTGAATTTTTATTCTTAAGGATAAAAGATTTGTATTTTTTGAGTATTTGTATTTTTCAAATTTCTTAAAACAAGAATTTCATCACCAATAAATTCGCGATGCCTTTTATTGTTTATTTTTGGACAAAGAATGGAAAAAATCTAAACAAACCTAAGTTTTCCAACACTATTTCAAACAATCTTTTAAACGGGCAGTAATTTAAAATTTAAGTTTTAATTTAAACCTAAAATCGGGATTCGGAGTTTTGTGTAAACAAATGTTTAACGCAAATTGAATTGCGAAATCCCGATCCCCAATTTCCTGATACTTTAAAACTTAATTAAAACATAATTTTCTTAATTTAGAATTAAAAGGGTTTAAACATTAAGTTAATCACGTCGCGAAATCGAGATTCACGATTGTATAAGAGCAAATAATCTTGTCATCGAGTTTCTCGATTTCCCGATTTCACAATACTTTTAATCCTTAATTAAAGTTTTGAATTAATCTAATAACTGTTAATAATGATTAAGAGTTAATTAATTACATTGCGATATCGGGATTCACGGTTTTATGAGAAGCATATTTCATGTCATCAGTTTTCCCAAAATTCCGATCCCCGATTTTCTGATTAACGAAATCCCGAAAAGCTCTAATCTTAATTAATTAAGATACTAAAAATGTTTTAATTTAAAATTATACATCGCGATTTCGGCAATCGGGGTTCTTCGACGACATATTTCCTCGACATAAAAAATACCAAAACTCTGAAAAGCAGATTTTCAAATTTAATTCAAGATCAACGCTAATTAATCATCTTTCTAAACAAGGCTTAAAGTTAAACTTTCTTTGAATGTCCTTTAATGCGTCATTGTCCGATTTAGTAGGTTTAGATTATATTTGAAAACACCGAGAAAGCCTAAGTACAAACATTAAATGCATATCTTTGGAAATATATTTTGCATTAAGAGCCTTAACTTCATAACAGAGGTACAAATCTCAATGTTTTTATGATATATTCGAAGTAAACTTTTGAAATGTCTATATTATCATTTCAAAGCTAAATTACTCTCTGTTAGAGGTTTTCAAGTTAAACACAGAGCTATGGAACCCAAAAAGGCTTCGAAGAAAAATGAAGATCAACCAGAAGGTGATATTATCTCCGATACTACTGCATCTGAAGTACACTCTGTCAAATCATGGACTGGAATTTCTGAAAAACTGGAGGATGAGCTTAAATATGCAACCACTGATTCAGAAAATCACCTCCAAGATATTTCCGAGACTGAGCTTCATAAGGTTGTTGAACATCCGAGACTTGTGTCATATACCGATATGATCGGTTGGGCATTGGAAAAAGTAGATATCCCGACCAGAAGCATTCTGAACGAGCAAGGAGCTGTCATCGGCTCATTCAAGCCCGAGCATATTCAAGTAATGTATAAGCTCTCACCCAATTATAGACACACTTTTAATTCTGAGTTTTTAGTCGAGTTTCAAAGAAAAGAATGCATTGAAGCGGGCCAAAGATACCCTGGCATGATTAGAGGATGGGCCAGAGATGAAAACAAGTTTAGGGCTGATTTACATGGAATTTATGCCACAGCTTCCTTAAACGAATATATGGTTTATGTAGCAGTGATTTTATGTAGACTTTTTGGGAGAAAGGATCCTTGTCACTTTCATGCAGATTGGACACCTTTTTTAGAAGAAGTTTCAGAGGGACGCAGTTTTAATTGGCACAAAATTTTGTCAGATAACCTCACATTAGAGGTTGTGAATTACAAAGAAGCTAGGTCAAAAGGACAACCAGTGTCTTTTTATATGTCATCTTATATCATGGATTCCATTTGTTTTATGACTCCTTTCCCACTAATGAATTGGAGTTGGAATGTTTCTTGCTTAGAGCCTGTTCATAAATACCACTCAGCTCTCTAGGAAGAAAATGAAAAAAATGTTTTTTATGAGGTTTGTCATTATGTAATTATCCCTCTGCACAAAATATTCTTTGGATGCGAACCTCCTCGCATTTTTAATACCATCATAGAAAACCTCAAGTCAGTTGCTGACTGGTTCATTGAGGAAATTTTTTCCTATGTTAGGGTTTATGGCTGTTCTATTTCACCTCACGCACTCCCAAAAATTTTACTAGATAGGATGATATGCAGAGAAGTGGCTTATCAGCTAGTCAATTATGGTATTGGGTTAGAAATAAAAGCTTAGCAAAAAAAAACATGGCCATCTTTTCCTGTTTATATCGGAAAATTCATTTTATTAAACATAGGCCATTCTAAGGCAGAAGCCGAGTCGATGGATGAAGTGAAATTAGCAAGTATAGAGCACAGGAAACACGACCCTTACCAAATAATCAGTCGGCATTACATACAATGTAATTTAAAAGCATATGAGCATGAAATTTCAGTTTATGATGATGTTTTCAAAAATGTTAAGTCTTATGAGGAAGTGCAGAACAAAATGCAAGCCTTGTCACCTGATGCACAGGTGGGGTTTTCATCTTTTCAAAGACATAGACGACGCTGCCTGCCAAAGATTTTACAAGGTGAAATGTCAACTTCATTGCCAGAGCAAGAAACAATTCCTCCGGGGTTTGAAACTGATATTCAGGATAAGTCAAGTGACAAAGATAAGTTGAAAGATCCAGAAATACCTCCTTAGAATACATAGGGTTCTCAGACCAAAGAACCAGAGACAGAAAAGGGAAAAGGAATAGAAACCAATCCAATAGTTCTCGATGATATTCCAGAAAATATTGGAGGAACAACTTCAAAGGAACTTGGCAGTCCTATCACAGCATTGACTCCGCTACAGTCTACTTTTGGAACCCCTCATGAAGGAGTTCTATATGTAAGTGACCTAGAGCCAATCTCCAGAGACGAAATCCCCTCATCTGATTATTTTTTCAGTAAAAAACGAAGAGCTGTTTTGAAACAGGAAATTCATCCTGTAGGAGAAAGAATGATAAAAAAACATAAAATTATCATTGATGGAAATAAACTCAATGAAGGAGAATTCGCTAAAGAGATAGAAGGAACCATGGGTGCTATAGCATCAGATAACATGTATTCTATAGGAAATCTAACAACTATGCTTGAGCAAAAGGATCAAGAAATAATGTAGTTACAAGACAGATTAAAGGAAAATGAAAGAATTATTGGCTGGGGGATACAAAAGGGTCTAGAACAAGCTAGACTCAAAGACATACAAGAAATCCAAAAGTTGAATGAAAACTTGGATAAAGCAAAACACATGATACAGGTCACCCAAGAACAAGTTCAAAAGCTAGGCGATGAAAATAAATTTCTGCAAGATAATATTATTTCAATTGCTAACCAGGTAATTGAAATCGAACAGTTCAGGACTCAAGCATCAGATATATATGAAAACATAGAAGAAGAAAAACATAAAATATTCTATAATCTGGAAATCATCCAGAACTATCTTCATGAGTCAAATAGGTCTATGGAAAATGTAGTTCAGAAATAAAGAGAAGCTAAAGCAACAAGGAATTATTTTCAAAAGGTAATAACTTCTTTACAAAAAGAAGAAATTGGAAAAACCCAGAAATTACCCATTTCGGAGCAAGTAAAAGGAGATATAATGATAAAAGTCTGGGAAACAAAATTGGCAAAATATAAAATAATTACAATAGGAATTAATGAAGATTGTCAAAGGATCTTCAATCTTATTGAAAACGATTCAGTAAATATCGAGACATATGGTTTTTCTGAGTTATTAGGTGAAGTCAACATTACTAGGTACCAGCTGAAGTCAAAAGAAGAACTTGAAGAAAGGAAAACAGAAATTTCAAATATTAAAATGGTCAACATTGCAGAAATAGATAAGTGGATGATAACTTCAAGTTCAAAGTTGGAAAATGTTAAATTCACAGAGAAAACAATAGAAATCCAGTTGCCAGGCTTACAAAGAAGATTTTTCTCTTTTGAAGCAAATGACGTACCTGAGGCTCCTAGGGTCTTGGTAAAATTTTTGGAGAAATATGTTCAATGCGTTGAAGCAGTGAAAGAAAGTTCATCAACGCAAATTTAAAATTTTGTAAATATTTTTATTTTGTAGAATTTTGAAAGAAATTGTAGACGGTTGACATTAGTTTATGTAACCGTAATATTAGGAGGTTGGTTAGTTACCAACGAAAAACTTTGATAGAAAGGTATAAATATAGTTTCAAAAAGCTAAAAAGGGGCTTCATAAATTTTAGAGAGGGCCAATTTTTGTAATATCAGCTTTGAAGTTCATCGGAATATAAACCGCAAACAAGATTCTGGATCCTGCAACTTTGTGACTATGTTTCTTCCCCTGTCTATCATGCTTTGTTAATTTTCCTTTTAATGTGTGTTTTTATAACAAGTAAATCAGTTTGAAGTTATATACATTGTTGTCTATTATTTCATATTGGTTTGGATGTTGAATGTATTACAGTTTTTCCTCTGAAATTACTTTAGTAATTTTAAGACCTGTAAAACATTTTGTTCCTTAATATTCAACTCTATTAGAAATCTTGTTTTTCTTTCACCATTGTGAATTGAAATATAAGATTCTTTCTTGATAAAATCCTTATATTTCTCTGTATTGTGTTTTGTTGTTTACAAGTTCAAAATTGTTACAAAACCAGGAAACGGCCTTGAATGTGTTTTTACATTATTGTTTTAGATTTCAAAGTTATTCTTATTAATATGGTCTCTAAAAGTATAAAGTAACCAATTGATAAAAAACCCATTTACAAACCTTTAAAACCCTATCACCCATGACAGTCCCTAGTGGCAGACAACCTAACGTAGAACCTGGTCTTCAGTATCAAACTAGCATTGCCCTAAACTTATTTAATACTATTCTACAAACAACAACCAATAGTGCTGAGTTAGAAAGATCATGGGCTTCTATTGAATGTGACATTAGCATCCAAGAGAAATGGGAAGCAAGACAGAGACAGTTGAGAAACTGAATCTGATCTAGTCTTTCTTTGTTTCTTTATTTTAAAGTCTTTTTATAAAAATATTTTTCGGATGCCTTGACGGTATGTTTTATAGACTTAAAACATAAACTCAAGAACAACATCTTTTTGGCGTTGTTGTCGGGGACCAAAGAAACGAATTATTTCCCTGGGAAGAACGACATTGACACTTTCTGTTGTTGATAGTGAACAAGAACAAAAAACTTTCTAAGGCTAAATTATCTTTCACTTGGCGACTCCACATCAAATAAACTGGCTAGTAGCCGTAAGAACACCAGAAAAAACCTAGATAGAAAACAAACCTCGCCAGTCTCTAATCCGGAAAAAATCTTAAAATCAAGAAAATCAATTAAACAAATCCTTTTATCAACTTACTCTACAGATCAACCTAATTTTACACAATCAAATTCATCGAAAACTTTTGAATGATCACTTTCGCTTCCCCCCTCTTTTGATACTTTTTCTTTTCCCGAATTTTCGTCTCCAGTTTTCCAAGAATCTTCTCCACACACTGTCCCAACTTCAGTCCCAAACCTAACCATGGTTGCACAAGGAGGTGCTGGAGATGGAGGTGGTCAAGTACCACTTCCCGGTATTTTTGCCAAAGTGGCTGCTAGATATGCTCCCCTCATTCTTCATGTTCCTCTTCACGATATCCCTAAGAAATATATGAAGAGCCTCCCAAAATTTACAGGGGAGGGTGATTTGACTGCACAAGAACATATCAAATTTTTCGATCAATTTGCAGATATACTTGGAATAGAACATGAAGATGTTTATTCCTGATTACTTGTTGAAACTTTTGAGGGACAGGTGAGAACTCGGTTTCGATCCTTACCAGCTGGATCATTAAGATCCTATGAAGAGCTTGAGGGTGTGTTCATCAGACAATGGGGTGAGAGGAAGGATCACCTCTACTACCTAACCGAATTCGGAGCCCTAAAAAAGAAAAACTCTGAGTCAGTGCTAGAATTCACACAAAGGTTTAATAAATTATATAATAAAATTCCAGCTGAAGTTAAACCTTCACAACCTGCAGCCAAAGTAACTTATGCTGGTGCTTTTGATCCTGACTTTTCTTTACTATTGAGGGAGAGAAGATCATTAGATCTCTCTAAAATGCAAGATGATGTAGTTGAAATCGAATCCAATATGATGGCATCAGGGAAGCTTAAAGCAAAGACCGAAAATGTAAATAAAGAAAATAAAAAATTTAAAGAACAAGGTGGACCTTTAGGGTCAAGAAAATCTTCCGGAGATAGAATAGATGAGATGGCTAGGGTCATTCAACAACTCTCAAACAAAATTTCAAAAATGGAGTTAGAAAAACCTAGAAGATAAAATTTTCCTAGAAAATATTTCCGAAAAAATCTTGAACCTCAGGGACCACATAAAATAATAAAAAATGAAGATCAAAAAATTCAAGCACCTTTTAAAAGTGAAGATTATATTGGAGAAGAAGATTTTGGCGATTTTGAAGAATTGGATGAAGATATTAGTAATCTTGGTGATGATAATAGGTATCCTTATTTATCTAGACAGGATTATGAAGCATCTTTGATTAAAGAAAGTAAATCAGAAGATAAAATTAGCAATAATGCCACTGATGATCATACATATCAAAGTATTGCAGATGATATTATTGCTGATTTACAAGGAAAATACAATCTAAGACCGAGAAATACAAATCTCCCTAATGTTCAAACAAAAAAGGTTTTTCTTAGAAATGATACTAATGAGGTAAACCCAAAAGTTGCAGATAAACAGTCTGCAAAAATAAATACAATAGATAATCCTGTACAGTTAGAGCCAGTAGGAACAACCCCTGTAAATACACAAGCTCCGATAAAAGAAAATAAGGTTACATCACAACGTAAAACTGAGAAAAAAGTTATGGAATCCCCACACATTGAGAATGACAAGGCCCTAGGAAACTTTAACTTGGAAAAAAAAATAAGCAAGATCAAAATTCCTATCCCCCTTGTCGAATTAGCTAAAAATCCAGTATACCGAAAAAAAATAGCCAAAATAATTAATTTTTCTGAAAAGGAAAGTCAGGCCGACACAATTAACTTAGAAGATGATAAACCTATCATAGTTTTCGGTCCACACGTCGAAGGGGAAAGAGATACAGTGGCTCCTTTTTATATCACACTAACTATTTTTGACCACCTTTTACATAACTCTATGTTGGATTCTGGAGCTTCTCATAATGTTATGCCTAAAGCAATAATGGAAAAACTTGGTCTCTAAATCACAAGACCCTATGGTGATTTGTATTTTTTTGATTCGAGAAAAGTTAAATGCATAGGGATGATTAAAGACCTAGTGGTAAACTTGGCCCAGATACCCGCTAAAAGTATCCTTATGGATGTAGTAGTCGCAAATATTCCCGCAAAATATGGAATGCTACTATCTAGATCATGGGGCGCTAATCTTGGAGGATCCCTCCAGCTAGATATGACCTATGCTACAATCCCTATTTTCGGAGGACAATTCACTCGTCTTTACAGGGAGACTCGGATGGAATTCACTGTAAGTGACCCAAATAATCCTAACAATCATCCAGTGTATATTGTCGACCAAGATTTAGGAAACTGTATATTATCGTTAGATGATGATTTTGAAATAGATGTAGATGATAAAGATATAGAAGAAAAAATTAAAAAAAAAGAAATAAAAGAAAATGTATATAATACTGGTACATGGAAAATGTTTTTTGATGGTGCTTCCTCCTATCTTGGAGCTGGGGCTGGAGTACTCCTTATTTCTCCTGATGATCAATTTGTAATTACTTTTTCTTATAGGCTCCAATGGTATATAGATTGTACAAATAATGTATGTGAATATGAAGCTCTAGTACTTGGCTTAGAAGCCGCAAGAAGAATGAAAATTAAAAATATTGAAGTCTTCGATGATGCTGAATTAATCATAAAAAAAGTAAATCGGAAATATCAAGCTAAACATCCTAGATTAAGGTCTTATAGAAATTGTGTATGGGATTTAATTGAGAATTTCTTCACTTCTGTGAATTTTCATTTCGTCCCTAGATCCGAAAACCAACAAGCTGATGCTTTAGCTAAAGCTGCATCAATGTTTACACCCCCGATGGCTTTTAATTTAAAATACCACATTCAAACGAGACATTGTCCTTCAATACCTGATAATATACAACATTGGCAAGTTTTCGAAGACGATGAGCAACTTAGAAAATTTCTTGAATCTTTAGATGAATTTTTAGAAACATATAACGATCAGGAGAATCAAAATGATCCTATTTGGATCATGCAGGAAGAGGAAGATGCAAAAGAGTTTCATGATAAAATAGCTAACCACCGGATGCTTGTTCTAAAAAACAATCAAATCCCCAAAGGTCTGATTCCTTTGGAAAGACTCTTTAATAAATATGACATTCCTTCTAAAACTACTCTACAACCTCAACCAGAAGAGGTTGAAGATTGTAACATAGGAACTGTAGATAATCCCAAAATGGTTAAGTTATCTAAATTTTTATCAGTAGAAAACAAAAACAAATACACAGAGTTGTTAAAAAAGTATAAAGATGTGTTCGCATGGTCATACGAAGATTTGAAAACATATGACACCTCGGTGATAGGACACAAAATACCACTTAAACTAGGTGTCAAACCTTTCAAACAAAAACTCAGACAGTTTAACCCGATTTTATTACCTGTCATTGAGAAAGAAGTTAAAAAACTTATGGACGCTAAGATTATTGTTCCCTTAAGATATTCTAATTGGGTTGCTAATCTAGTCCCAGTTAGAAAGAAAAATGGGGAAATCAGATTATGCGTTGACTTTAGAAATTTAAATAAATCTTCTCTTAAAGATAATTATCCTCTACCAAAAATGGATCATGTTATTGAAAAAGTAGTAGGGGCTACTAGAATGTCCATGATTGATGGATTTTCAGGATATAATCAAATTGTTGTTAGTGAGCCTGACAGGGAAAAAACTGCATTTACCACTCCTTGGGGTACGTTCATGTATGATAAAATGCCATTTGGACTAATGAATGCAGGAGCTACTTTTCAACGAGAAATGGATATTGCTTTTGTCGGCGAACGAGATAAGTTTGTAGTTATATATCTGGATGATCTTACTATTTTTTCAAAATCAGATGAAGAACATATGATTCATCTAAAACAAACTTTTGAAAAATGTCGTAGGTTTGGTCTATCATTAAATCCTAAAAAATCTCATTTCGCCATGTAGGAAGGCAATTTGTTGGGTCATATAGTATCCCGAGATGGAATTAGAATCGATCCTAAAAGAGTAGAGGCTATAGAAACATTAGCTATTCCTAGAAATGTTAAATAAATTCAATCTTTTTAGGAAAAATAAGTTTTTTGAGAAGATTTGTTCCTAACTTTGATGAAATTGTTAAATTGATTACAGATATGCTCAGAAAAAACAGTGAAGTTAAGTGGATAGCAGAAGCTAAGGCATCATTTGCCCACATTAAAAAAGTTATAAGTGAGGCACCATTATTAGCAAGTCCATACTATCTTAAGGATTTCCTCATTTTTTCATTTGCCTCTGAACATACGCTTGTTGTTGTTCTCCTTCAGAAGAATGAAGAAGGTTTTGAGCAACCCATCGCCTTCTTTAGTAAAAGCCTCTGAGACGCTGAACTTAAATACAATATAATGGAAAAGAAAGCTTACGCCATGGTAAAAGCATTGAAATATTTTAGAACGTATGTATTACATTCCAAAGTCATTGCGTATGTACCCACTAGTGCTGTAAAGGATATCTTAGTTCAAGCAGACAATGATGGTAAAAGAGGTAAATGGCTTGCAAAAATTCAGGAATTTGACTAGGAGGTTAAACAAACTAAATTAGTAAAAGGACAGGGTTTAGCTAAACTTTTAGCTGAATCTAATTATAGGGCTCTTGGGATAAACAGTGCTCAAGAGGAAGAAGGATGGATAGATGTGAATGAAATTGATGATCAAATAATCGAAAGCAAGATCGAGGACAAATTCGCTTCGTCAAATTGGTATAAGGATATAGTAACATATTTATTAACTTTGAAATGCCAAGATGATTTGTCACCTTCCAAAGCTAGAACACTGAAATTGCATGCAGTTAAATACTACATTTCTGAGAAAATATTATACTGGAAAGACCCACTTGGTTTCCTCTTAGTCTGTCTGGTTGAATCAGAAACAGAGGAAGTTATAAGTCAGTTTCATGATGGGGTATGTGGAGGGCATCATGCTTGGAGAGAAATGACATATAAAATCTTAAGGTCTGGTTATTACTGGCCTAAACTTTTCCCAGATGTAAATGATAAGGTAAGAGCTTGTAGCCCTTGCCAATCTTTTACTGGAAAACATAAGCTACCAGCTATGCCGTTAGTCCCAGTCAAGACAGAAGCTCCTTTTCAGCAATGGGGGCTTGACTTCATAGGTGAGATAAATCACCATTCAAGTGCCCAACATAGATGGATTCTCACTGCTATAGACTATTTCACCAAGTGGGTGGAAGCGATCCCGATAAGGAAGGCCACTGATTCAGTGGTTATAGACTTTTTGGAAGAGAATATATTGGCAAGATTTGGTTGTCCTAGAAAGATAGTCACAGATAATGCACAGGATTTCAAGTCTATGGCAATGGTCATCTTTTGCCAGAAATATAATATTGTGCTAGGACATTCCATAGCATACTATCCACAAGGAAACGGTCTGGTAGAATCTTCTAATAAGAGTTTGATCAGTATAATTAAGAAAGTCTTAAATGAAAATAAAAAATCTTGGCATTTACATTTAAAGTATGCCTTATGGGAAAATCGGATAGGCACGAAGAATTCTATCGGTACTTCACCATTTCAAATGGTTTATGGAACAGACATAGTGTTGCCCATAAACTTATCACTTCCTATGATGAAATTGTGGCAGGATGAGAAGGAAGAACCAAATCCTCTCACTAGAAGGATAAACCAACTGATTGAAGTTCAGCAGCACAGGGATATAATAGATGAAAAGCTACAGAAGTACCAGGATAATATGAAGCTGTTATTTGATCGCAAGGCCAAGAACATAAACTTTCTTCCAGGAGATCTAGTTTTGAGGTGGGATGCTCGAAAGGAAGATTCGGGAAAAAATGGTAAATTTGATCATATCTGGTATGGACCCTTTAAGATATCATCTTCTGAAGGTAAAAACTCATTTCTACTGGAAAATTTATATGGTAAGATCCTAAATGCCCCTGTTAATGCACGATTCTTAAAGCATTACATGGAATAAAATAAATAAATAAATAAAATAAAATAAAATAAAATAATATATATATATATATATATATATATATATATATATATATATATATAAATAAAAATAAAATAAAATAAAATAAATTTGTATATACCGGTTTCTTTCTCAAATTTTTGAAAAACTACTTTGTTAAAATTAAAAATTTGTAAATTAAAAAAATAAAAAAATAAATCAAAAATCAAAATCCAATCCACAGTTATTTTTGAAATTATATCTGAGGTATTCTGGTTTATAGATTGTTGAAAAGTCTCATTTAATATCCTTAGTATTATCTTTTATATTTTAAAACTTTGTATCAGAGTTGAAAAGATTTTGTATCGACTTTGAAAATCATCAAATGATTGAATTCAATTAGGTCAGTTTTCATGTTTTTTCTCTCTGACTAAAAATGGTTAGGTTTGAGATTAACTCTAAATATCTTAAGTTTCTTAACAGTTTGTCTGAACTTTTAAGCTTGCTCAAAAGAAGATCCCCTGAAAAGATTTTTCCCTTTTTCTCTACAGACTAAGGGGTTTTGAAGGTTGAGAAAAATTGGTCTAGAATAACCAAAACAAGTTGAAAAACCTTTATTATAAAATTTCATACAGATAACCACCCCTGATATATTAAGTGTCATTGATTGCCCCCGCTTCGTAAGCATAAGCTAACTATAAGACAGATGGTGAAAGGAAATTCATAATTGATTTCCCCCATCTAGTCCTACAGACGATGAAAGGAAATTCATTTAAATGATTGCCCTCGTCTAAAAATAAAATAAATAGATAACTTCACCGGGGTACTGAACAGGCCTGCTAGCAGTGAAGCAATGTCTGAGCATAAAATAAGCACTTGAAGCGGTGAAAGGAAATTCAGTAAAAAGGGACAGATAACTTCATCGGGGTACTGAATAGGCCTGCTGGCACTGAAGAAATATCTGAGGTATCTGTAAGGTTGTCATACTTATCTATAACTCTATTCTAGTTATCAATTTTTCAAAAACTGGATATTCATCTTAAGTCAAAATAGAGCTTCCCATTTTTAAAATTATAAATTTTATTTCGATTGATGCAATATGAAATGTTCAATAATCTGTTGAGTTTCTAAAGATTGTTCTAATCATCTCAATACTAACTCAATTTTAGAACGAGAAGGAAAATTTTGAAGAAGACTATAACTGAATTTCAAATAAATGAGAAGTTTTGAAAAGGTTTTCAAGGACTTTATGTAATCTCTTTTCCTGCTCCTTGATCAGTTTATCAGAGATAAACCCTTGACACCATTTACCCACTGAAGGCACCGAGTCTTCATGTTCTCCTCATCCCGCAGGGAGACGAGGTCCCCAGTTAGAGCCTATGTTGAAACATATCTTGAATTTTTATTCTTAAGGATAAAAGATTTGTGTTTTTGAGTATTTGTATTTTTCAAATTTCTTAAAACAAGAATTTCATCACCGATAAATTTGTGATGCCTTTTATTGTTTATTTTTGGACAAAGAATGGAAAAAATCTAAACAAACCTAAGTTTTCCAACACTATTTCAAACAATCTTTTAAACAGGCAGTAATTTAAAATTTAAGTTTTAATTTAAACCTAAAATCGAGATTCAGAGTTTTGTGTAAACCAATGTTTAACTCAAATTGAATTGCGAAATCCTGATCCCCGATTTCCCGATACTTTAAAACTTAATTAAAACATAATTTTATTAATTCAGAATTAAAAGGGTTTAAACATTAAGTTAATCACGTCGCAAAATCGGGATTTGCGGTTGTATAAGAGCAAATAATTTTGTCATCGTGTTTCCCGATTTCCCGATTTCACGATACTTTTAATCCTTAATTAAAGTTTTGAATTAATCTAATAACTTCTAATAATGATTAAGAGTTAATTAATTACATCACGATATCGGGATTCGTGGTTTTATGAGAAGCATGTTTCATGTCATCAGTTTTCTCGAAATCCCGATCCCCAATTTTTCGATTAACGAAATCCCGAAAATCTCTAATCTTGATTAATTAAGATACTAAAAATGTTTTAATTTAAAATTATACATCGCGATTTCGGCAATTGGGGTTCTTCGACGACATATTTCCTCGACATCAAAAATACCGAAACTCCAAAAAGAAGATTTTCAAATTTAATTCAAGATCAACGCTAATTAATCATCTTTCTAAACAAGGCTTAAAGTTAAACTTTCTTTGAATGTCCTTTAATGCGTCATTGTCTAATTTAGTAGGTTTATATTATATTTGAAAACACCGAGAAAGCCTAAGTACAAACATTAAATGCATATCTTTGGAAATATCTTTTGCATTAAGAGCCTTAACTTCGTAACAGAGGTACAAATCTCAATGTTTTTATGATATATTCGAAGTAAACTTTTGAAATGTTTATATTATCATTTCAAAGCTAAATTACTCTCTGTTACAGGTTTTCAAGTTAAACACAGAGCTATGGCACCCAAAAATGCTTTGAAGAAAAATGAAGATCAACCAGAAGGTGATATTATCTCTGATACTACTGCATCCGGAGTACACTCTATCATATCATGGACTAGAATTTCCGAAAAGCTGGAGGATGAGCTTAAATATGCAGCCACTGATTCGGAAAATCACCTCCGAGATATTTTCGAGACTGAGCTTCATAAGGTTGTTGCACGTCCGAGACTTATGTCATATACCGATATGATCGGCAGGGCATTGGAAAAAGTAGATATCCTGACCAGAAGCATTATGAATGAGCAAGGAGTTGTCATTAGCTCATTCAGGCCTGAGCATATTCAAGTAATATAAACTCTCGCCCAATTATAGACACACTTTTAATTATGAGTTTTTAGCCGAGTTTCAAAGAAAAGAATGCATTGAAGCGGGCCAAACATACCTTGACATGATTAGAGGATGGGCCAGAGATGAAAACAAGTTTAGGGCTGATTTACATGGAATTTATGCCACAGCTTCCTTAAAAGAATATATGGTTTATGTAGCAATGATGTTATGTAGACTTTTTGGGTGAAAGGATCCTTGTCACTTTCATGCAGATTGGACACCTTTTTTAGAAGAAGTTTCAGAGGGACGCAGTTTTAATTGGCACAAACTTTTGTCAGATAACCTCACATTAGAGGTTGTGAATTACAAAGAAGCTAGGTCAAAAGGACAACCAGTGTCTTTGTATATGTCAGCTTATATCATGGATGCCATTTGTTTTATGACTCCTTTCCCACTAATGAATTGGAGTTGGAATGTTTCTTGCTCAGAGCCTGTTCATAAATACCACTCAGCTCTATGGGAAGAAAATGAAAAAAAAATAAATTATGAGGTTTGTCATTATGTAATTATCCCTCTGCACAAAATATTCTTTGGATGTGAACCTCCTCGCATTTCTAATACCATCATAGAAAACCTCAAGTCAGTTGCTACCTAGTTCATTGAGGAAAATTTTTCCTATGTTAGGGTTTATGGCTGTTCTATTCCACCTCACGCACTCCCAAAAATTTTACCAGATAGGTTGATATGCAGAGAAGTGGCTTATCAGCTAGTCAATGGTGGTATTGGGTTAGAATTAAAAGCTCAGCAGAAAAAAGCATGGCCATGTTTTCCTGTTTATATCGGAAAATTCTTTTTATTAAACATAGGCCATTCTAAGAAGAAGCCGAGTCAATGGATGAAGTGAAATTAGCAAGTATAGAGCACAAAAAACACGACCCTTACCAAATAATCAGTTGGCATTACATACAATGTAATTTAAAGGCATATGAGCATGGAATTTCAGTTTATGATGATGTTTTCAAAAATGTTAAGTCTTATGAGGAAGTGCAGAACAGAATGCAAGCCTTGTCACCTGACGCACAGGTGGGGTTTTCATGTTTTCAAAGACATAGACGACGCTTCCTGCCAAAGATTCTACAAGGTGAAATGTCAACTTCATTGCCAGAGTAAGAAACAATTCCTCCGGGGTTTGAAACCGATATTAAGGATAAGTCAAGTGACAAAGATAAGTTGAAAGATCCAGAAATACCTCCTCAGAATACAGAGGGTTCTCAGACCAAAGAACCAGAGACAAAAAAGAGCAAAGGAATAGAAACCAGTCCAATAGTTCTCGATGATATTCCAGAAAATATTGGAGGAACAGCTTCAAAGGAACTTGACAGTCCTATCACAGCATTGACTCCGCTACAATCTACTTTCGGAACCCATCATGAAGGATTTATATATGTAAGTGACCTAGATACAATCTCCAGAGACGAAATCCCCTCATCTGATTATTTTTTCAGTAAAAAATGAAGAGCTATTTTGAAACAGGAAATTCATCCTGTAGGAGAAAGAATGATCAAAAAACATAAAATTATCATTGATGGAAAGAAACTCAATGAAGGATAATTTGCTACAGAGTTAGCAGGAACCATGGGTGCTATAGCATCAGCTAACATGTATTCTGTAGGAAATCTAACAACTATGCTTGAGAAAAAAGATCAAGAAATAATGTAGTTACAGGACATAATAAAGGAAAATGAAAGAATTATTGGCTGGGGGATACAAAAGGGTCTAGAACAAGCTAGACTCAAAGACATACAAGAAATCCAAAATTTGAATGAAAACTTGGATAAAGCAAAACACATGATACAGGTTACCCAAGAACAGGTTCAAAAGCTCGGCGATGAAATTTTTTTTTTGCAAGATAAGATTATTTCAATTGCTAACTAGGTAATTGAAATCGAACAGTTCAGGACTCAAGCATCAGAGATATATGCAAACATAGAAGAAGAAGAACATAAAATATTCTATAATCTGGAAATCATCCAGAACTATTTTCATGAGTCAAATAGGTCTATGGAAAAGGTAGTTCAGACAGAAAGAGAAGCTAAAGCAACAAGGAATTCTTTTCAAAAGGTAATAACTTCTTTACAAAAAGAAGAAATTGGAAAAACCCAGAAATTACCCATTTCGGAGTAAGTAAAAGGAGATATAATGATAAAAGTTTGGGAAACAAAATTGGCAGAATATAAAATAATTACAAAAGGAATTAATGAAGATTGTCAAAGGATCTTCAATCTTATTGAAAATGATTCAGTAAATATCGAGACAGATAGTTTTTCTGAGTTATTAGATGAAGTCAACATTACCAGGTATCAGCTGAAGTCAAAAGAAGAACTTGAAGAAAGGAAAGAAAAATTTTCAAATATTAAAATGGTCAACATTGCAGAAATAGATAAGTGGATGATAGCTTCAAGTTCAAAGTTGGAAAAGGTTAAATTCACACAGAAAAAAATAGAAAGCTAATTGCCAGGCTTACAAAGAAGATTTTTCTCTTTTGAAGCAAATGAGGTACCTGAGGCTCATAGGGTCTTTGTAAACTTTTTGGAGAAATATGTTCAATGCGTTGAAGCAGTGAAAGAAAGTTCATCAACGCAAATTTAAAATTTTGTAAATATTTTTATTTTGTAGAATTTTGAAAGAAATTGTAGACGGTTGACATTAGTTTATGTAACCGTAATATTAGGAGGTTGGTTAGTTACCAACAAAAAAATTTGATAGAAAGGTATAAATATAGTTTCAAAAAGTTGAAAAGGGGCTTCAAAAATTTTAGAGAGGGCCAATTTTTGTAATATCATCTTTGAAGTTCATCGGAATATAAACCGCAAACAAGATTTTGGATCCTGCAACTTTGTGACTATGTTTCTTCCCCTGTCTATCATTCTTTGTTAATTTTCCTTTTAATGTGTGTTTCTAACAAGTAAATCAATTTGAATTTATATACATTGTTGTCTATTATTTCATATTGGTTTGGATGTCGAATGTATTACAAATTTTCCTCTGAAATTACTTTAGTAATTTTAAGACCTGTAAAACCTTATGTTCCTTAATATTCAACTCTGTTAGAAATCTTGTTTTTCTTTCATCATTTTGAATTGAAATATAAGATTCTTTCTTGATAAAAGCCTTATATTTCTCTGTATTGTGTTTCGTTGTTTACAAGTTCAAAATTGTTACAAAACCAGGAAACGACCTTGAATGTGTTTTTACATTACTGTTTTAGATTTCAAAGTTATTCTTATTAATATCATCTCTAAAATTCTGATGTAACCAATTGATAAAAAACCCATTTACAAACCTTTAAAACCCTATCACCCATGACAATCCCTAGTGGCAGACAACCTAATGTAGAACCTGGTCTTCAGGATCAAACCAACATTTCCCTAAACTTATTTAATACTATTCTACAAACAACGACCAATAGGGATGAGTTAGAAACATCATGGGCTACTATTGAACGTGACATTAGCATCCAAGAGCAACAGGAAGAAAGACAGAGATAGTTGAGAAACTGAATCTGATCTAGTCTTTCTTTGTTTCTTTATTTTAAAGTCTTTTTATAAAAATATTTTTCGAATGCCTTGACGGTATGTTTTATAGCCTTAAAACATAAACTCAGGAACAACAAGGTGCTTGGTCTATATTTATTTGCTACCTCACAGGTAGGATAACATCCTGAGTTGGAGACAATGTTATCACCATATAATTCCTATATGGTGTCCGAGTTTCAAAATTTTAATGAAGGATTAAATCACCATAGAGGTGTGATAATTTGGAGGACCCGGCTATACCTGGCAGCGTATGGACGAAATAGTGGATATATGAAGAGTAAAACTTACCAGACCGTCGATCCCAAAAGTGGCCCAGATCAATGGCTGAGACGCGTATCAGAGATGTGACTAGTGCAAAGATTAAGCAGTCGAGAGCAGGTCAGGGAAAACTGTCGCGGTTTATTGCGAGACGTGTGGCGCCTTTAGAGGTGCATTGGGGAAAAGGGTTTTCTGACCAAAACCATTTTTTTTAACCCCGGATAACAAATTTGTTGGGAAAAGCATGGACCGTAGATCTTGGAGTGGCCCGGATCAATGGTGGCGGCGTGTATTGGAAATTGAAATAACACAAGAATTAATCGACGGAAGGGGGACCGGGGAAAACTATCATGGTTTAAATCATGGACATGTGGCACCCTCAGAGGCACATCGGGGTGAAAGGCGGTTCATCAAAAACCATTTTTATCCAGACCTCGATGTCAATAGATAACTATAAAAGGAGGAACCCTCGAAATTATTCTATGACAATTTGAAGTGTTCAAATGTTTGGAAATTTGGCACAAAGCTTCCATTCAAATTTCAAAGCTCAGAACCGAACTAGAACAGTTTTTTCACGACTTATTAGGTATTCTTCACCATGGCTACCAATCCTATTGTTTTATCTGTGAGTGAACCAGATATCTCCTCTAGGGAGGAATCCCTAATTGACATAGATTTTGACATTTTCGACACAGAGACAATGGTCTTTCCTGTTTCTGTGTCTAAATCAATTTTTTTGAACAATTATAGATCTCGCATACCTTTTATCAAAGTGAATCAACCCTCCTTCTCCCCTTACATCGTAAAAACAGTCTTCCCATTCCCCAAATTTGTAAGTTGGTGTGCAAAGAGATATTCCTAGGGAGAAAGAGGCATTTTAAACAAAATAGGGTAAGAAGTTATGTGTAAAGTAGACGTTTCGTTGCATTGGCACACTCTCAAAATACCAAACACCTCCTCCACAGATTTAGAGCCCTTATAAGAACAAAGAATGATCACGATTTATAGAGAATGCCTGCCCTAGGTAAAAACCCTATTTTTCCAGACCATAGTCAAGCCTAAACATCATTCAGAGAGTCTATCCTTGCCTGCCAGTAAAAGCATCATGATCATTGAAGTTCAGTGGGCATGTTCTCTGCTGAGTCAAATTTTAGGGTTAGAGAGTGATAGGTTTGTGGTAGAGGTCATGTTAGGGTTCCTATAGATTTTCTTATTGTCTGGTCAGTCAATCTGTGTCAGTTTTAACGAATTCATTGTAGAAAAAATACATCAACGACTGGTTAACTTTAGCTTGTTAAGACACTTCAAATACTACTCTCACTTGTTGAGAATGTTTCTTGGATCTAACAAAACTAAGTTTCCGGAGACTGCCTTCATTTCGACCAAGTGAAAAAGGATCAATATGCTCATCTTCATCAACAAGATTATGTCCATGATATACAGTCTCATTTTTTGTTCAGATATGCCAAGAGTTCTATAAGAAATGAAGATTTCATTGTAGATGAGTCTAGAGAACATGATGGGAGACTAGATGCTTTTCACTCAGTCGACTGTGATTTGGGTATACAGATGCCAGGAAGGAACTCATCTTTTACTAGTTTCTCTAACTCCCAGGATATTTGGTTTGGAATTTATAAGACAAAGGGTCATCTCAAAGATTAAGCATTTCCTTAAACCACACAAGGCTTCTATTCCAAAATTCTCGTTCATTTTAGGTTCCTTTGTGGTGAAGTGAAAATCTTGTTTGCCTCAGATTCAATCCAAACTCAATGAATTTGGGTTCACACAATTTCAAGGAAGAAGATATGATCCACATCAGATTATATCGAAGAGGAGATTGGCAAGCAGACAAGGCCCTTATGAGCATGAGCACGTTGAAGGATTAGATAAGTTTTCCAATCTAGAGAACTGTATAGAGATGGAGGTCACCATGTAACATGATCAAATGAAATAGACATAGCCTACCTTTCAACAAATCCCAGCACAAAAACCCTCACCTAGGTTGATTTTCAAAGATCCTAAAATGAGCATCTTCAATAAGAGAAGTAGTTCATAAGCCCTAGGGACTAGTAGCCAACAAGATACTCTCAAGAAAATGAGAGCCACATCACCTTCTCCAGTAATTGACTTGTAAGATGAAGAACATAAAGGGAAGACATGCATGGATATGGCAGAGAGTACAACCAAGAATGATGAAACCAATACAGAAAACAAGGCACAAAATGAAGGCAGTACAAAAGTGTTCAACAACAAGAAACACATATTCGGCCACACACTTGGGACAATTTATCATTCTAAGGAGGATTTTCTAAATCAGTATGTCATGAAAGGGAGTATGGACAACAATGAAATAAGGGACCTTTTTCCTGAAGTAGAAGGGACATCCCAGCATAAATCTCACTTAATATTAGGCAAATATGTTAAGAAAAAGACATTTAACATTGCAGTGGCTGAGAATGATAAGGTATCTGAGTTGAAGGTACATGATGAAAACATCGGTGCCCCTGACAAAATAAAATTCTATAGAAATGTCAGTGATGTGTTGTATGCTGATTACCTAAGCTTAGCTTTGAAGGTTACAATATTGACAACATATGCATTGAAAATAGATGGGAAACTGAAATAGGAAAAGGTGTCCAACAAAGCATGGATGGTGCAGGTAAAAATGTTAGAGTTTGAAGGTCCACAAGGGCTGAAATCTTCTCCAGACAAAAAGGACAAAATGATCCAAATCCTAAAGAAAAAGTTGAATATGTCACCTACAGACCATCTGCAGACAACAGATTTAACTGCTTTGGATCATGAGAAGGAAACCTCTAGACAAGAGGCACTAGACTACAATTCTAAAGTACTGTAATTAGAAAAAGAGAAAGAGAATTGGTCACAAATGCAGGAAACGACATCAGACATGGAAATTATCATGCCTGCTAATATAGAGGTTGGATCAAGTGCTGAAGGATTAGTCCAGGCTATGTCCTAGGTGAGCTTGAAAACAGGTGAGATCAAGAGTCTTAAAGAGAACTTATAAAAGTTGAAATAGGAGATGAAGGTGAAGGATGAGAAAATGGCTCAAATCCACAGAGAAAACCAAGACCTGCAGGAAAGAGTGAACAAGATAAAAACCAGATTGAAGGGGAAAACGCTACTGCAAGGAGCCAAACATGTAACATGGGATGCGATTGCTACGGAAATTGCTAAGTTCAGAAGTTATATGAACTTTATCAATGACAAAGACACCATGGTTGTTACAGCTTGGAATAGATGCAGTGTTGTAAATGCAGTGTTGGCAAAGAATCCCTCGGAATGGGCCCAAAATGCCATCGAATTACTAAATTCTATACGAACTACCAATCTTCAAACCATCAGTGTGAAATACAAGACCACATTAATCATTTTTGCCAGGAGAATCATTGTCAAGCACAACTTGCTCAGATCGGTCCAGAACAAAGATGCGCAAATGGAGCACAACATACATGAGTTTAAAGACACCTTTGAACAATTGTTTTCTAAAGGTATCCCATCATTTTGGGATGGTAAAGGTTTATTATACAATCAATAAGATTATCACACTCTCCTCATGCGATGCATAATGGACCATTCTAAGTTTGAAGATATGGAAGAAAGTTTGAAAGGCCCTAGCTTGGTAGAATATTTAGCTATGGATTTTTAAATTTTAAACAAATTCAAAATAGTGAAGGTCAACATGCGAACCATGTCCTATGCTATGTGCATTGACTTGGAAATTTTTATTAAAGAGATGATGGACTATGAAATCCCCTCTAATGCACAATGGAAATAACTTGTGCGGTTGGGTAAGACAAAGTACAACGTCCCCGGGGTCAACAGGTGATCTCCAGTTGTCACTAATCTTGCATATCCAACAAAACCATAGGGCAGAACAAATGGCATGGAAGAATTTGGTCATTTAGAGATATTTTTCATGATGTTGAAACATTTTCTTTTTTGCTAATTATTGTAAGTCATTTCGTATACCAAAACTATTAGTCGAAACTGTTACAGAAACTCAAATGTTTCAGTTTCGATTAATTTTTATCAAATTGTATAAGTACTAAGAAACTTGAATTAATTAATGTTTGTAGAAGTGTAAGAGTGCATTTTGGTTGTATCAGACACTATTTGTAAATTTTCTGAATCTGAATTGAATATAAATGCAGAAGATTTTGAAGTCTCTATGAAAAGATTCTAATGGGTGGTGTTATGAGCTTTGTTTCCTTTCATCATATGGATTTCCTGTAACTTGCCATTTCATTTACATTTTCGTATGTTTAAATTGGAGAGTTTAAAGGCCCATAATTCTTCTTGTGACGCTCTTGGCTTAAGCAATTTAAACTATGTGATTTTCTTCTTAACTTATTCATAATTCATTTCAGTAATGCTTTGATGCAGTTATTTGTTTTCTTCATCTTCCTACACACCTCTTTATTTCAATAATAACTCAAATTCATCACCTTATTTAGTCTTTGTCCTCTATAGAGTTCTATCATTCTATGCATTTTTTTCATTCACTTTCATAATTTTGACTCCATAGCCCATAGTGTTCCCCCCTTCTTTGCCAGAAACTTTATTAAAAATTCCAAAAACAAGCCAAATCTAGCCACCGATTTCCATAGATTTATCAAGTGACATGAGAGAGTCCTCTCTAAGTTCAGAAGTCTAGTGCCTCAACTCTAAATTTGGTTGAAACAATTACCTCTATCATTTTTCTATTCAGCCAGACAGAATTTACAAAGTGCTAACAGACCCAAAGCTTGAAATTTGGATCAAATGTGTTTCTCTAAGTTTTTGCAGTCTTGAGAAGATTTCCATGTCTGAAACTTCTAAAAAAAAGCTATAGTGAAAATACCAAGTTAATTCCTTTAAAATAGATTTCATGATGAGTCAAAAACCCTATCTTTCATATGATATATCTTTGAAATTATAATGAAAAGAAAATGTAATTTTTTACCAAAAATACTTATATATTTCTCCTGAGTAACCTCCAAAATTTCTAAATCATCCTAGAAAACAAAAAAATCATCAAAACCCTAGGATTGATGCTTAGATACCAAGTGTTATAGTCCAACCCATTAAAAATTATAAAGTCAATGAATACATACCACTTTGAGGGGGTAATATCCTTCTACAATTCCAATTCATAAGACAATATGGGATGAGATAATATGATCGTAAGACTAGGTCTCCTTGGTATGTATATAGGATATAAAGGGTACAATTATAATGAAAGGGTATAATGAAGGGTATTATTCTACATACAAATATAAAACTAGAATTTTAATAATTAAATATAGATGGATTATTAAGGGGTTTTATACATAACATTGGCCTTTGTATAGAGATTAACAATCCCTCTAGACTAGCCTGAAATCATGAAATTGATCTAAGAAATCTAGTTGGAACAAAACATTAGTAGATCCAAAAAAAACAAAAAATGGTCCAAGATCTTGTTAATTTATCATAGAAGTCACCTACGGTCTACCTCAATAATTTTACACTTTCTATATATAAGACAAGATCCAATTTCCCAACTCTAATGACACCATGTATGGCAACATTTTATCTTCTCGGATCAAGAGTTTTCATGCATTTTTCTCCTCTAAGCTAGACATAACATAAGTGATCAAATTGAAAATTGTAGGAATACTCATGAATAATATCATTATCACATTTTTCTAGACCAAAATATTTTCAAAATCCACCATCATTGCAAAACTTAATGAAAAAGATATCCTCACCTCCAAGTCTGGCTCACACTGGGACAATCTCTATCAAGAACACAAAGGACATTTATACCCTTCTAGACATAATCAATATATGTTGGCACATTGGATCCATCTCTAAAAATTTAATGGATAGTTCAAAGTATCATTTGTAAATGTGTTTATCCTGCAAAGAATACATCTAGCTAGGAATTGACATACACAGTTGCAGAGAAAATATGAGAAAAAGAAGCATGGGAGAAAGAATGGAATAATTCTCATTAACCAAAATGAATGAAGGATAATTTACACATGATATACTTTGTATAAATCAACTAATGCGCACCACAGGAGAATAAAATTCACCATAGTGGTGGTCCAAAGTGATAAAGACACACACCAACAGTTACGGGAGTAAATTTCCACCTAGTCTAGTCTCTCAGGCAGTTACAGGAGTGAACTGCCACCTAGTCTATCAATTTTCAATTAACTGACTGAAAAATAGTGAAGTGAGGAGGAGATCAAGGAATCAAGAGTAATTCATTATTTTGGTGATGATCCCAAGGAAAATTCACATTAGTTGGTCATTATCCCAATGTTTCATGCTGATAATCCCAATGTAGCATCTAGAATGCAATCAATTGATCAAACTAAAGTGAAAACTGAAGAGAATATTCTCCTAGAGGAATATTGTCCCTAAACGTTAGGAGACTGGATAATGACTAATAAAAATAGGGAAAACCTTAGGAAAAATAAATCTTATGTGTGTGTGAAGTACTCCAACACCCCCCTTGAACATCACTACGGTGAAAATAATGAATGGGTCCCGACAACGAGGCCATGTTAGGTACCCAAATACAAAAGATACGCTAGAATAAAATGAGAAAAGAGGGAAAACCTCATGGGNTACAATGTATGTAAAAATAATAACTGGCAGTTTCTAGGCAATTGTGTCCTTCAGTCCAAGATGACTACACATAGAATGGAAATTTTGCTTAGTGAAGGTCTTGGTGAAGATTTCTGTAGTATGTTATGCTGAAGGAAAAAACTGCAGTTCGATGATCCCCTCATGTACTAAGTCCTAAATGTAGTGCATGTGGATCTCTATGTGCTTCACCCGCTTCCTCTAAACTAGATCTTTGTAGAAATTCAGAGTGATTTGGTTGTCACACCAGATGACGATTAGCCGATGAAACTAGCTTCCCAAATTAGTGAGAAAATGTTGTATCCACATAAACTGAATGGTTATGTTGACTACCCCTCTCTACTCTACCTCGACTGAAGATAGAGCAATAGAATCCTGATTCTTTCTCGACCAATAGTTAGGACCGGAACCAAGACTAAGTGAGTAACTAGATGTGGACTTGCGATCAATGTTATCGCCAGCCCAGTCAGAATCAATAAAACCGTTGAGGTCCAATGTGCAGTATGATGCATAATGAATCCCAAATTTGATTGTGCCCTGTACATATAGAAGGATACACTTTGCATCCTTCCAATGTATCTCATATGGCTTTTGCATGAACCTGGAGACTATTCCAACTACATAGGAGAGATCTGGTTTGGAGTGAGTGAGATACAACAAGCTCCCCACTAGTTTTTTGTACATTATGTTATCAACCAGTGGAGTGTCCCCTCCATCCTCAAGTCTAACTCTAGATAGGAAAGGAGTCGGGGAAGACTTGCAGTCTATCATGTGAAATCTATCAACGAGATCTCATGCATACTTGGCTTGAGAAAGTTTGATGCCTGATGCATCCTGGATGATCTCGAGTCCAAGAAAGAAATGTAGTGGACCCATGTCTGTCATCAAGAACCTGTCATGTAGAATCTTCTTAACTACAAAAATCGTTGAATTCGAGTAGTCGATGACCAAGAAATCATAAACATACAGAACTAGGAGTAGAAGTGAACCAACCGTCTTGAGCATGTAAAAATTTGAGTCTGAATTACAATGTATATAGTTATGTTACAACAGTTAGGAGTCCATCTTGGCATATCATGCCCTTAGATCCTTCTTGAGGCCATAAAGAGACTTATTTAGTCGACAGACCAAAGATGAATCCTACATAAATCCTTGGGTTTGATCCATATAGATATCCTCAGATATATCATCATGAAGAAATGCATTATTCATGTCCATTTGATGGACTTCCCATCCCTTGGTTGCCGTAATGGCAAGTTCCAAACATATAGAATTCATATTCTCTACTGGAGTGAAGGTATCATCATATTCAATTCCACACACCTACTTGAAGCCTTTGGAAACTTTCTTGGATTTTTATATGCTAATTTGTCCATCCGCTACACTCTTGGTCATGTAGACCCATCTTCACCTCATGGGTTTCCTTCCTGAAGGAAGGGGAACCAGATCCCAATTTTGGTTCTCGAAAAGGGAGTTGTAGTCCTCCTACATGGTGGATTGCCAAAAGGAATTTCCAGTAGCCTCACCATAAGACTTTGGATCTGAATATTTAACCAAGAAAATATGCAGGGGTGGCATAGGTTTTGTTTGTCCTAAAGTCTACACCTGATTGCTAAAGGGAAAATCTAGGCCACCCCAAGTTTTAGAATGGTTGTTTTTTTGGTTATTTGATTTTGTTGTTCAGTTGGAGGGTTGATTTACCAAGAAAATAATATGGTTAGGTTGGTAAAATGATATAGATGAGGGTTCTCTTTGGATGGTGTCACAAAAATGAAAGACAACTGAGGTAATAGAGGATAAAACACTAGGATACAAAAAACCATTCAATGAATACTCTGTTGCAAGAAGTTTAATACTTAAAATATAATTTCAAGACATAAAAAAATGTATCAAAAACACAATTACTCCCACAGGTTGCAATGGAAAAAAATATTCACCAAAGAATTTGTTGTTTCACAGGTTGCATATTAGTAAATAAAATCTATACAATAGCTGAAGGAAATTAAATGTACTCCACACAAATCAAAAACTGCATTCAAGATAAGATAAAAAAACACATGTAGATTTGGAGAAAAACACTGTCATCAAGAGTATATTCACCAGGTAGAGAGATTTAATCCATTCATAGAACATGTTCAACCAGTTTGATGTATTGATATTCCTTTCCCAAAAATTGAACCATCAAAACATATAAAATCTGCATATTTATCAAAATTGTAGAGGCTCTCATCCATCCGAAAATAAGGCTTGACTCTACACCATCAGTTGCAAAACAAATTATTAACTTAACTAAAACAATGTTGGAGTACATTAATGTATAATTCAAGCTTGATTTTAGAAAAAAATGAGTGTTTCTTATCACACATAAAATACCACTTATTATGCCTTAATCTAAAAAGTATTGCAATTAAACAACTAAAAGCTACTAGTAATAAAACTAGATTGATGCATGTGTTGGAGTAAATTGAACTTTGACAAAAACTAATTGGGAGTGACTGAATTAAAATTTGTTATCGAGTACATGTGTACATGTGCATTGTTGCAGGCCACTAGGAGATAATTGGGTGTGTTGGCGACTTCTTCAAATTATCTCCTTTATAAAGAAGCAAGTCTTTTGGTGCTTCTTTTGGAGTCTTTGATATTTCTTATGCAATTTGTATTAGAGTTTATCCTATTCATGATTATGGTGTTGCAAGGTCTGGACTTGCATATTTTGTTTATACACCTATTAGCTATCGGCAAGATTCTTTGTCTTGACCGTAACTGACCCTTTCTTCTTGTCTTTCTTTGTGATTGACTGGTTTTGGTCTACTAGTGTTCTACTTCTCCTCATCCTCATGTCATACCCATGAACTACCTCATGTTCCTTTGAATCTGATTTTCTTTCTGATGAGTAATCTGATGTTGTAGATTGGATGGATTAGAAATTCATTTGAGACTTGCAAATCTATAGCTTCACATGTAAAATGGAATTTTATTCATTTGGCCCTATTTAAAGAATACTTTAATGCAATCAATTAATGAGGATAATCCACTTGAAAATTCGACATTCGGGAGATTTTGAATGAAGAGTATAACTATCTCATGAATGACCAAATTCGCAAAGTCATAAACCAATGCTTATCGCTAAGAAAATTCACCAAAGATTAAGACACTTTAATCATTTTATATTTTGGGACTTTGGGGGCTCTGGCCCTTCAACACTTTAGGGAACTATGTGTTCTCTGGATTAAAATATCTTGGAGTGACAATCTCCTGGATTGATGTGGCATCCACTTCAGAAATTCAACGTTCGGGGATTTTTAGGATTGAAAAAAAATAACAAGCTTGGATGCTCGAACGTCAAAGTCCCAGAGTAAAACTTCATATTTGTTTGTGGTTAAAACCTCTCGGGATTTTGAAACTTCGAATGAACATGAGTCATTGATATTAATTGACTCTTGAGTCTCAACCGTCAAAAAATTTAATTTGTCTGTTGCTCACAACCTAATCTCAAAATCCACTACTCTAGATTGTTGTGTCTTTCTTTTTGGATGTTTGCTATGCATATAAAGAACTTGGTCGACCTATTTCACGCTCAATTAATGGTAAACATGATGACATATGTTTCAAACTCAAACTAGAACATGCAATCACATTTCAATAAATAAACTCAATGATGGAAAGCAAGTAAATACTGATAGGGGCCATTGACTCAGAGTCATTAAATCATGGAGAATAAACTTAGAAAACATAAAACAAAAATCAAACTTGATGGAGGTATAGACCAAAGGAAGGAAAGGGAAGGGGTGTAGACCTAGGCTACAACATTGGCTCCAAACGAGGATAGAAATTTCCTATGAGGTGATGAGAACAATATATCATTGATCCAGGTGGATATCGGTGGCCACCCACCTATTCCACGAGCTTGAAAAATATCTTTCCATATTCACAGTTATTCGACAGTTTTCGGGTTCCAAACTTCCATGGTCGTTTTGAATCCTAAACAAAATTTGTTGGGGATTTTCGGTCCATGTGATTTCCAATTCACCAACTCAATTTAGTAAAAAATCGTTCTTCTCGGTTATACCTTTCCAATGGTTTATAGAGCACCCCAAACAAAGATCGTATTCAAAAGTTACACCCCCGAGAAGTTGACGTATCAACTACCCCCATTGAGGCCCACAAACCTTTTGGATTTTCATCTTCCAGGGTTAGGGTTTTGGATTTTAATTATGTTAAAAAAGCCTTTGGAGCCTCATTGTAATGATCATTTTATTGCGAATGTGAGTAGCCGTCACATCTCTTCTCAGAGATAGGCTGCCACCATTCTAGTGAGTCTTTCACTCTCATTAATAGGCTACCACCATTAGCGAGTCTTTGTACATTTTCTCTCATTAATAGAAATAGTATTAATGTATATATGTGTTTATGGTTGCATCTCTGATACAGTTATGTTATATTGTTGGATATCTGAGACATCTTTGTATATTTCTTTATTATATCTCTGCTCTCATTTCGTGTCGAAAATAATCTGGATCAGTGGTATCAGAGCAGGTTGCTCTTGATAATTTTTCAGTGCATGTTCCGATGAGGTACGAGTATATAAAGTTGGGTATCAACCTTGTATCTCTTGAGGAAAATCTCTCTCTCATGCCCAAGAAAACCTCAATGGAATAAGAAAAGAAAAATGATGTAGAAAATATTATATTAATTTGTTTCTAGAGCAAGCTCTCATGCGATAAAGGGATGAAATGATGGAGAAATTTTCCCAAATCCTTCAACGCCTGTTGATAAAAAATGGCATCAAATGGCCACTTTGGAGGAACCTCTCCTTTTAAAGTACAGGTTAATTTTTATATTCCCATATCTGAAGGTCAGATAGATGTGGATTCCCTAGACAAATGGTTAAATCTTCTAGAGGGTTATTTCTATGTTCACCATTTTTCTGACAAGGAAAACATAACCTTCACACTCCTTAAGGCTCTCCCCCATGTCAAACATTGGTGGGAAACTTACTAGGAGAAAATTTCCACAGAGGAGTCTAGAATATATGGGGCCAATCCCACTTGGTATTTTTTTGTGGATGTGGTCAAGGAACAATATTACCCTGTTGGAAACTATGAAGACCAGTACATGAGATGGACCACACTGTGACAAGAGAGGGGCCAAGTGGTGCCAGAGTTCACCAATACCTTCCATACCTTGTGCACCAAAATGGGTATCAAAGACTACGAGTGACATTTGGTTTTGAAATACTGTGGGGCTCTACACGCATACATCCAAACTGAAATGAATTTTATGGATATATCATCACTCGGTGTTGCGTATCGATATGTTGTTCAAATCATGTAGAAATTTAGACACCAGAACAAATGACAGTTTGTATCTGCAAGTTTGAAACAACCAAAGTATGAGAAAGGCGGCCCTAACAAATAGCTTCCTAAAAACCAGTCTAAGTCACAGGAAAAGAAGGGTCATGGAAAGATGAAGAAAGACACAAAAAAATGGTGTGATTTCCACAAAATCCCTTGGCACAAAATCAATGAATTTTGCTCAAAATAGTCATTGGTGGTTGAAATCAAAGAAAAGGAGTTGAATCCTGATTTAGAATATGATTATGAAAATACTGGTAAAAGACAAATCATCGACACATACCCCATTTCTATTGTCACGACCACAAAAAATCAACTAGAAGAACCAACAGATCCTTAAGAGGGGGAGCACCTTTTTCATTCACAATTGTGGGTGAAAGGGACCCCATTGCATTTTATTGTTGATAGTGGAAGCCAGAATAACCTCATCTCAGTAGAGGTCATAAAACAGTTGGGATTGTCGACAAAACCACACCCACAACCATACAACATTGAGTGCCTTTTCTAGGAACGAGATCTTCGTGTCAGCCAACAGTGTCGATTGTCATACAAAATACATCCCTTCAAGGATGAGGTATTATGTGATGTTGCCCCACTGGATTTATGTGATGTTCTCTTGGGCCAACCATATATGTGGAAGCGCCATGTTTTTTATGAGTCTCGACCTCGTAGTGTCATTTTTACTTTGGGGGGTCATCTCTACATAATACCAAAGGTAGCTCCAACTATTGTCCCACCTAAACAATGTCACAAGGTAGTATCTCATACTATTAAATTTATCTTCTTAACAATCTGTTCGAAAGGTGAACGGAAGGATATTGCAACCACTACAGTCTCAAACCAAGCACCTTATATCCAACAGAATAAGGTCGAGAAGATTGCAACAAAGTACAAAAATTCCCTCTGCACATAGTCATCTTAGGTATCTTGACTAGTTGAAAATATTCAACCCCATCGATAACAATTTCATGACAACCTTCCACAAACCGAGCATTGCGACGTCTACAGCAAGACAAGCATCTCACCAAGATTCATATTTGCTAAACGATTCCCTCTCTCCTTCGGGAACTCAACGCAATGGATACCATTTCTTCCTAAGAAGTAATGATTGATCTAGGTGGATATCGGTGGCCACCCACCTATTCCATAGGCTCGAAAAAACGTTTTCCATCTTGGAAGTTTTTCAGCAAATGTTTGGGTTCCAAACTACTGGGGTCGTTTTGAGGCCCTAAACGACGTTTTTTGGAGATTTGGGGCCCAAGTGACTGCGAAATTCACTTACCTAGGCCAGTCAAAAATTGTTCTTCTTAGTTAGAACTTTCCAACGGTGTATAGATCCCCCCAAACAAAGATTGTATGAAAAATTTACACCCCCTAGAAGTTGACATATCAACTACCCCCATCGGGGTCTGCAAACCTTTTGGATTTTCATCTTCCAGGTTTAGGGTTTTGGATTTTAATTATGTTAAAAAGGCCTTTGGAGCCTCATTGTAACGATCACATTCTTGCGAATGAGAGTAGCCATCACATCTCTTCTTAGAGATAAGTTGCCACCATTCTAGCGAGTCTTTCACTCTGTATTTTTACAGTCTTTGTACATTTTCACTCATTAATAGAAATTGTATTACTGTATCTCTATGTTTATGGTTGCATCTCTGATACATTTATGTTATATTTTTGGATATCTGAGATATCTATGTATATTTATTTATTATATCTCCGCTCTCATTTCGTGTCGAAAATAATCTCTATCAATCATGTGCCTTACCTCTCGAAACCTCTCTCCCACTTCTCTTGACTTACCTCTACTTCTTTCTGTCATCCCTATATATACGTCATTTTCCCTCAGACATACATCTCTATAATTTAAAACTGAAGCTAACCCCAGTGCCTTTTTTGGGATATGGAGTTTTTATTCACACACAAACTAACTAATCAAATGCAAATGAAAAAGAAAAGAAACTATGGTACAAGAGGGACCTTCCCTTAGTATTTCAAGAAAAATCATGGTTCAGGAAGTGCCCATTTATTAGGCCTCCAAAAATATCAGTATCATCTAGATTGTGTAAAAAAAATGTATTATTGTCCAAAACCTCAACCACCTTAAAAGGACCAAACCAAAGGTTATCAAACTTATCATGATTAGGCTTTTCTTCCCTTCTGGCATCCCACCTCAAGACCAAGTCTCCTTCTTGGTTTTCTTGTGAAAATTTGATTTGATATTGCTTTGGTACACCTTGGTTATATGATTCAATGCTTCTGTCTTTTGTTGAACCTCTATAATCTGAAAGATTCTTCTCTGAATGTCACTGGTCTCCTTAATTTCTTCCTATAGGAATTTTAGAACTGGCAGAACAAGTTGAGTAGAAAATACAACATATATCCCATAGACTAACTGAAATGGTGAGGTTCCCAAGGATCTCTTGGTTGTAATCCTATCAAACTACAAGGCAAACTTAAGTTAGAGTCCCAGGATCTCTTGTTTTTAGTCAACAATTTCTTGATGATCCTGATGAGAGTCTTATTTGATGACTCAACCAGCCCATTCCTCTGAGGGTATTAGTGCATGGAATGTGTCAAGGAAATGTTATGGCTACCACAAAAGTCAATCATGGATTTGGACTTGAATTCCTGGGCATTGTTTGTTATAACCTTTCTAGGGTAGTCGAACCTGACAAAGATATTGGTTTCCAAAAAATTAATAATCACCTTGTCAGTAACATTCCTGGTGGGTACAACCTCGATCCATTTGGTAAAGTAGCTAGTGGAAGTGAGGATCCACTTGTGCTTCCCAATGGAGGGTGGATTTATCTCAACTATGAAATCTAATCCCCATTGTTGAAAGGGGCCACTGGTAGTGATAGTTTTTAGGGGAAGTGAAAGTAATTTTTTTTTCATGTAAACTTTTGACATTCATTGCATGCCCTTACTGTTGAAATGGATATTTGACACTGAGAGGGGGGGGGGAGGTGGTGAATCAGTGTCACAAACCTTTGGACATTTTTCCACTTTTCATAAATTAATCGAACAACATATATTTATATCATTTTCTCAACCAATATATAAAAGAATAAATATTTTATTTATTTATTTAACTTGAATGAATACATAAGATCAATCTTTAGACAATTATGAGAGACCCAACTCTCTGTTACAAGACCCATTTTGCATTTATCATATCCAACTAAGAAATGAGGATTCCAAGCCTCATAACAAGTCCCAACTTATTGATCTCAGATCCAACTGAGATGTGAGGAATCCAATCCTCATACAAGACCCATATTTTAAATAGGAACCAACCTAATAGAATGAATCTTCATTCAATAAATTATATATAAATATATATACTTCAACAAATTCAACTACGCTTTCTTCTCACCATTCTTTCTTGTTTATATAGTCTTCCAATTGGTGTGAATTTGAATCATTGTGTCTTTTTATATTTGAACCATTGTACCTTTTCATTTAAATGATAATATTAATCTTTAAATAATATCATTTTTCCTTTTATCCTTTATTCATAATTCTCATGAATTAACTCTCTTTTAATCATGACTACGTGTTGGTTCTTTTGTCTTCATGAGTTGATCATAAACATGGATCAACTCATTATATTGTACTCATGCTTCTGTTGTGTTCTTAGTTCACCAACAGATCATATTTGATCTTTTCTCAATTCTTTGTATTGTTCTAGTGTTAACTCTCTGTTGAATTAAATTTGTATGAGGTGCTTCCGTCAAACCATTTACATATGGTCATATGCGCAAAACCATGGGCTCTTTGATTTAAGAGTTGCCTCTTCTTTCACCATTATTTCTCTCTTCCATACTACCGTAGGTGGTGACCAGGTGCTAGGATAAATAAGTTCTTGATCACTTGTCAAGATCTATGTTCACATTTTAATTGCAGGATGAGATGGGCGACTGTCATTACTTTGGGACTTCGTCCTTCATGACTTCCATCCTCTTTACAAATCTCCCGACTAAAAGACGTGTGTCTATAATGTTCAACAATTGAGAAAATTCTCCTAAGTAGATCAATGGTTAGCATCACTTCATGGTTTATGATTATTCTATCCTTCCATTGTACTTGATCAACGGTCGATAATGCTCTTGAATTAGATCAACGATTAGCAATAACATTGGCCTTCGACACTTTGGGTGATTTCTCCTTCACAATCCTTCAATATTCTGGAGTTCATTTCACCGAAGTAGATCAGACAATTGTATTTTATTTTCACGATGAATAGTTCTCATTCATTTAAGAACTTTGGGACTTCAGGCCTTTACTAGTGGTGAAACTCTCGAAGTAAAAACTCTCAGAGTGACGTAACTTGCTGACGTCACTTGTTGACGTGGAACTGACTGAGTGGCTACACATGTCACTTATATTTTTGACGTACGCATACCTGAAGTGAAAATTGTACTTTGACACTTGTCATTATATGATTGCACCATGTGTCATTATTGGCGTAGATATCCTCATGTGGCACATGTTATTCTCCTGGATATAATGGTTCTCCTAACTCCCAAAATGTATCTCAAATTGATGGTTGAGAGAGACTTCAGAAATTTGGCCTTCGAGTGAACTCATATGTTCTAAATCCTTTTTCTTTGAAGTGGTCAATGCTAAAGTTGACAATTATTCTGATCCAATGACCATCATGTATTGTCTAGATCCGATGGTCCTCATTGAACCTGAAAAAAATTAACTCAATCCAACGACTATTGGGAATTTGGTTATTCAAGATCTCAAGCCTTTTTCCTTTCTTATATTATCCTTCTACTCTCCTTGATCCAACAATCGAGATATTTCCCGAAGTGTTCCTTAGATCAGATGTCTTGCCTCTACTTAGAGACACTTTGTGGCTTACCCTGGGCTTCCACTAAATTTGATCCAATGGTTGGGATACTTCCTGAAGTGTTTCTCGGATCAGATGACTCATGTCCACTTCGGTACTTTGGCCTTTTTTATTTCTTGTTTTACCTAAAGCGATATTACCCGAAGTGTAACCTCCTCACAACTTTTAACCTGAAATGAATGTTGTTCATTGATCATGAATATCGACAACTCAATCTATATTTGATGCTTCTTTGCCTCAGTTTAAATCCAATGAATCTTATTTTTTCCAAAAAGTTACCTACGATTAGAGGGCTCACATTTACTTCGAAACTTTGGCTTCGGCTAAAATTCCTTCATGCACATTTCCTTCGGTCTATTTTACCCGAAGTGCTCAATGTCGGGTTGACCATGCGTATGTCACTTCCATGATCGATGGTCCATGACTTACTCTGTCCTTCCACTCAACTTGATCCAACGTTTGAGAATTCTCTCAGAGCATATCAATGATCAGGGATGATTGCAGGGTCCTCACTAGCACAACGTTTAAAACTATTGTCGAGTTCCGCAATGGAAACTTCTTGTTTGGTAGTGGAACTGATGCCAACCATAGATCTATTGGCAGGTGACGATCGACAATCTATAATAATTGCGGGATGATAATTAACTCATTTTTTAATTCTCCCTTCACACTCTGCAATCAATCCCTTCCCTTGATCTGGCGCTTTCATATCCAATGGTCACGACTTGATCTGATTATGTTTCTGCAATGCTCTTTTCCTTATAATCTTTGATCTCTATATATTGTCTGACATTTTCATTCTATGCATATTGTTTGATATTTTCATTCTCTGCTAAATTTTATATTGTTGACATCAATGAAAATTTCATCATTGATAACTTATCATCACATCACAATGAAATCGTTTGTTGACATCAATGAAAACATATCTGTTAGCGATCAAAAATGCATTGGCATTTTTGAAAGAATGATGCCTAATCTTGTAGGGAAAATTTGACTAGCTTCCCGAGCTCCAAATGCATATTTGAAAGAACCATTGGAAAGATTTGGATTTGTAGATGTCGATTGACTATTTAAGCATGCAAAACGGATTCTCCATGACTGAGAAATTTGATTTTGAAAAAATCTGCGCTTTCACCAGCGTAGAAGGCAGAATTATAACTAGTTAGTTGGTGAAAGCTCCGCCTTTCACCAGCTAAGGAGAAGATTTTCAGGTAAATTAGCTGGTGAAATCCTATCACAGCCAGAATAGCCGAATTGTTTCCCAGATTGAAAGATAGAGATTGACCTCATCTTGAGGATCTCTCCTTATCTTTTGTAAATCAGTTTTGACTTTCTATTTTTAGAATATCAGATCCATTGTTTTAGGATCTGAAAACTGATTGTAAAAGGCTATAAATGCATAGATTTTATAAGAGTCTAGGAGGTTCAATTCATGATACATTTTTGGCTATGTACTTTAACACTATCTTGCTATATGAATAACATTTTTCTTTGGTCATTATATATCAGTCTGTCCACATTTTTCATTACTCTATATTTAATTCTATTCAGTTCAATTGTTCAGAACTTTCATCTTATGATATAGCTCATGGATATGAATTAGATATTCTTTATATTCTTGTATAGCCCTACAGATCTATACTTGGTTATCTTGAATGTTTTTCTTCATACCTTGATTATTTACTGTAACTGATATCTAGTTTCTCAAAGCACTAGTTTATTTAGAGGCATGACATGTTGTCTTTTTGCTAATCCTTCTCAGTTATCCCATTGTTCCAAACACTTGATTATTAGTGATTTCTTCAGTTACCAAGCATCCTTAGCCTACAACCCTAAGGAGTTTCTTGGAGTGATAAAAAATTGGCGCCATTGCCGGGAAGAGGAGATCGAAGTTCAGTTTCCTTGGGAAACGACAAGATCCAGCTTTGGTGATAGACAAATCTTGGACATCATTTGGTTTTAATTATCTATCTGGCGACTCCATGAAGGACAGATGATGAAGACGAAGGACACGAGTGACCGCAGCATTTGCGCCCCTTCTCACAGGATCGTTCTAAACCCCTCTTCGAG
Source organism: Picea engelmannii (assembly GCA_009831015.1). Taxonomy (NCBI): domain Eukaryota; kingdom Viridiplantae; phylum Streptophyta; class Pinopsida; order Pinales; family Pinaceae; genus Picea; species Picea engelmannii. The sequence continues at coordinate 1,106,224 of ML778111.1, read as the reverse complement.
CCCAGTTAGCTCTTTGGACTCCCAATGGAATCCCTGTGAAAATACCCGATCCACAGGTCCTTCATTCACCAACAAGGTCTTCTGCACCTAACCGTGATTGTCCCTAACTCATTTTCAGGGTTCAGGGTTTCGTGCTTCCTTCTATCGAGAGTTTCTGTACTCTCGATTCCCCGATCATCGATGAATTCTCTACCTGGCCTTAGCCCCTCCTGGCTAGGATTTCTAGTCCATGTGACTAGTCCTTATAAGACAACAGCCTTATCTTCTCCTGTCGGGGTTTTGTGTTCCAATTTCCCGATGCTCTCCAATCCCCGTTAGCCCTCCAGGATAAACTCTTGGCCCACGTGACCCTTAACTCACAAGACCGCAGCCTTGTCCCCCATAGGGGTTTCATACTTTTCAAAGCCAAAATGCAACGTCCTCAGGACTTGCAATTCCTCAAATACCGACGTGCTATTTATGCGTTAACCCTCCTGGCTAGGCTCCTGGCCAATATGACCACTATCCCCATGACCTCAGGCTGATCCCTCATCGTGGTTTTAGGGTTTCCAATGCCAAAATGCATTGGCTCATAGGATTATCGATCCTCCAAATCCTGACTCTCCGCTATGCTGACAGCTGGCCCACACAATGAAACTTTCCTTCCTTCTCTTATCTGCTGACATCTGGCTCCCACTTATCGAGGTTTTGTGGTTCACGATTCCAAAATGCATAAACACTCATCACTAGGATCCCCGATATCCCGATGACCCAAACACCGATCAATGACTTCCTGTTGGGCCTTTCCCGATGGCGCCGATTTCTTCCACGCGTCCCCTATGATCGACGGTCCCCATTTCTCTGGGGTTTCGAGACTTGTGATGTCCTGGTTCTTTTGACCTCAAGAACCCTGATTTCGCGATGGCCAATATCCTGACTCTCTTCAGATTTATGCCACCTGTCCCAACAGATGGATGGCTCTGATTATATCGAGGTTTTCACTATGGAATTACCCGATATCCTATCCATGGGAATGTCGATTTCCTGACGCACCAAAGTACCGACGGGCGCTCGATATCCACCACGTGTCTCCACCAATGGACAATCTAGATATTTTTCGGGATTTCGAGACTTGTGATGTCCCAATTTACACGACCTCGAGAATCCCGATTTCCCGAGTGTCGATATCCCGATGGCTCCACCTCTTGTCGGGATTTATCCTCCAGTTCATGAGGACTTAAATCCCTCGCAACTTCCACAGATCTGACAGCTATCGGTGATCCTGAACCAGATCCAATGGCTCAGATCCATTCTCCTTCCCTACGCTCCTCCGGCTGCTCCCTGGACGCGAACACCAACGGCCCATATCTAATTCCCAGGCGATTTGACGACTGTTGTTTCTCCCTCCTGAGCTTATGCACTTTCTTCTTCCCAGACTTGGAAGAATTTCAAGTTCCCAAATGCCTCAACCTTTGTTCTCCTTTTCCTCTGCAAGCTCTTCAACTTTGAACCTCACCACGTGTATGAAACGCTAACTCCTCATGAGATTTCTTCTTTTGAATCCTCAAAGGATTCTTTTGACTTCTGCGCCTCTACAGAGTCTTCTCATGCACACACTGGTGCTATCTCTTCTGAGCTTCTCCTGTAGCTTCGACCTCTACAGAAATTAGGTTCTTCTTCTCTTTCTCCCACAGATGGAGAATATAATGCCCTCCTGGCAGTGTCTCTCCTCAATCAACCCCTTGTTGAGTCTTTCTGGGTGTTCAACAACCCAGTGAAGATCCCTCAGTGGATTCTTCCTCTAAGTTCCATAACTCAAAGAGTTCCCTTCTTCTTGTGCCTATCTGCACACTGTCTCTATGCCCATATGGCAGAGTTTCCCTTTCATAGAATGTTCAGTAGTTATGTCTTCTATCATGCACTCCTTGCACCTGCTCAATGCCCACCTGGCAGAGCTTCTCAGAATCCTCAGTGATTCTAGATTCTGTCTGAACTCACAACAGGGTTCCTCCCACTGCACCTTATGCCTATGCTCAATGCCCACTTGGAAGAGCTCTATAGAAATCAGAGATAATTTATGTCTGCAACTGTGTCTTCTCCTACACAGACTTGCCTCCTGAGGTGTTCAACAACCTCAAAGGTCTTCCTCCTGAGTTGTTGATTTCATCTTTTGTGCCTCAGCACACCTTTGTCTGAACCTTGCAGTGTTCAGAAGTGCATCCTTTGTGCATGGCTCTTAGAACCCACTGTGTTCTGTCACAACCTCCTGGTGTGAAGCCTCAAAGACCTTCCACCCTGAAATCAAACACACTCCTGCAAATGCCTAACATACATCTACAACATACATAAAGAGCACACACAGACATCCATATAACACAGAATATCATGCAGGAAAAACTGCTCTATTATATTAACAATGGAAAATGTCTATATGTACAAGGTGTTCTCAAGCTCTCTCTGGCTCTACAACTCAACCATTACAAATACTCCAAAATGAGATATGAAAATCTCTTTTTACCTGAGGGGGCTCTTCGAGCGCTTCCCTCCAAACATACCTACCATATTCAATTAAATTGAATGGGTTGTCTAGTCCAGAATCAGATCTAGGTCTCAGCCATTACACACATTAAAGGCCAATCTACTCTACACCTACACAAAGTCACGGCTTCTATGGCTCACCAGCCTAAGCATTTAAATTACATTCATTTCAAATTTAAATGAGGTTGCGCCTCTCTCTTTATCTTTGAATGCATACGCTCGGCGTGGCTGGCTGGTTGGTTGGATAACATGGAGAGATGTTCCTGTATCAAACTCCTCAACTACAAAATCATGAGCTCTTGCTCATGCGCTTCCCCTCTAAGCAGTTGGAAATCCTCTTGGATCCCAAACAAATATCTGGAGCTTCCCATCTGCTCCATTCTACTGCTGCTACTGCTTCTGCACTGTTGTTGCTACTGCTTCTCTTTTGATCAGCCTCTCCTTACTAACAGTCTCTATTGATCGAATCATCATCTCCATGATCTCCTCGATCACTGCATCCAGCTGCTCCCATGGCTGGTCCTGTTCATGGAGCCTCCTCAACTACAAAAGAATTTTACACATGAGAAGATCACCATGATATCCCATGCCTCGTTCATACGTTTCCAACTTCACCTGTTGTATGTGCACACCCTACACTTTTACCCTCTCTTCCAGGGCTTCTATCTGTTCCCACAGATCAGAAAAGCAAATGTGGTATGCCCCTTCTTCCTCTGCTTCTGCAACCTCCCCTGCTGTATTCTTTTCATATTCCTGGATGAAAATATTGAGCCATTCCTTAGAATGCTCATCAACCTCTTCATCTTCTTTTGCTGTCAGCTCCAATTCTACAACTCTCTCAACTTATTGGCTGAAAGTAATGACCCATTCCTCAGAATTCTCATCTTCTTCGCATGCTTCTTCTTGGGCAGTTTCAACCACCTGCTCCAATTCCTCCTTGACAGTCATCGTCAGATGTGACTGTTCTTCTATTGTTTCCGCATCATCTGCAACAAAGACTTTTTCTTCCTCTTGGCCAAATGGTAGGAATATTCCAAATCCCCCAATCATCAGAAGATTTCTCATATCCTCCTCCTCTGTCAGCTGCACATGCTGATCCAAATCTATCTTTGAGCTCACCCACTCTGTCATCTCCCCTTGTTGATTCCAACTCACCTCTGAGTTTATGAGACCCATAGATAGTCTCATCTTCTCATCCCTACCCACCTGGAAATATGGGATGCTTCTACTGCTTCCCTGGCAGACTATGAGATCAACCGATTCCATCTTCATCAACAACCCCTCTTGAATTGAACTCTCCTCCGATTCCATGAGACTTTCAGACAACCTCAAATTATCATCTCTTCCCTCCTAGAAATATGAGATGTCTTCACTGCCCTCCAGGCAGTCTTCGAGATCCCGCAATGACCTCATTTCATTGCCCAGCTGGCAATGTGAAATTCCCTGGCTTTTCTCCTGACAATCCGTGAGACCCCACATCAATCTCAACCCATTTCCCTCCTAGCAATCTGGAATTTCATCCCTTCCCTCATGGAAGTTCTTGAGATCCTCAACTGATCCCAATTCATTCTCCAAATCATTGAGACTTTCCCCAGTCTCTGGTTCGCATACCTGAACCATCTTCTTATCCTTTCGCAGCTTTAATTCGAGCCTCACTATTTCTCTCTTTATATTAGCAAGCTCTTCATCTATATCTTCTTGGCTCCATAGCTCTTTCCTCCCAGCATACGTACGACATTTAGTAGCCATGTTGCTTCCTTTGTTTTCCTTCCTGGAAAATCTGTTGCTGTCACTCTGCACTAAGAGTTCTACCAGCTTCATCCTCCTACAGTCTCCCTGACTGTCTTCTAGACTGTTGCCTCCCTGCAAACAAATCCTTACAGAGTCTCCAACGCTCTGTGTTCTTCAACCTTCTCTCCTCTACTTGAAATATACAAACAGAGTTCCTACTCTGATACCACTTGATGTGTATCAGAGTATTCTCTTCCTCTTCTTTCCTGAAATATACAGACAAGAACTCGCTTTGATACCACTTGACATGTATCATATTATTCTCTTCCTCTTCCTGCCTGAAATATACAGACAAGAACTCGCTCTGATATCACTTGACGTGTATCAGAGTATTCTCTTCCTCTTCCTACCTGAAATATACAAACAAGAACTTGCTCTGATACCACTTAATGCAGGCGAAGGACACGAGTGACCACAACCTTCACGCCCCCTGCTCACAGGGTCGTTCTAAACCCCTCTTCGAGCCCAGTTATATCTTTGGACTCCCAATGGAATCCCTGTGAAAATACTCGATCCATAGGTCCTCCATTCACCAACACGGTCTTCTTCACCTAACCGTAGTTGTCCCCGAATCATTTTCGGGGTTTGAGGTTTCGTGCTTCCTTCTGTTGAGAGTTTTTGTACTCTCGATTCCCCGATCACCAATGAACTCTCTACCCAGCCTTATCCCCTCCTTGCTAGAATTTCTAGTCCATGTGACTAGTCCTTATAAGACCGTAGCCTTATCTTCTCCTATCGGGGTTTTGAATTTCAATTTCCTGATGCTCTCCAATATCTGTTAGCCCTCCAGGCTAAACTCTTGGCCCACGTGACCCTTAACTCACAAGACCGCAGCCTTGTCCCCCATTGGGGTTTCAGACTTTTCAAAGACAAAATGCAACGTCCTCAGGACTCGTGATTCCTCAAATCCCGACGTGCTCTTTACGCATTAACCCTCCTAGCTAGGCTCCTGGCCAATATGACCACTATCCCCGTGACCTTAGGCTAATCCCTCATTGGGGTTTCGGGGTTTCCAATGCCAAAATGCATTGGCTCATGGGATTACTGATCCTCCAAATCCTGACTCTCCGCTATGCTGACAGCTGGCCCACACAACAAAAATTTCTTTCCTTCTCTTATCTGCTGACAATTGGCTCCCACTTATCGGGGTTTTGTGGTTCGCGATTCCAAAATGCATAAACACTCATCACCAGGATCCTCGATATCTTGATGACCCAAACATCGATCAATGACTTCCTGTCGGGCCTTTCCCGATGGCGTCGAATTCTTCCACGCGTCTCCTCTGATGGACGGTCCTGATTTCTCCATGGTTTCAAGACATGTGATGTCCCGGTTCTTTCAACCTCAGGAACCCCGATTTCCCGATGGCCAATATCCCGAATCTCTTCGGATTTCTGCCACATGTCCCAACAGATGGATGGCTCTGATTATATCGGGGTTTTCACTATGGACTTACGTGATCTCCTATCCGCGGGAATGTTGATTTCCTGATGTGCCAAAGTACCGACGGGTGCTCGATCTCTACCACGTGTCTCCACCAACGGACGGTCCATATCTTTGTCGGGATTTCGAGACTTGTGATGTTTCGATTTACACAACCTCGAGAATCCCAATTTCCCGAGTGTCAATATCCTGATGGCTCCACCTCTTGTAGGAATTTCTCCTCTTGTTCATGAGGAATTAACTCCCTCGCAACTTCCACAGATCTGATGGTTGTCAGCGATCCTGAACCATATCTAACAGCTTAGATCCGTTCTCCTTCCCTGCGCTCCTCCGGCTGCTCCCTAGATGCGCACACCAATGGTCCAGATCTAATTCCCAGTTGATCTGATGGCTGCTATTGCTCCCTCCTAAGCTTATGCACTTTCTTCTTCCCAGACTTGGAAGAATTTCAAGTTCCCAAAGGCCTCAAACTTTGTTCTCCTTTTCCTCTGCGAGCTCTTCAACTTTGAACCTCGCCACGCGTATGAAACGCTAACTCCTCTTGAGCTTTCTTCCTTTGAATCCTCAAAGGATTCTTCTAACTTCTGTGCCTCTGCAGAGTCTTCTCATGCACACATGGGTGCTATCTCTTCTGAGCTTCTCCTGTAGCTTCGACCTCTACATAAATTAGGTTCTTCTTCTCTTTCTCCCACAGATGGAGAATATAATGCTCTCCTGGCAGTGCCTCTGCTCAAGCAACCCCTTCCTGAGTCTTTCTGGGTGTTCAACAACCCAATGAAGATCCCTCAGTGGATTCTTCCTCTAATTTCGATAACTCAAAGAGTTCCCTTCTTCTTGTTTCTATCTGCACACTGTCTCTATGCCCACCTGGCAAAGTTTCCCTTTCACAGAATGTTCAATAGTTCTATCTTCTATCGTGCACTCCTTGCACCCGCTCAATACCCACCTGATAGAGCTTCTCAGAATCCTCAGTGATTCTGGCTTCTGTCTGAACTCACAATAGGGTTCCTCCCACTGCACCTTGTGCCTATGCTCAATGCCCACCTAGCAGAGCTCTACAGAACTCACAACTAAGTTTTGTCTACAACTATGTCTTCTTCTACATAGCCTTTCCTCCTGAGGTGTTCAGAAACCTCAAAGGTCTTCCTCCTGAGTTATTGATTTCATCTTTTGTGCCTCAACACCCCTTTGTCTAAACCCCCCAGTGTTCAGAAGTGCATCCTCTATGCACGACTCTCAAAACCCGCAACGTTCTGTCACAACCTCCTGGTGTGAAGCCTCAAAGACCTTCCACCCTGAAATCAAACACACTCCTGCAAATGCCTAACATACATCTACAACATACATAAGGAGCACACACAAACATCCATATAACAAAGAATATCATGCAGGAAAAACTGCTCTATTATATTAACAATGGAAAATGTCTATATGTACAAGGTGTTCTCAAGCTCTCTTTGGCTCTACAACTCAACCATTACAACTACTCCAAAATGAGATATGAAAATCTCTATTTACCCGAGGGGGCTCTTCGAGCGCTTCCCTCCAAACCTACCTACCCTATTCAATTACATTGAATGGGATGTCTAGTCTAGAATCGGATCTAGATCTCAGCCATTACACACATTAAAGGCCGATCTACTCTACGCCTGCAAAAAGGCACGACTTCTATGGCTCACCAGCCTAAGCATTTAAATTACATTCATTTCAAATTTAAATGAGGTTGCACCTCTCTCTTTAGCTTTGAATGCATACGCTCAATGTGGCTAGCTGGATGACGTGGAGAGATGCTCTTGCATCAACAGATTCAGTGGCGACTCCATAATAATCAAATGTCAAAAGTGTTTTCAGCTCTTTTGGCTCGGAGGTTTGCACCTGCTGACTTCTCAACAGTTTTTGGTTTCCCACATCCAGTTCCTTCTATAGATATTTGGGGAGATCACCTCCCAAGATTTGTAGAAAATAAAGAAGATAATCCTTCAGATCATCTCATCAGATTTCATCAATGCATGTTTCAGCTGGATATATATCATGAGGATGTGCTCATGAAGATGTTTGTCTTCTCATTAGAAGGAGATGCTCGTGAATGGTATCGTTCTTTACCTCCCTCTAGCATATCTTCTTTAAAGGAGTTTCATAGAGTATTCCATCATCGATGTGAAAGGTATTTTGCTCGGGAAATTCTTCTTGAGGTTTGTTGTGAAGAATTTCATTCACATATTCAAAATGTATATTCTTCTAGTTGTGAACATGAAATTCTTTCTATTGTTGTTGTTCAAGAGGAATATCTTCAAGATAGAGTTGATGTGAATATTGATGATTCTGTGACCGAAGATTTTCTGGATTGTTCTTCTTATGTACCTACTACTTTAAACAAAAGAGAAAGGGATTATAGGGTAGGGGAAGAAAAAGTTGAATTTTCAGCTGAAAGTCTCTTCAAAGAATGCTGTGAAAAATTTGAAAAGCATGTTTAGCACGAAGTAGTTGATTCTTCTATTTGCAGAGATGAAAGTTATGTTGTTAAGGAAGATCTTTATAATACAAATGGTTATAACGAGAATTATATATCTGTAGATGCATCATATCTTATCTCTATTGCACATGCTGCCTTTGATTTGTATGAAGAATTAGTTATAAAAGAGGATTGTTCTCAAATTTTCAAAGAGGTTTCTTATGACAGTTTTTTCACCTGTGACGGATGAGAAGGATTTGAAGATTGCTTGTCTTTCATTGCTAGACACAGAGGTTTTTTGTTCACCTATCTTTGATAAGTATGCAGATGAAGCAGATCAGATTCTTACATCAGATTTTGCTGACTTGAAGAGCATCCCTCCTATTTATAACAGTTATGAATTTGATGTTGATGAAGATCAATACTGTGAAACAATTAGCCATATGGAAACTCCCGCAACAGACATTGAAAAGTCACCTCCAGAAATCAGCAAGCTTGCATGTACCATACTTCAACACAAATCTGCAGACGACAAAAAACAGTTCATCATCAACAATGAAGTTAGTTTGCAGCTCTATTCAGATTTTCACGCAGTTGAAGGTGGAAGCCATGATAATCCATAAAATATGCGGACACTTTCTACTTTTCAGCTGAAACAACAGCAAGAGGTATTTTCTTTCAATTTTATAGATCCGTTTGTGTACTATCTGAAATCTTTGAGCAGCATAGATGTCAAATTGCTTTTTCCAAACAAAGGTTGGTTATGCTGCATTTTTTAATTATATATCACTATTCTGTGGTTTCCTACATTCATCTTCAGATCAGAAGTTTTACCAGCTATTCGGATACTCATATGGCTTCATTGGAAGCATGATTTTACCTAATTTTGAGGCACCAGTTGGTTAAAGTAGGGTAGTTTAGGAAATAAGCTCTTTCTCAAGCATTTCTTTCTTCTAATTTGCAGTAGAAATAGCAGTAAGCCTGTGTGAATAATGACATGTTTGAAGGTGTACAGAGATCAGATTACAGGCAAATTACATGCAGAGATCATGGTTGTAGAGATCATGGTTGCAGAGTTTTTCAGTTTAAAGACCGGATCTTAACACCTGAAATAAGCCCAGGCAATTACTTTTAAATTTTTCATTAACCATAACAAAATTTTCAAAAGTCATGTTGAAATTTTTAAATTGTAAGTCTTAAACAACAAGGTTTTGAGTTCTTTTGAATGAATAAAACCTTTACTAAAAAGCTTTATTCATCAAAGAAATAAAAATTTGTTTTCACCGTCTAACGTTCCATTTTAAGCTGTGATAAGTCGATGAAAGAGTTTACTTTCAACAGCTAACAGGCATCTTCACGAGCGAATAAGCTGATGAAAGGGTTAAAACAGAGTTTTTATACAATGGTCATGGCAAAGTTTAAGGCATGTGGAAGACACCTGGCGTATCATCATCAAAGTAATTGGTGGGAGAAGAAAATGGATAAGATCTTCACCACGTTTGGCTGAGTCATCATTGCAAGGCAAAGAATGTGCTTGCAACTGTCTAATGAGAAACAAATGACAAATTACTTCCAGATTTTGGAGGTGATATGAAAATAAAATTTCCAGTGGCATTGACTTGGAAAACTTGAGAAAGCAAATTGCAACAAAAGGGAATGAATTGAATCTCCAGAGGCATATTCGATCAGAAAAAAGACAGTCTTCTATAGAGAAAAGGCAGCAGAAATGTACTCTTCTCTGTCCTATGCCCTTGCTCAAGTTTTGATCGAAGTACCATACATATTTGTGCAAAAGGTGGTGTACACGGTGATTGTTTATGCATTGATCGACTTCCATTGGACAACAACCAAATTATTTTGTTCTCTCTTCAGGTTTCACTGCAATCTGGATGGTTTTCTGCAGCTTCATAATTCCACGTCTGCGGATTCCTGTGTGGTGGAGATGGTATTATTGGGGTTCTCCCTTAGCATGGACTCTCTATGGACTGATAGCATTTCAGTTCCGGAATATTTCATATGAAATGGTGATGGCCGATGGTGGGAAGCAGAAGTGAACAAATTCTAGAGGCGTGGGTAGGCCCTTTATCCAATAATCACACGACGCTACTCCTATTTGACGAGAGTTGCAATCAAAGCCAACTGGGACTGGATTCTTCTGATGAAATCCAAGTTAGAAATGTAAGGAAGCGTATAAGATTTGGAAAATAATGGAGTGTATATCCCATATTTTCAGGCACAAAATCAGTGGTAATTAAAATGGCTGGAGACACCTGTCAGTCACTAGAAATACAATGTCATTCAAAGCTTGTTGCTCGTCGTATTCAACGCCCAAAGAAAGAATACAAAGGTGGATCGATCATGATGAAAAGAGGGCTCTGTGTCAATCAAGACAAGAGGGTAATTGGAGCTATTCCTAGTGTAAATGTAGGTGATCTTTTCTATTTCAGAATGGAGATACATGTCATCAGTTTGTATGGGCCTATCATGGCAGGAATAGATTTCATCAATGGAAGATTGAATGAATGGAGCATTTCATAACCGAATGGAGATTGCATACGGATCTTATGGAGAATGGTCTTGAATTTTGTGATGTCATATTTGAATTAGAATATGGTTAATTGTTCATTATTTCATGCATCAAGTTCGAGTATTGTTTAGCAGATCAAACAACCAAAATTCCCTCATACAGGCACGCAATTATAGCTCCAGAATCATTCAAGTGGCAAAAGACGGTTGAAACTCTAGTTTGGAGAGAAAAATCATCATACAGGTTGTATTCAGATGATATTCATGCTACTGTACGCTGAGCAAAAGAACTGTTACGAGCCTCCTTTTGTTGGGTTGTACAATTTACTGAATGGGCACATTGGTTACTCTCCTTGCACATGGATATTAGAACTTGGCCACACTTGTTGATGGTCTTCGTGATTTGTTGCTGAAGCATTTATGATTTTCTCTATTTGCCTTCAAATCAAATAAGAAAATATAGATAGGCATGTTTCTTAAGGCTTTGCGGTCATGGGAAGAAGCTAATAATTGATATCTAGATTCAATCTATTGCAAAAATCATACGATTATTGATTTTTAGGAATTTTAGGATGTCTGCTTTGATTGAGGGGCTGCCAGATGCAGTTTCACTTTAGTGCCTAGCACGTGTTCCGTTTACATTTCATCCTCAACTCCAGTTGGTTTGTCGTGCTTGGCGTTCTGCATTATGTAGCGCTGAGCTTTTCAAGGCACGTGATGAGGGAAGATCTTTGTTCTTGGTGGAGGTAGTGATGACATTGATCCAGGAATAGGTGATCATGGAGGGATTTTTGCAACTGATGAGATGTGGGCATATGATCCTGTATGAAGAAAGTGGGCTAGACGAGCATCAATGTTGGTTGCTCGTACAATGTTTGCTTGTTTTGTACTAGATAAGAGTATTATTGTTGCATGTGGGTTTACCAATTCTAGAAAATCTATTTCCAATGCAGAAATATATGATCCAGAGCGAGATACATGGGAACCTATAGCTAAACTTCAACATTCTCATAATTATGCTTGCTTTGGTTTAGTATTTGAAGGGAAATTGCATGTATTGCATAAGGGCCTTTCGACAGTTAAGATATTTGAGTCATCTGAGAAAATGTGGAGAGTGGAAGATTATGGTTGGCCACCAGGGCCAATGGCTATGGTGAAAGAAGAATTCTTTGTAGTCAATAATGGTTTCATTATTCGGCAAATTAAACCACAAAATTTGAGCAAAGTCATCTCTACTGCAGCTACCTGCTTGCATAAAATAGGATTTGCAGTAATAGGATTAGGAAATGAATTTGATGTGATTGGTGGGGTCATTGAACCTGGTACACATCAGCAACCTACAGAGGGTGAACAATATCCTCATCTCCCTACTCCTACCCCTCCAGAGGAGAAGGAACCTCCAGAGATAGCACAGTCATCTGCTAAACCTACTGTATCTAAAGCCAATAAGATAAATCAGTTATTGAAAGAGTTGTACAGCTTGAAACAGTCAGAGAAACAAGTCAAGTTACATAATGCACAACTCTTGGACATAAACGTTGAGCTTTATGACAAGAGCCAAGAAGTCAAGCAGAGACATAGGAAGAAAATTGAAAGAAACAAGCTACTAATGAAAGAGAATGCATATTTGTATAAAAAACTCAGACTTCTCAGATTGCAGTTGAAGGAACAAGCAGCCCTAGCAGCTAGACCACTTGGATTAGAGGCCCTTGCTCAAATTGCCACTTCTATGAAAGGAGAGTTGCAAGCTAAAACCCATCAGGAGGAGATTACAAGTAAACAGAGAGAGGAGCTTCGTCTAGCAAGCCCTGAGGTCTTTGTACTCTTGCAGGTAATCAAGATTCAACAAATTTTGATTTTTGGGTAAGTTTCTATTTTCAGTTGTTTAGGCGAGCCCGTGTGTTCTCATTAACCACCGAAACAGAGTAGAAATATAATTTTAAGGTTTCTTGTAAATAGCCAAAGACATAAATGCAGGTTATAAACATTGCTGGGAATGAAAAGGCTAAATGAATCCATGGCCCAATACTAAAGGAAAAAGGTCTGCCAGGTTCTTGGAGACCTCACAGGGAGGTATGCATCCCAGTTGGAGCCATATGTTAGCAATAAAAAATGCACTGGCATTTTTGAAAGAACGATGCCTAATCTTGTAGGGAAAATTTGACTAGTTTCCTGAGCTCCAAATGAAAATTTGAAAGCACCATTGGAAAGATTAGGATTTGTAGATGTCGATCAACTATTTAATCATGCAAAATAGATTATCCATGACTAAAAAATTTGATTTTGAAACAATCTGTGCTTTCACCAGCGCAGAAGGCAGAATTATAACTAGTTAGCTAGTGAAAGCTCCACCTTTCACCAGCTAAGGAGAAAATTTTCAGGTAAATTAGCTGGTGAAAGCCTATCACGGCCAAAATAGCCAAATTTTTGCCCAGATCAAGATTCTTTGGGTTTGAATGGTTTGAAATCTTCTTCAATAAGCTGGTTATGAATTATCAAATCAAAATCTGAAGGCCATTCTTGGAGATGAAAGTCAAAAGAGAATCTTTTGACTAGATTTGGTCATTTTCAAGGGAAAAATGATAGGAATCAAATGACACATCACCCAATTCGAATTTTATCTTTGGAGGACCAAATCAAACAGCCTTGGAAGGCTAGACTACACTTCATCAACTTTCAACCAATGTTTGAAGACCAAAAGATAGAGATTGACCTCATCTTCAGGATCTCTCCTTATCTTTTGTAAATCAGTTTTGACTTTCTATTTTTAGAATATCAGATCCACTATTTTAGGATCGAAAAAATGATTGTAAAAGGCTATAAATTCCTATATTTTCTAAGAGTCTAGGAGGTTCAATTCTGGATACATTTTTGGCTATGTACTTTGACACTATCTTGCTATATGAATAACAATTTTCTTTGGTCATTATATATCAGTCTGTCCACATTTTTCATTACTCTATATTTAATTCTATTCAGTTCAGTTGTTCAGAACTGTCATCTTTTGATATAGATCATGGATATGAATTAGATCTTCTTTATATTCTTGTATAACCCTACAGATCTATACTTGGTTATCTTGAATGTTTTTCTTCATACCTTGATTATTTACTGTAACTGATATCTAGTTTCTCAAAGCACTGGTTTATTTAGAGGCATGACATGTTGTCTTTTTCCTAAGCCTTCTCAGTTATCCCATTGTTCCAAACACTTGATTATTAGTGTTTTCTTAAGTTACCAAGCATCCTTAGCCTACAGCCCTAAGGAGTTTCTTGGAGTGATAACAATATCAATGACAATATGTCCAACAATATCCCCATTTTTCATTGAGGGAAACACTCTAACTTCATACAAAATCCCCCTTTGATGATGCTTTTCTCTATGAATTTACTCTCTCCCTTTGACATCAATGGGAAATGGTTTCTCCCCTTATGATCAACCTATGTATGTCTACATTTTGTTGACCAAAATATGAACTTGGGTAACTCCCCCTGCATTCATGCTATGCCCTCCATAATTGAATTACTTCCCCTGTCAATATTCTCTCTCTGCCTCTGACTACTCTACCCCTTTGTTAATGAAAGGGTATCTCTTCCTGACAAGGTCTCTTCTCCTGTTAATTTTAAAAACTCTTGGCATAATCCTTTGATTTTGTAGAACCCAATTTAAACTTCTTTTTGTATTTTCTTTCTTTGGCTAACAAATTATGACTTCATCAGAATTTGATATTGCCCCATATTCTTCTATAAGAACTTCCTTTTCTTGGGATTGATTTATTTCATATTTAATTTCACATTCTTTATTAGGACCTTCACCCATCATGTTCTTATTATTAATTTCTTCATTTTTAGTTTTAATATCATCTTTCTCGCTTTCTCCTTCATATTTTCTTCTCCATATCTTTCTATGCGATATTCTTATTTTTGGATCTTCTCTTTCTAATTGTGTTTTTGGATATTTTACATATCCTTTATTCTTCCAAATTTTATTAGGTTTTGTCACTGACTTGAATGACTTGTTCAAATATTGAATTTTTGCATTCTTGCAATTTTGGGATTTGTGCCCAAACCTATCATAGTTGTAACATCTCATTGTATGAAAAAAATTTGTTGTGTGCCCAACAAAATTATATCTCCAACATCTAATTGAGATTTTGGATTTTCTTGTATATCCTTCCTCTAGTTTCTTGCATTACATTCCTTTCTGGCCAAATCTATGACATGAAAAGAAATAACCATTGAAGGTGTTTCCATTCTTGATTTTATTTTGGCTTGAGAAATCTGTCATTTGATTTTCTTATTCCTTTTTACTTCTATAGCTTCGTTCCTTAACAAACTTCATGACTTGTACATGCTTTGTAATTGCACCTTTTCCTTTTG
Organism: Picea engelmannii; assembly: GCA_009831015.1. Lineage (NCBI taxonomy): Eukaryota > Viridiplantae > Streptophyta > Pinopsida > Pinales > Pinaceae > Picea > Picea engelmannii. Next base: position 1,091,116 of record ML778111.1, on the reverse strand, counting down.
ATACGGATGATCCTTTCTCATGTTTGTAAATGGTGCTCCATTTTTCATTGTCTTCTTTCTTATTGTATCCAAGACCAATTTTTTCATCAGCTGATCTTTGGCTCTTCCAAATCTTATCTAGGATAGTTGATCCATTCTGGAAATTGACAATATTATTTGTCTTTTCATTCATCTGTTTGAGATTGAATATTTCTAACTTTAATATTTGACACAAGTCTTCCTTTTTAGTCAACTAAATCTTCAGGGCTTCTTCCACTTCATTAGCATGTTCAAGATGAGTCTTTAGATTGATGACTATTTCTTCTGTCTCATACAAGACTTCTTTGCATTTAATATTTTTATCATGTGTATTCTATTCTTCCACATATTTTGTTAGATCAAAAACTTTAGTTTTCAATATTTAGATTTCTTCCTCATATTCTAGCTAAATCCTTTTGAGGTTGATGGCTTATAATTCTAAAATTTGGCATTATTATTCCTTTTTAGTTATTTGGATCTTCTGGGCTTCTTCCTTTTTTTTATCTTCTTCAACTTGGGTCATTAGATCTGCATTAGTTCTTTCATTTATCTTTTTGAAATTGATGATTTCCAATTCCAACATGTGGTGAGAATTTTCTTTCCTTGTTGAGTAGATCTTTAGGTCTTCTTCACCTTCTTTAATTTCCTCAAGTTGAGTGTTTAGACTGTTAACTAATTCTTCTGATTCTTTTAGTACTTTTTTCTTTTACTGTCATGTGTCTTTAATTATTCCATATCTTATGTTAGACTAGTAACTTCAGTTCTCAATCTTTTGATCTCCTTTTCTTTGTCTTGTAGTTGAACTCTCTATTCAAACTCTTCATGGTTAGATTGATATATCTGTTGAAGTTTCTCCAACTCTTCAAAAGTGCACATAATTGTATTTTCAATATGGTCAAGAACATCCACATGAACTTTAATATGCATATAATTTATTGGTTGCATACGAATCTCTTCTATTCCAACTGTATCATCAATCTTAAGATTATGTAATTTTTATTTAGTGACTACTGAGGTATACCTCAATTCCTTGACGAGGTTGTCTTCCTCATTGTTGATTGAGATCAAATCCTTTATTTCATTCTGATTATAAAAAAATTTCTCTGTATTGTGTTCTTCAATCTGATTGCAATTTTTATTTTCTTTATCTGAGTCTTGTTCCTCACTTTGATAGGATTTCTCTTCTTCTTGTGTTTCATTATGATAACTATTTTCTAGTTGAATCCATAATTCTTTAGCATTATTGTAGTGCTTCATCTTTTCTTTGACTTGGTTTGACAATCCATCCTGAATTTCTTTTAAGGCTACTAAATTGTTTATCCTTGCTTCCTTTGCAGATTTTTTTTTTCTCTTTGAAGTAGTTAAGTGCCATGGCTTACTTACTACCAAATCACGAACTCCAGATCCTCTTGAATTCAGATATATTTTCATATTTTCCCTCCATGATAAATAATATTTTCCATCACATAAGGGAGCTTCATTTGTGGAGATAAAAATTTGTCAATCCATTTCTTCTTAATCTACCTTTAGTGTTTAAAATGTGTTGAGAACACCCGCTCTAATACCAATTGTTGAAATGGATACTTGACACTAAGAGGGGGCGGGGGGTGAATCAGTGTCACAAAACTTTGTACAATTTTCACTTTTCATAAATTAACTGAACAACATATATTCATTTCATTTTCTCAACCAATATATAAATGAATATATATTTTATTTATTTATTTAACTTGAATGAATAAATAAGATCAATCTTCAAACAATTATGAGAGACCCAAATCTCTATTACAAGACCCAACTTGTAGTTCTCAGATCCAACTAAGAAATGAGGAATCCAATCCTCGTAACAAGTCCCATATTGTTGATCTCAGATCCAACTGAGATGTGATAAATCCAATATTCATACAAGACTTTTTGGCTCAAGTTTGATCAGATCAGGTTCCTTCTAGAGCACTGGCATTCCATCTCCTCCAAAGAGAAGAAGTCTCACCTGAAGCACTGTTGAGACAAATATATAGGGAAGGGTAAGGAAAAGGCTTAGGAGGATTCACAGAACCTTCAAGACTCATCCTAATCTTGCACAATACATCTAACTATTGAAAATATCTAAATCTTATGTGTGCAATGTTCGAACCTACTTATGTTGCAAAAAAATGTTTAAACACATAACCATCACAGAGAACTTATAAACCATAAATAAATATTGTAATGCATGAGTAAAACAAAAGAAGACATAGCATATTTTCAAAATTTAGATCCTTCTTTATATTATCTTTAGAATCTTCCTTCATTTACAATCTCAGAACTATATAGTAGTGCTCTATTACAGACTCTTGGATCTGGACTCATGTCATAGAGATCCAAATCTCAAAAAGGGTATAGACTACATTACAAACTCAAAAATTTACTTGACTCATCTGATAACAACCCTATGGAGAGGGAAATATCATACAATAACACCATTTGAATGACTCAACAACGAATGAATGAATGAACCAACAACAACAACAACAACCACAACTAAACTTTACAATTTTTGTTCATCCTTATATCTAAGATAGGTTGTGTATTATGTCTCGGCTTGCAAGCTTTATTGTTCTGTTACAACCATTTTTTCTTAGCTAGCGTTACATTGTCTTTCACAACTGATTTTTGTTTCTTTTTCTTTCTCTATTTTCTAGCTTCTTCTAAATCTTGCATAACTCGTAATCAGTCAGAACTTGTGTAATTCCTTATCCCAAAAATGAAGGGCCCAATAGGATCTGACCACAACCCTTGACTCACCCTCGAGTTAAGTGCTTGGTTCTTTCGCAGATTCTAGGAGCACCTGTTGTTTTCCCTTGTCCTCCTTTTCTTATTCCTTCTACTCTTCTAATTGTGATTTCTCTTCTTTCACCTCTTCAAATGAAGGGCCCAACTCCGCGACAAACTCCAAGCCCCACTCCCTTTCTATTTGAAATTTTCCAACCTTATCCTTCCACTTCCCGGAAAGGAGTGATTCCTCTACAACAAACTATTGGGTCGCCTCTGTACTACACCCCTTTGGATTGCATGCGACCAATTGGTTTTACTCGGAATATGTTGTTGCATCAAATTGATGCATCTACATGTACATTGTCTGAATGATAGGTCAGAAGTCACACAACTCTTTATTTTCTATGGACTGTGACTCAAAGAGGGAACTCAGTTCATTGTCCGCCTGTTGGATCTGGTCAAACTTCTCTTGTTGCTCCAGTAGATCTATCGTGGTTGCAACTTCGTCATTCAGGACTTGGATCTTGGTGCACACATCTTCCAGGACCTAGTTGCATTGAGAAATGATGACCATCCAATCATTGAATTCTATGAAAAGATTTGTGCATTTCGTTGTGTACTTGTGTAGTGTTTCTCGGGCATTTTTTCCTTCCAGTACTATCTTCTGCATCTTCTCTTGCAGCTTCTAAGGATACTTCTTGTTGAATCCATCACATCTGCACTTCTAGATGCTCATCATGAGTGGTGAGTTGTGTCTATGATCCTTGGAGTAGCTCAATTTGATGCTCTGGCTCACCTACATCATTGGCTTCAGGAAGTTCGAGTGAAACCTTCTGAATCTCTGGCTAGACTTCAACAAGCCTTTCATGCACTCTTTCGAGTCTGCACTGAAATTATATTTTTTTGTGTGCTTCTTGTATTTTGCATGCTTTCACAAGGAGAACTTCCTCCCTTGCGACATTGGCATACGTCTTGGTCTACTGGAGCCTTTTCTGTAATTGATCAGTCCAAATAAGTGTGTCACTGGCCACTGTACCAGATTAGCAGATGAAAGGGTTGCGTCTCTGGGTTCTCGTGTATGCAATGGAAGTGCACTGGTCATTGAATTCTCTGAGCGGGTATCTACCTCCTCCTCTATTGATGGTCCTGATGCGATCCTTGAACTTAGAGTTGAGGGTAAGAGATTCAGAACCTCTGTTCTAGCTATGCATAGTTTCATTAGCTATGTGAATTGTTGAGGGTAAGAGAGTGAGAACCTTTTTTCTAGATATGCATACTTGCATTAGCTCTATGCATTGTTGAGGGTTATGGAGAACCTAATCCATCTGTTCTCACATGGATGTCGTGCTTTGCCCAAGTGTTAGTAATGGTTCCTTATGAACCTCTGGTATCTCCTATGCTTTTCTTGCGTCTGCATCCTGCGTTGTGATTTCTTGGGAACCCTCAACCTTGGCCAGTGAGGGGGTGTTCTAGTTGCTTTGGGCTTGTGGCTCCACCACGGTTTGGGTGTCCTTTTCTTGCACAAAAGGTACAGTCTATTGTTCCTATATGTCTAGGTTCGGACCAGTCAATTGCATGCTCTTCTCTGGTACTTCGAGGTTTGGACCAAAAACTTATGGTCTCGTCTTAGGAAACTCTTGGGTTATTTATGGGAGTTCTCACTATGCTTTCTCTGGCTAATCGAGTTACATCGAATCTAGGTTTGTGGTTTGGGGTGGACTAGTGGTTTCTGGGGTTGAAGATTGGGGTGTTGGTGATGATGGGGGGTGCTCAATGATGATAGTGGATGGAAAGGTTTCAGGATCATGGTTTTCCTAAATATGCATGATGGGGCTTTCTTTGACCATTGCATGGGTGCGAGGTACAACCAATGCAATGGGTTGGGGGTTTAGGGGTTTATTCGGTCAAACCCTGGTTCTGAGCTTCTTCACCGCTAGTTCGGTAATGAACACAACACTCAGGATATTTTTCATGCCGTCACCTATCAACACGGCTTCATATGGTAATGGATGGAAGATCGACAACGTTCTTTTCTTATGCTCCAATGGCTATGTCTCATCTTCCTCCTTTGAGTTTGATTGTGTCAGAGCTTCTTTCTTCTGCAGATTTGAGCCTGAGCTCGATTCTACCCCTACTTCTTTTCCTTTCTTCTTTAGTAGCTCAATCGATAAGATGTAGTGCATCCCCAATTTTCACGAGTTACATTTGTGATCTGGATTTTATGAGCAGAATGAAATGAATACATATTATTAATAGGTGCTTAACAGAAAATAACAGAGATACAGTAAAATTGGTTTTCTATTAATAAAGAAATAAGTTGGAAACTGTAAAATGCAGCGGAAACAAGATTGTTGGAATGGTGGAATCTTATCTCTAAGAAGATATGTGAAAGTGTTGGTACAGGGGTAGACCCAAGTTTCAACTCTCAAGAGCACACCAAAAAATCCCTAACTACTGGCCCTTTTGGCAACACCTATGAAGCAGATGAATTCCCACCTGAAGTAGAGGCAGGGGCGGTTGCAGGACTTAGGTGTCTGCAACCTTTGTTGGTACATAGATCTGTGATTATCTTGCTTTCAACACACTTAGCATTAGTTATTTCCTAACATACATTCATTAATACACTTCACAGAAAGCACAGAGCACCATAGTAATTATTCATATCTAGCACTTAGCAATGATAAATAGGTTATACTCAATAGATTAAGCACTTAGCATCTTATGTATCACATCTAGAATGCATTCATATCCCATAAGCATAAAGCATCAATAAATCTATCTAACATATCAGAGCACTTATAAAGAGAAAGACAAACACATCAGCACAGTACACCGAGTTACTGTGGTTCACCCCCACCCTGGGGCTACATCCACAAAGTCTTCTTTATATTATCTTGGTCAAGTAGTTATAGCACGGAGCTTCGATGACCTTTAACAAACACAGGACAAAATATTTGTGTAGCTCTCTAGATCCTCTTTCCCTGGGTAGATCCAAGCACTAAGCCTTATCACACTCTGTGCACTTAACACTAGCACACATAGAGTACGACATGCACAAAGCTCTTATAGTCACACAGACTTATGATCACATAGATCCAACTTATTCACTAATCCATCGACTAGACATGGCCTCTTCTTACATGTCCTAGACCTCTATTTATACATAGAAAATGGCCTAAACAATGGCCAACATCCCTTTCCCATTACAATATTCCCCAAAAAACCAAAAAAGGTTCTACAAAAGGTGGCAAGATCCCGAAATCTCTGCTTCTCTATGCGCTCTATCTTCGATAGGCAGTCGAAGTACCAAATGGTAAACTATGACAAAGTATTCCTCAAAACTTGGTCGAGGGCCAATAGGCCCCCAACACTCACCTGTGACTCATCCCGAGTCACTCTTCTCTAGGTAACTTTGCCTTGAAGGCCTTGAGCTTCGCTTGAGCTGATTCGACCTGTTTCTTTGCTAATACTTCTTGCTTGACAAACTCCTAAATGAGTGCATTACTAATTGGTCCTTCTAAGCACTTCTTTGTTGTGTTCACAACATGTTCCAGGTCTATACCTTGGCTATCAATCTCTAAGAATAGTTGACATGCCCTATCCTGCAAAGGTTGAAGTTGTTGTGTCACTTCCATGACCTTACTCTAGTTCATATGAATCTTCTACTGCACGAAGCGTTGTTCATGGGACCTCTTCATTTTCTCTATGGTTGGTAGGGCCTTCAACTGTACCTATAACTTCTCGGTTTGGTACTTCACCTCCTGGAGCTATGAATCCAATTTATGCAATTCAGGGTTCTCGGATAGGTTCTCATGTATCTCCGCACTTATACTACTTAATTGCTTACATTCTTCAGTGAGTTCCTTAATCCTTTCTACTATACTTCAGGCATTCACTTCTCATTGGTCACGTTCTTCTTGTGGAGTATTCAGTATAGCTTGGATCTCTAGTTCTACTACTCTTTGTTGTAATTGTTGAATGACTTCAGCAAGCTTTATTACTTGGTGGTCTATGGGTTCTTCTACATTATGTTCTAAGCCAGTCATAGAGTGAAATTCTCTATTGACTGCTTCTTCGATCCTGATTTTCTTCGCGAGAAGTTGCTCCTTCTCCTTTTGGATATTTGTGTGTTATTTATCAAACTTCTCTTGGATGGCCTCCTTCTCTTGTTGTGCATCTTGGAGTTGCTCTATCATTTCCTTGTGTGCGTTCTTTAGGGCCTGGGTGGCCTGCACTTTTACTTCTTCTACTTTGTGAAGGTGTACTTTGACTAGGTCGGCAATCCTGTGAAGTTGAATTGACTTGTCTCCTGCTTCAGGTGTTCCTTCCGGCATAGGCATAGTGGAGACTGCACGGTTAGACTGGAGGGCTCGTTGTACTCCTTGGAGCTCGGTTTCAATTATGTTGTACATTGTTTCTTTCTTGGCCTCTTGATTTTCTGTGATCTCTTCTGTAGCTTCATTCAAAGTTGTGAGGAGAAAGATGAAGTCATCTAGATTGAGCATGGTCTTTATATTGGTCACAGACACTTTAGATTTCTCCTTAATGGAAGACTTTGAGGGTGATCCTTTTCTTTTCTTTAGAATTTCGAATTCATCTTTTGGTTGTTGTTCAACTTCTTCTAGGTCTTCGTCGTTACCTTCTTCATTTGGTGTGACAAAAGCTATCCTTTTAGAGCGACTATCCACATCTTGAACGTCTTCAGTTTTCTTCATCTCCTTTGTCTTCTTTGTCTTCTTTGTCTTCTGCGTCTTATTGGGCCTAGGTGTGTCCTGCGCATCATATGGGCTGACGATATCTAAAATATCCACTGGATCTGCTACAACGAGGAGGTCTGCTGACCATTCCTTGGTGATCTCTTCAAGGTCTTCTTCTGTTAGTTTATAATAGGACTGCAACTGTTCGTGGTGCTCATTAGCACGTGGAGTTAGGTATATGAAGTGGCGGTCCACGCTGAACTTATTTAAGGGTCTAAATTTGTGGAGTGTGTTTAGATTAATGTGAGGTGTGGCTTGTATCGCGGTCTTCAAATGGATGTAGTATCTGTGAAAGAGGGAATTTGACCTGCTATTGCCTACTCATATCTGTCATGTACCATAATGTACTGAACTTCTCAGTCAATGGTTCAAATGGTAGGGTTTCAGGATGAGAAGCTAGTTGAAGTGGGACTCGTATCCTTGGTCTTGTGCTTCTCTGCAATCCAATACAAGTTGATCCACCAAGTACTTCGACCAGTTCATTTGGACTCCTTCTACGCATTTTCTTGTGAGATCATCTACAAACCCAGATACTTGTGTTGGTCTGTTCTTGCGGACTAAATTTTCTGCGATCATCTGATAGGCGAGGCGCACTGCGCCACTGTCAATATAGGTTACCTTATAACCTCACATGCATTTTTTAACGTTTCCATAGGCCTCTTTAATTTTCTGTGAAAGATCACGATCTGTGGTCTTTCCAGGGTAATAGTCTTGCGGGCTAGGGCCCTGCATGCGCAACCCGATGATATGATTGATCAACATTGGATCAATTTTTATACACCGATTCAACCAGATATATCCTCCATGGAAACTCACTAGTAGCAACTTTACGCAAGCGTTCACCTCCTGGTGCCTACCAAAGTGTGAAATATTCATTACGTTAATTAAGGTGGACTACGCGAGGTTCATCGTCCATTGTTGAGCGATGATCTTGGAATTCTTCCCCTTTGTCATCGTCAGATACTTGTGTGGGGCAAGCATACTGTAGGATTTTTGGTCACCAAGGATAAAGTCACAAAAATTCAATGTTGCGAGCTTGGTCTGCTCAGTGCGAACTGCACGCACACCCTTTGGTAGGTATGTAGTGATCATAGGATATTCGTAATCTTGGGGCACACTGTCACAATTGATTTCACCTTTCGGAGAAGGTATGTGTTATCACTGAAATTTCGTCCGCACAGGGCGACAAGAACTCAACATCATCAACACAGAAAAACAATCATCCATGGCACAAGGATTAACTCCACAGCACATCAAAAGGGCCAAAACTATACAAAGTTGGCTAAAAAG